>CM059203.1:46108177-46708177 GCA_030323885.1 Branchipolynoe longqiensis | reverse complement strand
CCCCCCCCCGAAACACATGGCACTTGCTAAGACACTGGGTGCAGCTATGAAATGTGCTAGTTTCAGCTCATCTCAGCTCTTGTTTGAAACGTAGAATACCAACTAAAAAAATATATATAATAAATTAAGATATTATTAATCTTTTATCCAGCATTGCATTTACACCAATATAATCAGGACATCTTATTCCATGTGCATTTAGATTTAGACAAATCTAGGCACTCAGACTAGTCTTAGGGCCATAGCCAGAGTCAGTTTTATTTATTTTATTCATGTTTTTATGTATATCCCATGGTTAATGACATATGTAAAAATAGAAAATTAGTAGGGTTTATCAGATATTGGTTATATATTTCTTTGAAACAGGTTTTTGTTGACACATTTGACATTTTAATATTTAGAACAAGAATTACTTCTGGCTAATCAATGGTGATGTAAACATCAGCCTGTAAAGTGACTGAAATTGTATGTTTCTTAGCTCAAAATGCTTAATTATGGAGAGTTGTGTCTTAATCATATTCATCATATTATTATATTGCATCCTTCCGTCCATTTTTTGTGCCAAATTTGTGCCAGTTTTGCCCTATGCGTATCGGTGAACTCAATGGCCGTACGCCATACTCAATGCATTGTCAATGGCAGTGAGCAATCTCCATACAGAAAAGGTAAAATATTTATAAAACCACACCACCTAGACACAAACCGCTTGGAACACATATAGAAATCATGTTTAACAAAGAGATTATATTAAATTGATAAGGTTCGGGTTCTGGATTTCTATTAATTTTGAATAAAACTGACGTTTTTCACTGCGCGTATCGGCATACTCAATGGCCGTACACCTTTGCTTTGCTCCCAAAGCCGTTTTCAGTGCATGCGCAGTCAGAACCGTGATGTAGTCTATTGCGCTTAACGGTCAGGGAGCGGGTTGACCTGGCTGACCTGGTTGACCTAGTTGACCTGGTTGACCTGGTTGACCTGGTTGACCTGGTTGACCTAATTGATCTGGTTGACCTGGTTAATCTGGTTGACCTGGTTGACCTCCACGTTCCCACCACTTCCATTCCTCCTTTGTCATCGCTTTGCCCATTGTGACCTTGACCGTAGTAAGGTGAGAACCTGGAGCTGGTTGACCTGGTTGACCTTCCCATCATCTCCATTCCTCCTTTATCATCGCTTTGCTCTGACCTTGACCTTGGTAAGGTGAGAATCTGGAGCTGCTCGACCTGGCCGACCTTTCCACCACTTCCATTTCTACCTTGTTGTCACTGTGACCTTAACTGTGACCTTGACGTTAACCTTGACTGTGACCTTGACATTCACACAGGTGAGAACCTGGAGCTGGTCGACTCACTTGACCTTCCCGCCCCGCTCAACTTCTGGCGGAAGGTCACGACGCAGAAGCAGCTGACCTTCCAGGTCAAGGCATGCTCTGACGTCACCATTCTCCTGTCACCCTTCCCCGGGTCAGACAGCGAGTCCTTCCACTTCCGGGTCACGCTGAATGTGGCCGGAAGTAACCGGACAGTCATCGAGCTGGTCGTCGGGGGCTCGGAGGGATCCGTCACCGAACTCGCGCACAAGGAAATGACAGGTGGGCAGCTTTTCGCTCACGTGCTATGGTCACATGACTCCCTTAAAGTGTAAAATTCTCCGATTATAAAGCAAAGTACAAGAGAGGGTTATGGGAAACACAGGGGAGCGGGACATAGCTCAGGCGGTAGAGTGTCCTCATGTGATGGTGTGGGTCACCCTATCGATCCTGCTCAGTCAACACATTTGCAGTTTGGGCTATTTTCCGTTCCAACCAGTGGTCCACAACTGGTTCATCAAAGGCTGTGAATAGTGCTGTCCTGCTTGGAGGAAAGTGCATATAAAAGACCCCTTGCTGCTTATCAGAAAGAGTAGCCTATGTAGCGGCAGTGGATTTCCTCCAAAGAAATATGTCAGAATGACCGTATGTTTGACGTCCGATAGGCGATGATAAAAATAAATGCGCTCCAGAGGTGTCGTTGAATAATATAAACCTTCCATTTTTGGGAACCATAGGGACACAGCAGGCAGTGGGTTAACACGGGTGGATAATGATATCTCCAGCCAGCACACAGGCCAGTGTGTGTGGGTGGGTGAGGGCGTGCGGCTGTCTCTCCAACCTCTATCTGGGGCTGTCAATCAGCTATGTTTGGAGCTCTACAACCAATCAGATGACAGCAAACCAGAAGCAGCCACTGTGTGGAATGCCCAAACTGTAAAGGAACGACAAATTCCTGACCTAAAAACTTACAAAAAATATCTGTGCAAAATGAGGCTAGGAAACCCCCACTAAGCTGCACTGCAAAGGGGCATGTGATATGTCACGGCCCACCAGCGGGATGCCCAATGGAAGGTAACCATGTCAAAAGTAGCCATATAACACACCACACAGCTACGTACAAGCCTATGATATGTAAATAGGAGTAGGCTAGTCTAGTAATAAGAATAGAACAAAATAAAATACATATATGCCAAGAAAATCCAAAAAAACTAACATAGGCTGTTAACCATACTGTAGTGGTCTGCACTGACCTCTCAGGCAAGTAACCACATAGACAGGTAGGCGTGGGGAGTGTATTGATATCAGGGAGCCTAGGTGGTGTAATGGTTAGCACACTGGCCTGGAATGCAAAGAGATGTGGGTTCGAGTCCCGCTCTAGGCGCAGTATTTCCCATTTTCATCACCCCCACGACACTGGTTGCCGTGATCAGGATCCTGTACAAGCTTTGCGCTGTATGGTTGTTGAACCTACCCTGTGTATGTATGTGTTAGTGCATTGCCTGTATGTATGTAATTGTAAGCATTACACGACTTACAATTCCAGGGGGACGAGTGTAGTGGTCTGCACTGACCTCTCAGGCAAGTAACCACATAGACAGGTAGGCGTGGGGAGTGTATTGATATCAGGGAGCCTAGGTGGTGTAATGGTTAGCACACTGGCCCGGAATGCAAAGAGATGTGGGTTCGAGTCCCGCTCTAGGCACAGTAATTCCCATTTTCGTCACCCCCACGACAATACCAACCAACTATCTATCTGCTACTGAAATGCAGGCAATCAAATACCTTATCAGCAGCTACTGTGTGGTAAGATAACACCAACACTACAACTGGCCAGCATTGAAAACAAGCCTGGGTACCCGGGCTTATATGCAATGGACAGTATAAATACAGCCTCCATAAAAATATTAAATTAAAAAAAGCCTCTCCTATGTTCTCCAAGCAGATATTGTTATATGTGTATATATTGACAAACTGGTGATTATTAAAGGATTCTCTACTAACGTATGTTGTGTTGTGTTCTGCTGGACCCTCATTAACAAAGGGGGTCAGAACCATACACCTACAATACGAGGAACAACTATAACTAACTTGGACTGCGACATTCTGGGGTTTACTAAAAATACATGAAAGGCGGTAAAGTAATAATACAAAACTTCATACCCTCGTTGAGACACACAAACCACGGAAGTCTCCACACGGTTCCCTGATACCCAAGTTGTCTGCGCACACTGCCACTTGCCTTCAATAAGTAGGCCGTATGTTCCACAGTAGGTGGCGCCACTACATGTTGCATTTGGCACAATTAGGACCCCTGATGCAGGGTATGACTGTACTTGGTACAATCATGTGTCCTGATGCAGGGTGTGAATGTACTTTGTTGCTTGCTTGCTACAGGGTGTGACTATACCTTGTCCCTTGTTACAGGGTGTGACTATACTTTGCATATCTATATTCCTTGCTACAGGGTGTGACTATACCTTGTCCCTTGTTACAGGGTGTGACTATACTTTGCATATCTATATTCCTTGCTACAGGGTGTGACTATACCCTGTCCCTTGTTTGAGGGTATGACTACACTTTGTATAACTATATCCCTTACTACAGGGTGTGACTATACTTTATCCTTTGCTTGGGGGTATGACTATAACTATAACATTTGCTACAGGGTGTGACTATACTTTGTCCTTTCCTACAGGGTGTGACTATACTTTGTAAACCTATATCACTTACTACAGGGTGTGACTATACTTTATCCTTTGCTTGAGGGTATGACTATAACTATAACATTTGCTACAGGGTGTGACTATACTTTGTCCTTTGCTTGAGGGTATGACTACCCTATATATAACTATATCCCATGCTACAGAGTGTGACTATACTTTGTCCCTTGCTACAGGGTCTGACTATACTTTGTAAACCTATATCCCTTGCTACAGGGTGCTATACCTTGTCCCTTGCTACAGGGTGTGACTGTACTTTGTTCCTTGCTTGACAGTGTGACTACACTTTGTACAACGGCGTAAAGCAACCACCAATCAATCAATCAATCTTTGTATAACTAAATATCTCCTGCTACAAGGTGTGACAAAGAGGCCCCCCCCCCTAGCAGTTTATATGAATCATATTATCACTGTTCCCCACTAGCATATGGATATAGCCAAGACATTAAGCGTCTCACCCAACCACTAAGGGACACCAGAGCAAGCAAGGCACTACTACTAAGGCAGACCAGAAGCCAGATCAAAGCCCATGAAAGGAGCACACTGGAAATGGCCGCCAAGGCATGGAATGCTCAAATGGTGAAAGAAAGACAAATCCCTGACCTAAAAACGTACAAAAAATATCTGTGCAAAATAAAAACTGGGAACCCCAACTGAACTGCACCACAAGGGGACAGGTGATATGTCACGGCCCACCAACTGGACAGCCCAGGGCGGGATAACCGGAAATATAAAAGCCAGATAACATATCCAACAACAATATAAATCAAATCAAATTCAAACAAACATAACTCAACCACCTATTACATACAGGCCTATGGACATGTAAATAAAATAGGCTAGTATAGAATTAAGTAGAAAAAAGCGGAAAACTCTTCCCAAGAAAACCCCAAAACACTAACATAGAACCCTAAGAAAACACTAACATAGTAATAAGAATAGAACAAAAATTCAATGCCAAGAGGGCCCAAAAAAACTAACATAGGCAACTAAGCGTACCAGCAGATCTATCTGCTACTGAAATGCAGACAATCAAATAACTTATCAGCAGCTACTGCTTGGTAAGACAACACCAACACTACAGCTGGCCAGCATTGAAAACAAGCCTGGTTACCCGGGCTTACATGCTATGGACAGTATAAATACAGCCTCAATAAAAAAAAAAAGAAAAAAAAAAAAAAAAAGAAGGCTCCCACTGTCACTTTGTTAGACTTTTTTCCCCACCAGAGGGCGCCACCTGCACCCTGTATACTTATTTTCTCTGCTAGAGGCCACGACCAGCGTCCTTATCTGAGTGTCTCACCACTAGTCCACTGGAGGGTCCCACCTGCTTACGTGTTCTGGTTGACACCGCGACCAGGGCCCTCACCTATCTAAGTGTGTCCCCACCAGGAGGTGCCACCCCGCCTCACTTTACACCTCTGCGTTCCAGGTCTCCTCTCCTGCGGCGCGTTCCGCCAGTTCCACGTCACGTGGTGGGGTGACGCCATCCACCTGGGGCGTGGCGGGAATCCGGGGCGCCCCCTTTCAGGTATCCTCAGCGCGCCACACATAAGCGCCACCTACCACGTGAAGGCGGCATCACTGCGCGCCGCCCCCGGGGTGGGCGCTGATTGGTCAATCCGCGGTGACGTCAGTGAGTAGCGATCGGTGGTACCCAACCTGTTATAGAAACACGAGGATGCTCGGCCGCTGTGAGCACCCCATGCAACTACAAAACTCTTCCCCTTCATTTCACCTGTGATGCAATCAGCCTAAATCAATTTAACCAAGTCTGGAAAGAGGAAGGAAAACCAGTCACACAGATGAACAGTGAATAAGTTGTGCTTTATTGGCAGCAACTCCTGTCCACCCCCCTTACATGTGACCTAGCACCTTCACTCCTCGTATGCTGCCCACACTATGTCTCATTATCACTTTAGCCTGTATACTGAAAGCAGTGCCTACAGCCCATGGGACAGGAGTCCCATGGCTGTGTATACACTCAATTTGAATAGGTGAATTTAGATAGCATCAGACAGAGTGTCTGGGGTTCCTGCTCAAAAGTAGGTGTGTCTCACTCAAGAGCTAGGAGTAGAATGATTTCTCTCCAGTTTGCCTGGAGCAGCTTTTTGAATAATTAAGTATCTGAGACTAGTGTGTGGTCAGGATAGGCCAAGGGAGTCAGGTGACTGGACATCCCCCGCCAGCCAATCAGACACTCCCCACAGTCTGGGTGGGTGGCCACCCCAGTAGGGGCTGTCACTCAAACCAGCTGCAGGTGGTGCACTCTATACATATGCAGATTAGGCAGGTGGGTCGGTCCAGTGGTCATGGGTGAACAGGATGTTGCATACAGTTACAGATATGTATATAGATATATATATATTAAAATTGTCCTTTTCCTCCAATTGTATTCTTTATGAACACATAGAGAAACATTTCAATAATCATGTACTGTCTCTTTTATAGGAAATCTCTTCATTAACTCCAAGCATCACATATAACATATATTTCACACCACTCAGTATCATGTACAATGGGAGTGGGATTCTATTACCTTCAGTTTACATAACCTGGCTCCCACTCCGGCATCCAAGAATAATAATACTCTCTGCCAATATATAATTCTTAAACGAAAATCCGTATATTTTTACACTGTGATTTTTTGTTATTGTTGTTTGTTAGGGTTTTCCATCCTAGCAACATCTTTTGGTACCAGACGGGTTGGCCGAATGACTTGAGCATCTGCCTCCTGTGTTGGCTGTCTCGGTGTGAGCACTGCTGCTGTCTACTGACAGTGCGTCACATTTTGGTGAAATGTCCTCACCTGCAACCAGTCACAGATGATGTCTTTGGAAATGAGGGTGTGGTGGAGTCGTTCTGATTCTATCCGCAACTCATTTTTTGCGAAGAAGGCCCTGAACTGTGATCTTGAACCGTGTCTGATCCCTCACTCTGATCTAAAACCACTAATAGCCACCCACATAAAATCCAAATGGCAACATGAGTGGGATGAAAACATTAATAAACTTAAAGAAATTGAACCATCTCTGGGAAAGCCACCACAGACTCATGCGGGAGGTCGGCGGGACCAAGTGGTCCTTAGCCGCTGCTGTATTGGCCACTCGTGGCTTACACATACTTTTCTGCTCAAGGGGGAACCTCCCTCTGAATGTATTGGGTGTCAGTCCCCGCTGACACTCAAACACATTTTACTAAGTTGTGTTGATTTTTTGTCCCTGCGTCAACGGTTCTACACTGTAGACAGTATGCATGACCTTTTTACTAAAGTAAAACAGGAAAACATTTTAGCCTTTTTGAGGGCAGCTGGACTGTACCACCTCATATAGTTTACTAAATGGATTCTATCATTTATTAATGAAACTTTTCTTTTCCTATGGGAATTTGTTTCCCTTGACCACAAATATATGATTGTGAGCTTTCTAATTTAATTAGTGTCTATTCGCACATAATTGATTGTCTGCTTTTACATGTAAAAGCGATGGTTTAAACAAAAAACAACATTTCTCGCCGTGAATATGGCCTATGCTGCCGACACGGCGTAAAGCAACCACCAATCAATCAATCAATCACTCATTTTTACATTTTTGAGGGAAACTGTATTTTACCAAAAATTCATTTTCTATTTTTAACTTGAAAAGACTATTACTGTTCTTTTTATTTATCATACGCCACTTGTGATTATACCACAGTTGTACGCTCTTTTGGCCTAAATTTCTGTGCTCTATTTTACCTCTTTGAAATGTAATTTTTTACTCAGATATGTTTAACCATTGTATGACCCCCAATAGCCGATGTTTACATTTTGTGCTCGGGGGGGGAGGGGGGGGGGCGGCATTAAACAAACAAACGAAGTCTCCCATTTTGGTAGATAGTGTGATAGTAGTCCATGGGTTCAAATCCTGGTCGAGTCAAACCAATGATTTAAGAATTGATACTTGTCGCTTCCTAGCCAGACGGTCAGCATTATTAGGATAGGGCAAGAACTGGGTGGCTCAGTGCCAGGATAATGTGACTGAGTGGGATATCAGGTCATGATGCTGCTGGCCTGGTCTCCCAGTGGGAGAGCACTATAAAGTCGCCATGAGTGCGCACTGTCACACGTCGGCACCCGTCCTGATATGACCTTACATGTTGCCAGGATGTAAAGCTCCAACAACCAACCATCTAAGGTCATATCAGGACGGGTACCGACTTGTGACAGTGCGCAATCATGGCGACTTTATAGTGCCGCCCCACTGGGAGACCAGACCACCAGCACCATGACCTAATATTCCACACTGTCACATTATCCTGATCCTGTGCGAACCAGTCCTTGCCCTATCCTATTAATGCCGAGTGCCAGGCTGGGTATCAATTTTATTAAGTCATTGGTTTGACTCGGCTGGGATTCGAACTCCCAACATTCCGCATGGGAACCCTGCGCTCTACCGATTCGGCCACCGCGCCTGGTACGTGGCGCTAGGCGAGGAGCTGAGCCAACTCTGACTGGCTTTAACTTGGAATTGTTGTGTTTATAGCCAGATAAGAATAAGAACTTAGTTAATTACGATGAGATTAAATGGGAAATTTAGTTAATTGTCGCTAGTTTAAGTGAGAAACTGAATTAATTGTGGCCAGTTTTAATTAGAAGAGAAGTAAATTAACGCCAGTTTAAATGGGAAATTTAGTTAAAGTTGCACAGTCTGATGGTTTCGACTTTCTGCCATTTTCTGCGATAAATACATTAGATCGCGTGTTGTAATCTTGTATTCTTTAGTTTGAAATAACTTTGATTTTAAACGGATAAGTTTTGAGATATTTGAAGTGCAAACATGCCAAATTAGTTTTGGCAAGCATGCCAAAACTCTGACACCATAGGCTTTAGCAGTAATAGGTTCAATTAAATTGCCTCAGTAATCCCTCAATGCAGCAACAAATGTTTAATAAGTGCACCCGTATCTAAGTTAGATTTGTAGAATCAAATCTAGATCATTGTTTTGGTTTTGGAAAATTTGATGATTCATCGGAATATGCAGCTTTAATTGTAGCCAATTTAAAGTTGCATGGTCTGATAAAAGCCTCACATGCTCGAAAACAAGACACTTATGTGGATTTGAACCTACTTATCCAACTTAGATGCTGGCAGACTTATTAAGTATTTATTTGTACACAGAAAGGAATAAATACTGAGTCAGTTTGATAGAACCTGTTACTGGTGAAGCCTATTGGGGTCAGAGTTTTGATGTGCTTACCAAAATTAATTTGTTATGTTTTACACTTTAAATATATTCTAAGTTAGCCATTTTAAAACAGTTACTTCAAACTAATGTAAGGTAGATTATAACGACCAGGGGCATAGCTAGGCGTACGCGCGTACGCCAAAACGTCCACATCGTTTTGTCAAAACAAAAAACAAAACAAAAATAATAAAGAGAGAGAGAGAGAGAGAGAGAGAGGGGGAGGGGGGGGGTTACTTAGATATGATTTCATATTCAGAAGGGTGTGACGCCATAAGCGGCCCCCTAAACCCCCTGTCGAAATTAGGAGTACACATCGTTAAAGGTCTAGCTACGCCTCTGACGAACAAACTAATATGGCAGGCTCAGGCACTGTGATGAGTGAACACACAAACAGTGACCTGTCAAACACAAGAATTATTGTACCTTCTCTACTCTGATTACCATCCACTCCTATTTCCCCACCAACATCGGGACTTTGAATCCATCACAATTGACCACAACCCCAAATCTAACATCCAATTCGCTAACCACTTATCACCACAGATTAATCCATAGTACCAAACCAGCAACTAAATATAGCCACTACCGTTCATTCAATAAACTAATGCACTCAACCACCATAGTTAACCATCACCTCACCCCACCCAACCTACGCATCAAACACGTGTACACAGGTACTGACAATGAACACCACTAATAACTACGCAGCCATTTTACTCATTTAAACCCCCCCCCCCCCCAATACATTCCGTAGCATTTTACCCAAATCCAGACAGCATTATACGTAAACTCAGACTATTGACCAATTTCATATGACGTCATTATGTGTATTTAGGTCAGTGCGCACGCTGCTTGGCTGCAGGACAACATCCGGTCACTGCAAACTCAATGGCTATGAGCTCAGAATATCCCAACTTTCACTATTATCTCTGTTTTTAATACTTTCAGGGAAAATTGCCCTTAAGTTAAATTAAATACTTCAGATCTTCCTCTTCAATCACGCATTAATATATTTTTAATCGACTCAGTGAAAGCTTTAAAATTTATTTTGCTAAAATAAATGCTCTGCATAGACATAGCATTGCTGCAGCACAAATCAATGCAGTGTTTACCCTTCGCGGGCTAATCAGCAAACTCAGTGCATTGTCAATGGTCGTAAGCAATCTTCTTACAGAAAAAGTGAAATATCTCTAAAACCACACTACCTAGAAACAAACCGCTTCGCACACAAACAGATAACATGCTTAACAAACAGATAATATTAAATTTATACGGTTAGGGTTCTGGATTTCTATTAATTTTGAATAAAATAAATGTTTTGTACTGCGCATACCGGCAAACTCAGTGCATTGTCAATGGCCGTGAGCAATCTTCTTACAGAAAAAGTGAAATATGTCTAAAAAGACACCACCTAGAGACAAAGCGCTTGGTACACATATAGAAAACATATTTAACGAATAGATTATATTAGATTTATATGGTTAGGCTTCTGCATTTCTATTAATTTAAAATAAAATAAACGTTTTGCACTAGCCATACCGGCAAACTCAGTTGCAGTGTGCATTCGTTCTGCAGCCAAGCTGCGCGCGCATACCCGATGTTTACAAACATTGAAAGAGGTCTATAGCGACACACCCCTGCCTAGGAAATTAACTAAGACACCACCTATATTAAAATGCATACACTGACCAGATATACAACAAACTCCTTTATTAGCTGAATGTAATGACAATATTTTATTATCATAACATTGTTCTTGTAATTAAATAGTGTAAATGACTGAAGTTAAGCCTGGCCGGAAGACCAGTGTCTCGGCACTGAAAAAAGACTATTTAGATTAATACAAATATTTACCCCCCAACAAGATTTATCTCAGAAAATGACAGAAACTCAAAGCCACCGGACTATGGAACTTTAAATGATACGCTTTCACCAAATTATGTAGCTTTAAGCGGCAAACTTATCTTCAGGTTGGTTGGTTATTGGAGTTTTACGCCCTGGCAACATCTAAGGTGTGTCTGCAGGTGACTCCTTCTTCTACCGCACGCCGGCTGGTGGGTCCTACCAGAACTGGGTCACGCTGACGCCGGGAACCAGCTACGTCACCTTTGACGTCACGACGGCGAGCGACGCGCACCTCCTTCTTGTCGAAGACATCCTCGGCTTCGACTCCCAGAAGTTGGAGGTAACCGGATCACGTGACACACAAAGATGGCCGCCGTGCAGCCGGGGGGGGGGGGGAGGGATCGGTGCTGAGTGTGTTTTTTGAATGTTTTAAAAATGTTTAAAAAAAATTTAAAAATGTTAAAAAAATGTTTTGTTGATGGTTTTTGAATGTTAAAAAAATCTAAGCCTAACTCCTCTAACCCTCACTCATTTAACCCCCAGTCCTCTAACCCTCACTCCTCTAACCCCCACTCCTCTAACCCTCACTCGTCTAACCCCCACTCATTAAACAACCACTCCTCTAAACCTCACTCCTCTAACCCTCACTAATTTAACCCTCACTAATTTAACCCTCACTCTTCTAACCCTCACTCCTCTAACCATCACTCATTAAACCACCACTCCTCTAAACCTCACTCCTCTAACCCTCACTAATTTAACCCTCACTCCCCTAACCCTCACTCATTTAACCCTCACTCCCCTAACCATCACTAATTTAACCATCACTAATTTAACCATCACTAATTTAACCCTCACTCCCCTAACCCTCACTCATTTAACCCTCACTCCTCTAACCATCACTCCTATAACCCTCACTAATGTAACCCTCACTCCCCTAACCCTCACTCATTTAACCCTCACTCCCCTAACCATCACTAATTTAACCATCACTCATTTAACCCTCACTCCCCTAACCCTCACTCATTTAACCCTCACTCCCCTAACCCTCACTCATTTAACCCTCACTCCCCTAACCCTCACTCATTTAACCCTCACTCCCCTAACCATCACTAATTTAACCCTCACTTCTCTAACCCTCACTAATTTAACCATCACTCCTCTAACCATCACTAATTTAACCATCACTCATTTAACCCTCACTCCCCTAACCATCACTAATTTAACCCTCACTTCTCTAACCCTCACTCATTTAACCCTCACTCCTCTAACCCTCACTCCCCTAACCCTCACTCATTTAACCCTCACTCCCCTAACCATCACTCATTTAACCCTCACTCCCCTAACCATCACTCATTTAACCCTCACTCCCCTAACCATCACTAATTTAACCCTCACTCCTCTAACCCTCACTCCTCTAACCCTCACTCATTTAACCCTCACTCCTCTAACCATCACTCATTTAACCCTCACTCCCCTAACCATCACTAATTTAACCCTCACTCCCCTAACCATCACTAATTTAACCCTCACTTCTCTAACCATCACTAATTTAACCCTCACTCCTCTAACCCTCACTCATTTAACCCTCACTCCCCTAACCATCACTCATTTAACCCTCACTCCCCTAACCATCACTAATTTAACCCTCACTCCTCTAACCCTCACTCCTCTAACGCGCACTCCTCTAACCATCACTAATTTAGCCCTCACTAATTTAACCATCACTACGTTAACCCTCAATCTGCTAACCCTCACTTATTTAATCCTCACTCCTCTAACCATAACTCCTCTAACTCCCACTCCTCTAACCCCCACTCCACTAACCCTCACTCATTTAACCCTCACTAATTTAACCCTCACTCCTCTAACCCTCACTCATTTAACCCTCACTCCTCTAACCCTCACTCATTTAACCATCACTAATTTAACCCTCACTCCTCTAACCATCACTCATTTAACCCTCACTCATTTACCCCTCACTCTTCTAACCCTCACTCATTTACCCCTCACTCCTCTAACCCTCAGAAATTTAACCCTCACTCCTCTAACACTCACAAATTTAACCCACACAAATTTAAACCTCACTCATTTAACCCTCATTCCTCTAAGAATAACTCCTCTAAGCATTACTCAGTTAACCCCCGCTCCTCTAACCCTCACTAATTTAACCCTCACTCTTCTAACCCTCACTCATTTAACCCTCACTAATTTAGCCCTCACTCCTCTAACCCTCACTAATTTAACCCTCACTCTTCTAACCCTCACTCATTTAACCCTCACTCTTCTAACCCTCAGAAATTTAACCCTCACTCATTTAACCCTCACTCCTCTAACCCCCACTCCTCTAACCCTCACTCCTCTAACCCTTACTAAGTTAACCCCCACTCCTCTAACCCTCACTCCTCTAACCCTCACTCATTTAACCCTCAGTCATTTAACCTTCACTAATTTAACCCTCACTCATCTAACCCTCACCCCTGTAACCCTCACTCATTTAACCCTCACTTCTCTTACCCTCACTCCTCTAAGCCTCACTCCACTTGCCCTCACTCCACTTGCCCTCACTCCTCTTACCCTCACTCCTGTAACCCTCACTCCTCTAAACCTCACTCCTGTAACCCTCACTCCACTGACCCTCACCCCTCTAACCATCCCTCCTCTTACCCTCACTCCTGTAACCTTCACTTCTGTAACCCGCACTCCACTGACCCTCACTCCTCTAACCCTCACTCCACTTACCCTCACTCCTGTAACCCTCCCTCCTCTTACCATGACTCCTCTTACCCTAACTACTTTAACCCTCACTCCTGTACCCTCACTCCACTAACCGTCACTCCTCTTACCTTCCCTCCTGTAACCCTCACTCCTGTAACCCACACTCCTCTTACCCTCACTCCAATTACCCTCACTCCTGTACCCCTCCCTCCTCTTACTCTCAGTGCTCTTACCCTCACTCCTGTAACCTTCACTCCTCTCACCCTCACTCCTCCTGGCCTCATTCCTCCTGCAGGTGGTGATCTCACCCACTCATTCCTCTAACCCTCTCTCCTCCTGGCCTCATTCCTCCTGCAGGTGATGATCTAACCCAATCACTCCTCTAACCCTGACTCCTCCTGGCCTCATTCCTGCTGCAGGTGGTGATCTCACCCACTCACTCCTCTAACCCTCACTCCTCCTGGCCTCACTCCTCCTGCAGGTGATGATCTAACCCAATCACTCCTCTAACCCTGACTCCTCCTGGCCTCATTCCTCCTGCAGGTGATCTCACCCACTCACTCCTCTAACCCTCACTCCTCCTGGCCTCACTCCTCCTGCAGGTGGTGATCTCACCCCTCACTCCTCTAACACTCACTCCTCCTGGCCTCACTCCTCCTACAGGTGGTGATCTCGCCCACTCACTCCTCTACCCCTCACTCCTCCTGGCCTCACTCCTCCTGCAGGTGGTGATCTGATCCACTCACTCCTCTAACCCTCACTCCTCTAACCCTCACTCCTCCTGCAGGTGGTGATCTCACCCACTCACTCCTCTAGGCCTTACTCCTCCTGCAGGTGGTGATCTCACCCACTCACTCCTCTAACCCTCACTCCTCCTGGCCTCATTCCTCCTGCAGGTGGTGATCTCACCCACTCACTCCTCTAACCCTGACTCCTCCTGGCCTCACTCCTCCTGCAGGTGGTGATCTCACCCACACTCCTCTAACCCTCACTCCTCCTGGCCTCACTCCTCCTGCAGGTGGTGATCTCATCCACTCACTCCTCTAACCCTCACTCCTCTAACCCTCACTCCTCCTGCAGGTGGTGATCTGCGGGTGGAACAACTCTCGATCTGTCATCCGGGACCCTGGGGATGGTGGTCAGGTGTTCGCTAACTCGACACAAGGCGGGCTGCTAGACGCCTGGAGCTCCAGGACCTTCTGGGTTCGCTGGGACAAGGACACCGGGGAGATCAAGGTTAGCCCTGATTGGCCATTTTTTAGATCTTTAAAGTGTGGGCAATTAATTAAGATTAATCACATAGCGCATTATTAAACTGGGAAGTTAATTAAAGTTAATCACACAGTTCTAGGTAAATGCAGAATAATACCCAATGAAACGGAAACATTCTATCTTGTTTACTTTTCAAGATATTCACAATTTAAGATAGTCTTATTTACTTGGACAAAATTTGATGCTAACACTGAATGAAACATGATTTGTGCTTTTTTGTATGGCATAATTTGAGTTTGTTTTAAATATAGATCTACCATATACCAAATTAAAGCTCATTTAGTGGTCGTTTAATAGCCTCTGCAACCAACAGTGATTCAGTGCTGAGCGAAATAAAACCGCATCCTTTAGTACGAGTTATGATTAATGTGATGCAAAATAATGCCCTAATTAGCAAAAAGAACCTGTATTAAAGTGCCTTTTGTGTTGTCTTTATATTTACTCCTTGACATACGGAGGCACTGATTCGCTGACTCACAGATTCATTTATGTGCGGAGCCATTGACTCACTGACTCTCAGATCTCTGAGAAAATGAGTCAGTAAGTAATTCGATCAACTTGAGATGATTTCAAGACCTTCCAGTTGACCTCCGCACATGCTTATTGCTCATTGACCTTGCTGAATCACCTTGCACTCTGACCTTGCTCAGTGACTTTACTAGGTGACCTTGCTCAGTGACCGTGCTCAGTGACCATACTCAGTGACCTTGTTCAATGACCTTGCTCAGTGACCTTGTTTAATGACCTTGAACCGTGACCTTGCACTATGTATGACCTTGTTCAGTGACCTTGCACTATGACCATGCTCGGCGACCTTACACTATGACCTTGCTCAGTGACCTTTCACGATCACCTTGTTCAGTGACCTTTCTCCATGACCATGTTCAGCTACCTTGCACTATGACCTTGCACTATGACCTTGCACAATTACCTTGTACAGTGACCTTGCACTATGACCTAGCACAGAGATATTTTACTATGACCTTTCAGTATGACCTTGTTCAGTGACCTTGTTCAGTAACCATGTTCAGTGGCCATGTTTAGTGACCTTGCACTGTGACCGCGTTCAGTGACCTTACACTGTGACCTTGTTCAGTGACCTTACATTGTGACCTTGCTCTGTGACCTTGGAATATGACGGCGCTCCATGACCTTGCTCTGTGACCTTCAGGTGGGCGGCGGGAGCCCACTGCTGGACTCGGGCGCGTTCATGTGGTGGGTGAACCCGAGGCCCTTCCAAGTGGGTGCCGTGTCCTTCACCACACCGTCGACCAGCATCGGGCAGTGGACCTTCCGGAAGCAGAAGGGTGAGTGCCACCTGGTGGGCGACGTTGGTGGGTCACGTGGGTGTTTGACTGGTGTTTTGCCTTTGAAGGTTTGATGGTCTTATGCAGACTATGCAACTTTAATCTTTCGTTCTCTTCCTAAAAGCATCCTGTTCTGCCACCGTATTCCTGCACGCTGTGCATTGTGGGTCCTTCTTCAATATTGGTTCTACTTGTTTCGTCCCTCACAAGTATTGGATTTAATCTGCATCGATTTCTACTAACTACTAACAGAATAGCTTCATATTCACGATGTATTTGAGTAGAAAGTTACACTAACCACGACACTGGTAATAACAAATGAAGAGTTCAGGGGCCATATGCAGGAGTCAGTGTTAGCGGGGTTTGGTGTTACAGCCTGTTACCGTTTAGCTATCACCGACGTCGGGAACTGTGTCAAGTCGTATGCAGGAGCGCGTAACACTTTCATTATAGCTAAACGTGAATTTATTTATAGATTTGGAAAATCCCTCTGCGTCTGTACCCATATATTAGGCTTAAATATATTAAATGCTATCATATTTAACAGAATTAGATACGCAATAAGTGAAATTTGATGAAATTAACCCTAAATTCGAAGCAATATTAACGCTGCCGCCGTAACAGGGGCGATATTAATATTTCTATTTTCGAATCGACGAACATAAAGTAAACAAATCGCCGCAGCCGCCGCATTGACGTCGCTTTCCATACTGGTGGTGGCAGTGGTTGCTTGCATTCATAGGTTCGACAATATTAATATCGCCGCTGTTGCAGCTGCAGCGTTAATATTGCTTTGAATTTAGGGTTAATTTGAATAAATTTCACTTATTGCGTATTTAATTCTTTTAAATATGATAGCATTGAATAGATTTGGCCACAACCTTACGCTAACACCGCCCTTAAATGTCCTATGAAATGGGGTTAGTCTAGCCGACCTTAACCACACGGTGTTAGCGTAACACCGCCTCCCACATACCAACTTTTCGGCGCTAAACCAGAAATCCCGCGCTAAACGCGTTTTGGCTCGCTATCACCGACTCCTGCATATGGCCCCAGGTGCAAAACCCCGTAAACGACAATCCAAAAATTGGGATAAACATTGGAATGAAACCCACAAAGATTATGTTATTTTACATTCCTACTTTTTTGGTCAGTGCTCCATAATCATGCCATCACAACGAAAGTGGAATTAGTCAGAATTAAAATTATTTTCAGGTCAAAATCTTTTATTTTAATTGCATTTTTCGATTGGCGTTTACCGGGGTTTGCACCTAAACAATTCAAATGTGCACCCCGTTATCTCTCAATGCTGTTGGGTAACGGCACTATTCTTCTTTTCTTTTTTGTTGTTGTCTTTGTATCAAACTCTCGTTGATTTTAGACTATTATAAACGTGAATGAATGTAAGATGATAAGGTGGGAAGACCAGTGCCTCGGAACTGAAAAAATACCTTTAGTCGCTGAATAAAATGATCATTTACATAATAACTGTTTTCTTCTAAATTAATTCCCTTATTTTCACACCAGATGGAGAAAATTCCTTTTGTTGTATCCCCGAGAAGCAATGAGAGCAATGCGGTGAAAATATAATGCTTCGTTTGTTTTTATTGGTAAAAATAAATTCCTAGGCAGCCAAAATGAGAATAATATTAAGGTCAACAATAATTATCCTTAAGGTCACCTAAGGTCATTTCCCCCCCTCAAAGCACTGAGGGGGAATGATTAAAACATTACCCGTATAAATAATCACTCATAAAATTACTCACTGAATCTCAGATCTGTGAGAAAATGAGTAGGTACATCATTCCATCAACTTGAGACGATTTCAAGACTTCCCATTTGAGAAAAGCTGCTTGAGTTGACCTCTGCACATGACCTTTCTCCGTGACCTTGCGCAGTGACCTTGTTCAATGATGTTGCTCAGTGACCTTGCTCAGTGACCTTACTCACTGACCTTGTTCAGTTACATTGCTCAATGACCTTGTTCAGTGACCTGACTCCGTGACCTTGTTCAGTAACCTTGCTCAAGCTTCCCCCGCGCGCTGTACAGCCGTGCATTACGTAACCCTTCACTCTGTTTGTTCCCTACCTCCCCCCCCCCCCCAAAAACACAAACCCACACCACCACCCAGGTCAGGTGACACTCTTCCCGACGCACGTGCCGATCATGGCGCTGAACATGGAGGAGACCTGGTGCTCCATCCGTCACACGCGCCGCGTCCGCTTCACCGTCACCGCCGCCGCCCAGGTGACCTTGACCTTGGTGGAGCACCCCGGGGTCGCGACCCGGGACGCCGTGCGCCTGGTGGTGGGCGCCCTCAACAACACGGCGACGCGCATCGAGACGACAGCGCGCGGTGGCGCCATCTACCGTCAAGTCGACACACCAGGCATCCTGCACGCGCACGAGCCGCGGTCTTTTTGGGTCACGTGGTATGATGGCGTGGTGCAGTTCGGCGCGGGTGATGAGCCCGGGAGCATGCGCATTGTTGACTTCCAGCTGATCCCGGTGTTGAATTTTAGGGCTTTGAGGTTCTCGACTGGGTTTGGGACTGGGGATGGTGAGTGGCGCGTGGAGATGGAGGAGGGGGCGTAAGGAGGCGGTGAGAGGACTGCGGGTTTGGTTTGCGTAGCGGGGGACTGGAGATGGTGAGTGGCATGTGGAGATGGGGGGAGGAGGCGTAAGGAGGCGGTGAGAGGACTGCGGGTTTGGTTTGCGTAGCGGGGGACTGGGGATGGTGAGTGGCATGTGGAGATGGGGGGAGGAGGCGTAAGGAGGCGCTGGGAGGACTGCGGGTTTGGTTTGTGTAGCGGGGGACTGGGGATGGTGAGTGGCGTTTGGAGATGGGGGAGGAGGCGTAAGGATGTGCTGGGAGGACTGCTGGTTTGGTTTGTGTAGTGGGGGACTGGGGATGGTGAGTGGCGTTTGGAGATGGGGGAGGAGGCATAAGGATGTGCTGGGAGGACTGCGGGTTTGGTTTGTGTAGTGGGGGACTGGGGATGGTGAGTGTCACATGGAGATGGGGGAGGAGGCGTAAGGAGGCGGTGAGGACTGCGGGTTTGGTTTGTGTAGCAGGGGACTGGGAATGGTGAGTGGCGTGTGGAGATGGGGGAGGACACGTAAGGAGGCAGGGGCAGTACTGCAAGTTTGGTTTGTGTAGCGGGGGACTGGGGATGGTGAGTGGCATGTGGAGATGTGGAGATGGGGGGAGGACACATAAGGAGGCGGTGGGAGGACTGCGGGTTTGGTTTGTGTAGCGGGGGACTGGGGATGGTGAGTGGCTCATGGAGATGGGGGAGAAGGTGTAAGGAGGCGGTGGGAGGACTGCAGGTTTGGTTTGTGTAGCGGGGGACTAAGGAGGACACAGATGACAGATGCGTACTTAGGTCAAGTGTATATAATTATAATACATGGAATAGGCTTCCATCCGAAATAGTCGAAGCTCCGTCACTAAATGCATTGAAAAACAGACTTGATCAATTTTGGACTCAGTATCGGTATAGTCAGTCCTCACCCCATGACCACTATAATTAGGCATTAGACAGGCCAAATCTGTTAACAGGCTATTACTAATTATACCTAAATATGTAAACAGAAGAGGATAAGTAAAAGTACAAGTATAAGAAAAACCTCTCTAATTCGATCGACCATGGAACCGACTTTGAATGGTCCATTTAGGAAGGTGGTCGGTTTAGGGAGTTTTTTCATTCGTTACAATGGTATTGTATCGGCGATCGTTTGGGACCCGAATAAAGCGATTGATGTAGGGAAGTGGTTGGTTAGAGAGGTTTTACTCTACTAGGCATAGCTCAAAGGACATTTTTATGTCAAATTTTGCAGAGCTAAAGTTAAATCGATGTCTATAAGACAGTATCAACCGTGTACAATTTTTATAACGGTCTTGATCAACATCTACATCTAATTAACTCTTGTAAGATCCAGAAATATTATTAAGAAAATGTTCAGTACTTTATATACTATTAACAGATTATCCAAATTTCTAATTAAAAGAACAATATACAATTTTAGATTTGTAGTGTGGGTAGGGGAGGGGTTTTAAACCATTATATACTGTGTTGCATAAGTCTATTATTTTTATTTTTCCAATGGGAATGTATATCATAAGCATTCTGCTTCCTTCAATCTCCTTTTCTTCGTTTGCTGTAATTAAGTTTCACGGAAAGTATAACTGTGTAAAACGAGGATGTTGAAATAAACTTGATTGAATTGAATTGTAATTGCGTCTTTGATATTGGTCAAGGCTAACCAACTATAAAGTCGCCATGATTGCACACTTAAGGTCATCCTGATATGACCTTAAGTGTTACTAGGACGTAAAACAACAAACAGGTCAGAGCTGCAAACAAGTCTACACCACCTGTACACAGTAGCGTCTGGAATGGCCCACCCGGTCTTCGGCCAACTTCGGGCACACTCGGCTACACTCGGACACCCTCACATCCTGGAGACGTCCTCGTCCCCTCCGCCCCCCCCCCCCCCCCCCCCCCCCCCCCATCTCACCCACGAGGCGCGGTGGCCGAGTCGGTAGAGCGCGGCCCTCGAGTACGAGAGATAGGGAGTTCGGTTCCCGGTCGACTCAAACCAATGACTTATAAAAATTGATACTTGTCGCTTCCTAGCCTGGTGCGTGGAATTAATAGGATAGGGCAAGGACTGGTTGGCTCAGTGTCAGGATAATGTGACTGTATGGGATATCGGGTCTAGGTCCCAGGAGTAGGCCTTGTCTCCCAGTGGGGCAGCACTATAAAGTCACCATGAGCGCACACTGTCACAAGTCTGTAGGTACCCGTCCTGATATGACCTTAGATGTTGCCAGGACGTAAAACTCCAACAACTAACCAACTCATGGAGATGCCCCCCCCCCCCCCTCCCCTTCTCACATGTTCACCTCGTCTCCGACCTCTCGCCTCGAGCACCCAGACTCGGGTGGAGAGTGTGGGGCAGGGAACGCAGCCAAGTGTCAGTCCCTCACTCTCCACCCGCAGGAACGCTGCACGCAACGCTAGCGGTACAGGAGGGAGACCTCGCCTGGCTGATTGTGGTTATGCGTCCTAGCAACGTACGAGGTCATATCAGGACGGGGTGTGGCTGTGCCGTGGTCAGGGAACGGCGCACGCGCATGCGCGGGGCCGCTACTGGGATGGGCGGTGATCCGGACAGAGGAAGCCCGAGGCGGATGTGGGAGTAAAGAAGAGGGGTTTATTCAGCAAACAGGTAGACAAACAGTGTGATCAAGGGTAATAGAAATAATAAGGAGAGCAAATGTTGTTGGGCAGGTCAGTCGACCTCGTCCACGTCCGCAGAGGGGCCCGGATGGGCCTGGGAGGAGGTAGGCCCGGGAGCCGACCCCCACGCAGTGGCTGCAAAAGAGGGTGGGTGGGCGTGGTAAATCCATTGAGTGAGGATGGGGCCCGAATGCAGGTCATAGGTAATGGCGGGAAGGAGGAGGGGGGAGGCCTGGTAGGGGGCGCCTCGGGCTTCCCGCCGGATCAACCACAATTCGGAATTATGAGCCGATCCGGACAGAGGAAGCCCGAGGCGGATGTGGGAGTAAAGAAGAGGGGTTTATTCAGCAAACAGGTAGACAAACAGTGTGATCAAGGGTAATAGAAATAATAAGGAGAGCAAATGTTGTTGGGCAGGTCAGTCGACCTCGTCCACGTCCGCAGAGGGGCCCGGATGGGCCTGGGAGGAGGTAGGCCCGGGAGCCGACCCAAAACACAAGGCCAAGGCTCTCGGGGCGGCCGACGTCACCTGGCGGGGGACGTACGTGTGCACCGCGTCGGACTCCCAGGTGCCCTGGGCCATAATGGCGGAGAGGTCCACGCCCCTCGACGCGCACGCCTGGGCGGCGCCTCGGCGGAGGCCGTGTAGGGTGAACTCCTCGGCTCGGGGCACGAGGGCCGCGCCCAAGGCGGCGCGGAGGAGGGGGGTGACGTCCCGAGGCGTGAGGGGGACGCCGGCGCGGACGAGGAAAGCCGGGGCGGCCCCGGACGCAGGCAGCAGGTCGACCGCGCGCCGCCATGCGCGGACCGGACAGAGCGGGGATCCGGCGAGGGCAGGCACGAAGATCGAGACGGCCTGCGCTGGGGACCGGATGGTCTTGGAAGAGGTGACCCGGAGGCGGAGGCCCCCGGGAACCGGCTGGACGTCATCCCTGCGCAGTGTGTGAGGCCCCCCCCACGGGGCGTGGGAGGGGGAGAGGATGTTCGATTGCCTCAAGAAACTGAAGTATGCGATGATGATGGCCGCCCAGGGGGCAACCCCGAGGTGCCCCTGGGCGCGCATATGTCTGTAGAGGATGGGAAGCATCTCGGGGGTGATGGCGGGGGCGCGTCGGGTCGGAGCCGCGAAGAGCCGCTGGGCGCCCCGCTTCACCTGTGAGGGAAGGGGGGCGTCAAAGGGGGCGACGTCGCCCCCCGCCTCCCGGGCCCAAGCCCGCGCCCCCGAGAGGGCGTTGGCGACGGAGGCCGGCGAGGGCAAGAGGCGGTGCAGGTGGGCGATGAACTGCCCGACGTCGTAGGGGGCGGGAGCCAGATGGTCGACTCCCCGCTCGACGGCGAACTGCAGATACCGCCTGGCGTGCCGATCCCGGTTGCGCCAGGTCCCGGGGGCGAGGGCCGCGCGGCGGAGCGCCATCAGGTGATCGTGGGCGCACGCGCCGTAGTCTGCAAAGATTCAAAGGTTATGCGTGAACAGGTCGGGGGGAGTGACGGACCCGGACCCTACGGATGCCCCCTCCCACGGCATTCCCTCTCTACCAGGTCGAGGGCGTCCCGGGAGTAGTGCGCGCGGCTGAGAGCGTCCGCGAGGACCAGCTCGACCCCGGGCTTGTGGTATATGGCGAGGTCGAAGGAGCCGAGCGCCGCGAGTAGCCAGAGCTCGCGGGCGCACGCTCCGAGGGTCGGGTCGACGGCGCGGCCCGATTCGAGGGCGCTCGCGGAGGCGGCGTTGTCCGTATTGACGACGATCCGGTATCCCCCCGGGGCGCCGGGGCCGAGGGCGCGGACCGCCATGACGAGGTTCACGGCCTCGAGTTGGTGGATGGAGGGGTAGGCCGCGATCATCTCTTGGTCGTAGGCCTCGGAGAAGCAGGCATCCGCCGAGAATGCGCCTCCGCCGGTGAGGCAGGAGTCGCACTCGATGGTCCAAGTGGGGCGGACGGGGGGCGGGAGGAGATGGACGCCGTTCCCCGCCGCCGCGAAGTCCCGGAACCAGCGGACGTCTTTCTTGAGCTCTGGGTCGATCTCCGCGGCGCCGGCGGCGGGGGCGGCGCGGAGGCCCCAGAGGATGCGGCCCATGAATTTCCGAGCCGCGACTACGCAGGTGCTGATATGCGCGAGGCGGCCCACGAGTCTCTGGAGGGCCTTCCTGGTGAGGGTGGGTCGAACGAGCCAGCGCTCGCATACCTCGATGACGTCCCTCATCTTCTGGTCGGGGATGCGGAGGACCATGGCCTCCGAGTCGAAGTCGATGCCCAGCCAGGTGAGTCGGACAGTCGGGGGGCAACACTTGTCGGGGGCGAGCTCGAGGCCCAGGGAGGCGCAGACCTCCCTGAGGGCGTCGAAGGCCTGCATCGCGCCGAGGTAGGTGGCCTCGCAGCCGACGAAGTCGTCGACGTAGACCGCCGCGAAGAAGCCGCGTAGGCCCACGATCCACGCGACCGCGGCGGTGACCCTGACGCAGGCCGCACCGGAGGTCCTGCAGCCAAAGGGCAGGGCTATGTCCAGGTAGGCGCGCCCGTCGACCGTTATGCCGAAGAGGGGGGTGGAGAGTGGGTCGGCCCGGAGCTGGCGGTAGGCGCGGGAGACGTCGGCCGACCAGCAGAAGGCGCCCCGGCCCTCCTCGACGATGCGGCGGCCGAGGTCGGCCGCCGACGGCAATCTGTAGGCGTGTGGGCGCCCGAGGTACTCCCGCCTCGGGATGCCGGAGTTTACGCTTCGACCGGGAGGGAAGGATAAATCGACGATCACCCGGCGCTTCCCAGGGGTGGACTTGGGGCGCGTCATTATCGGGCTGCACTGCGCCCAAGGAGTGAAGGGGGGAACCGCGAACGGCCCGAGGAGGGCGCCTCGCCGGAGCTCCTCCGCCGCGTAGTCGGTGACGTGACTGGCGAATCCGGGGTCCTCGCGGTGGTTGCTGTAGGTCGGGGTCGGCGGGCCAGGGGCGGTGTAGTTCGCCGGGAAGCCGAACTCAAGGTGGTCGGCGAGAAGGTGGTCGTCGTAAGCCCGGAGCATCCGGCGCCAGTTGGGGATGTTTAAGTCCGAGGGGACCGGGACTCGGGCGGCCAAATAGTTCGGAAGTCCCGAGGCGCGGGCGGCGGCGTAGGCCGCCGCGTAGGCGGGGTAGGCGGCCCAGCCCTCGCCCGATAGCACAGGCCAGAATGATTCGAGGGTGGCCCTGTACTCGACGGGGGAGGGGGCCGCAGTCGGGGGCCGCCGGGGAGGGAAGTGCTGGGATTGCAATGTTTTATCACCTCCTCGAGGGCTCGCTCGTGGCCCGCGCCGGCGTCGGGGGGGGCACAGGTCACGTCACTGATGTCACAAGCCTCGGCGGGGTCGGGGGCCGGCCGGGTGGAGGCAGCTTCCGGGCTGGATACTCCGCGAAGCGCTGGATACGGGTCAGGTGGGTGGCGGGGGCGGGGGTTCCGGGTCGGGGCGGTTTCGCTGTTGGCGTGGCGGCAGGTCGCCGATACCGTTGTTTAACCGTGGTTAGTGCGAGGCATTTTCCTCACAGCCGCGGCCCACGGGCGGCGTTACGTCACGGTACAGGGGGGTTCCCCGCGGCGGCCGCCGTGCTCCGGGGCTGACGGTGGTGTGCGGGGTATCCTCAAGGTGGCGTGCAGGGTAGCGCCGACGGCGTGACGTTCACGGTGGGATCCCCTCCCCGCCAAATCCCGTGTTGTTGTCTGGGGCGGTACTTCGGCGTCACGAGGGGAATTTCCCGCAGGCGGCGGGCGGTGCGGGGCCGTTGCCACCCGAAGCGAGAAAACATTGTTATTGTTACCTCGGATGAGTGGCCGGTCCGACGGGGCGGTTGTCCGGGGGCGGCCGGTGTGCGCTCGGGTCGGGTCGGCGGTCGAGGCGGGAGGGAGGGTAATCCCCCGTGGCCCGCGGCCGACTTTAAAACATCCCGGGGCGATAGGTCTTCGCGGGGCGCTCCCGGGGCTTCTTAGGTAGCAGCTTCTGTGCGACGACCCTAGCGTGTGTGACCCACACATGAGACCAGCCTGACGCTGAATACAGGGAATTAATGCCGCTCATTTCCGCTCATCACAGCCGCCACACGGCACACTATTTCAAACGAACAAAGCCCCCTCGCCACCAGATATATCTGCTACTTGCGAGACGCACGAATGCATTGCTCGGGTACCGTTTTGACGAAAGCAAAAGCAACACTTGCCCTTCCACAAGACACATGCCTTGCCGTGTCTTATACAGACTGGCAATAGACAAGGGGTGCTTTGTTAAAGACCAACGATACTACTGATCAATATTCGGTAGATCGAACCTCATATCATTGTACATACCGCTATCTTCCAACAACTGGTCTTTTGGCGGCTCGGAGTGGCGTGACTAAGGTGTGCTGCAACTCAGTGTCTCACAGCCCTGCAGCCCCCACTCACATTATTACATGAATCAACCCCACTATTTGCGCCTTGAAGGTTTTCTGGAGTGGCTTTCCCGACGCTTGCCAAATCATGAATTCTCCATCATGACGAGCGACCTCGCGAGCGAGACAAGTAATCAGACCGACGTGGAACACTATGTCAGCAAGTCATCACTAATCTAACAACGGACCATGTTAGTGACGTATCATGTTGTACGTTGGACCGTTACCGCTCGTCACCAGTCTTGCCGCCTCTCACTCAACGTCCCTCACCCGATCCGGCCGCTAGCTATCAGCCTAGCAAGTCTGACCGCAAGATACATCCGAGGCATCCACCTGTCAGCAGCGCCGATGCGGTCCCACCCACCCCCCGAATTTCGCTTTGACTCGTCCGTGCTGCACTGCCTAACGCCCGCTGAAATGGCGTAGATATTAATGCTCAATGCCTGTGCTGTGGCCGAGGATATGGTTCTCAGACATAGAACTCATCCCTCCCTCCCCTTGCCGACCTCTTGCCAGGCTCTACGCCAGATGACCTAGCATGTATTAATTATGCAGACCGATGCTCGCAGTCACATATCTGCCGATCGAGTGGCCCTTGTACTGCCGTGACTTTTGAGTAGAGACAAGACCTACTCTTGACGCGAGGACCCAGACACCTGCTGATGCTCGGAGCAAGAATAATCAGCCGCATATTGCCTAACTTGGACATGACGTCTGATGTGACAGCCAGGGCTTCGGAACTCCTGTGCCCATGGACCTAGCGCATAAGGCTCTACCTGCCTTCGTCGTAGTACATGCAACTGCAAACCTGCCCGCGCCGCAGATCTCCTGTCGAACTCTGGACCGCTACTCTCGGTCACCGCCCGTCCCGTTTGGGAAAACAATACATAACAAGTCCCCGCACCCTCCCAACCCATTATACTCTGCCCCTCCACCCGCCCTCTTGGCTGGAGATTACCTTGTTTGCTACGACGCCGCCCATCTGTGTCGGCGTGGTGATGACTAGTCCCTGCCCGTCGGGCACCAACGCTGCCGGGACGATAGAGGCGCCGGGGAGGCCGGCACTGGCCTCGCGCCGTCTGACCGTTGCAGCCTCCGGCCCCGCTAGTGGCGGTGCGTCCGTCAAGTGGGTGCGGTTCCACATCGGGCCTGCGGGCGTAGTTTTTGGAGTTATCGCGTGTATGTTGATTCCGCCGGCGGAATATGACGATAAGTCCGAGGGGCGCTGCCCCTGACCAGGCCGTCCCCCCTCTCCTCCTTCCCGCCATTACCTTATGTGCCCTGCATTCGGGCCTCCTTGTCGCTCAGCTCAATTGATTTGGTCTCAGACTCAACGGCCACGCGTCTCCACCCCACAGTCACGCACGTTGAAACAGCGCGAGAGATCGCAGCGTGACGGAAGGCTCACCCAGTGTAAACAGGATGAGCTAAGCAGCGCGTCGCGTTGAGGCTATGCAGCGGTCGTGCTTGCGAGGCTGTGCCGGCTCCACGTACTCTAGGACTGGAGCATGCACTAGCCAGAATGTAGTAGCGCGAGTCCTGTGCCTACGGGCAGTCTGGTAGGCCATCGACGGACGAGCCGGCTGAGTGTGATCGGCCTCGGACCTTGTCGCTTCTTTGTGTTTCTAATCTCGATCTGCGCAAGATGGCGGCGCCCCTCACCGCCTCTACGCTTCGCCGCCCTGTCCCACAGCCCCCTGCCACACGTCCCCGACCCGCCTAATCTAAGCCCGCGGCCCTCCCCGCGCCAGAGGCGCCCTGCCGCGCTGAAGCCCGCGAGGCGCGAGCGCATGTCGTGGCGTGAGAAGAAGTCGCAGTTCATCTCGCCATCACAGCCATCGGCCAGGGAGCGCGTGTACCCCGCAGTATGGGATCGACATGCAATAGGAGACGACGGAGCGATGAGCACAGACGAGGCGCCGGCGTGCCGCCGGGTGGCCGGGTCTCCGGGCGGCAATACAGGGGCAGCGCCCGAGCACGCTGGTAAGGCAGCTCGCGGCTCATCCCAAGTTGCTCGCGGAAGCCACCGCCGCCACTCGCCTACGCCATGTGCGGGCGCCTGCCCCGCCGGAGACCGGCCAGCCGAGCCAAGGTGGGCGCGCCCTCCGCCCACGGGCCACCGTGGCGGCGGCACTCCGTGGAGCGCACCCCCACGTCAAACCCCCTCCCCGAGCCGCTCTGATGAGGGATGACGAGGTGTCCGAAGTGCGGCGGTTGGTGGCTTTCCGCGAAGCACTTGGATTGAGCCGCGGCTGCTCCGTGTTGCTCGGCGGCTCCGTCTGTGCTCCGGCCCGCCTCCTTTTGCATGGTGTGATCCACCGCTACTCCATGGCGTTGATGGCGAGTCTGCATTTTTTCCAGCCGTTTCTGCCTGCTCGCTTCAGCGTAGGCATGCGAACCCGTCTTAGTGTGGCGGGGAGGGGTTCGGGGACGGATGGGGGGCTGTGGGACGGCCTGCGTCGGGGAGGCGCGCCATCTTGCGGAGTAGTCGGTTACCGCTCAGGTCGACGGCAGGCGGGGGGGGGGTGGCGGTGGGGGTTCGCTTCTTTGGGGCCCGCTTATGGGGCGGCCCCTAGGAGCTGCAGTCCTAGTGAGCGCTGCCATTATCCTGTTTAACTTGGGTGACTTTTTTCAGGCGGTTTCCGCTGTTTAACGTGGGTGAAGTGGGTGGAGACGGTCTGCGTTGAGTCTGAGACTAAATCCTTTGAGTGAGGCTGGGGCCCGAATGAGGTAAATAGGTAATGGCGGGAAGGAGGAGGGGGGAGGCCTGGTAGGGGGCGCCTCGGGCTTCCCGCCGGATCAACCACAATTCGGAATTATGAGCCCATGTGCGCCCTGCACACGGGCCGCGCCCCGCCCTGCTTCCCGGGCGTCGTGTCCCGTCGGGACTGTCTCACCGCCGAAAGAGGGCGCGTCGTGCAACAAGCAGCCCGGGGGGGGGGGGGGGGGGGGGGCAGGAAAGGGTGGGGGATTTGTTTTTGTATTGTTTGAGTTAAACGACGCGGTAGTTGGGTGACACCGAATCGGTAGAGCGCGGGTTCTCGCTGGGGCAGGTTTGCATTGCAAGTCTAGGAAGAGTGCCTACAGTCCATGGGACTGGAGTCCCCTGGCTGTATACACTCTCTCAGTGGATTATGTTGAATTTTGATAGCTTCAGAGTGTCTGGGGTCCTTGCTCAAGAGTAGTTGTCTCACTCAAGTGTCAGGGAGTAGAGTGTGCCACTGTCCAGTGTGATGGAGCATCGCGTCTGCATAATTTAATAATCTAGTGCTGCTAGTGTGGTCGAGGCCCAAGGGGAGGGGGGTGACTGACCATCCCACAGCCCGCCAATCAAAACACCCGCCACAGCCTGGGAGGCCGGCACCACCCATTCGGGGTGGTGGTGACTCATCCCAGCTGCAGGTGGTGCCTCGGTGTATATGTCGATTAGGCTGTGCTGGGCCATCGGCACCTGGTGACAGGTAGTTCCAAATATAAATATATATTAAAATGTCCTTTTTCTCCAATTGCATTCTTTATGAAGTTAATTCGAGGATACATTTCTTCTACCTTGAACTACTTCTGATATACCACATATCTTCATTAATCTTTAGGCACCATACATGCACATATATTTCACATAGTTTATATCATGTCCTAATGTGAGTGGGGCATCATTGCTTCTTCAATTACATAACCTTGTCCCCACTCCGTCGCCAAAGACAATAATGCTCTCTACCAATATATAGTTCTAAACCGAAAATCCGTATATTTTTACACCCCCATGTTTGCCAGTCTTAAAGAAGGCACATGTGTTTTGTGCAGGTTTGTTTTGCTTTTAAAATTCCCACAATGCAACGTGACACTGGAATTACAAACTGGTCTATTGTAAAGATTAAGCCACATTTATTTTTTATATGAGGGAATATTGATTATTTGTAATTTCATGCCTGTCACAGCAAGGGATCATATTCACTGTGATCACCCACAAGGATAGGGGAACATGTAAATTTTTCTCAAAGATACTAGACTATACCATTAAGAAAAGCCAGTACAACTATCTGTATTTTAACCATTCTGCTTTTTGCATTCTCAGTGTTATTTTCCATTATAATTTCCAGGTGAATTTCCTGGGCCTGCCACGGGCCGCCACCACCTCTCGTCCCGCCGCCGGTTGACCGCCTTCGTCGGTGTGCTCAACAGGCTAAGGGCGCCTCGAACAAGCTCCAGAGTGTCATAATACGCCTTCGCGCTCGTACTACCCTCACTCGAACTACCGTCATATTTTAATTATTCGCTTAATCCTCTGGCTCTCCTCCCCGCCTTTGTAGTGTGTCGTGTGTGCCACTTGCAATAGTCTAAATCCAAAACAGACACCTGGGCCAGTATTCATGTGGAGGTGCCAGGGCCTTAACCGCGGCTAGGGTAGCTCCACCCGGCTAACGGTGGAAAATTCTTATTCATTTCCCGGTGCCAGCGCTAACCGCCGAACGTAAGCACTAGGCTACCACAGTTTCAAAAACACGCTTACTTAACTGCAAGCCGCGTCGGTAGTGTTGGCAGCCGGCGATATATTATAGACAAATCTATTCAATGCGATCATATTTATCAGATTTAAATTACGCAATAAGTGAAATTTAATCAATTAACCCTAAAATCGAACCACTTTTAACGCTGCCGCCGCATTGGCGGGTGTTATTCATATTGTCGAAATCACGAATGCTAAAGTAAACAAATCGGCGCCGCCACAGCAACGTCGATTATTCATACTGTCCCATATCAACAAAAACATCTTGCCGCCCCGCCGCCGAATACTGGGGCCAATATATTAAGGCCAAATCTATTAATTGCTGGTCTTTTTAAACAGAATACATACGCCATAAGTGAAATTTAATCAATTAACCCTAAAATTGATCCGTTATTAACGCTCTGTTCTTACGCTCCCGCTGAAGTTATTCAGATTTCAATCGCGGAATTCCCAACTCTATAAAATAACTGACGTTAACTATCCGCGGGCGCGGCTTTAATTGGTTGAATACGACTGACCTATTTTCTCCAAACCCTCACGCTAATAGCTACCCAGACTAGCGTGTAGCACCGGCTATACTCGCACCACTACATGAATATTGGGTGGGGGGCCTGATATTAGTGTCACCGCGGTCTCTCCCCCCCCCCCCCCCCCCCACCCCCCCCCCCCCACCCCCCCCCCCCCCCCCCGGTAAAAGGGACAGATTACATAGTAATTTGTTTAATATTGCAATTTGTACCTTTATTTGTTAGGTGGTTACGGTGTTGGGTTGATCAGCTGCTTAAGGCCTGCCAGGCAGAAGGCCCTTAATTACATATAGAATCGAATATCAATATGAAGTTGACCATAGCGGTTAATATACTTAAGAACTGGAGAATAGTAAAAGACGCAAGGAACGTTCCAATCACTTTTAAGAGCTCACAACTTTATTCATGTTCCTACTGGTACAATCCAGGTTATTGAATCACGATCGATACTAATAAATACATCCCCTCCCAGTTTATTAAGTTAGAATAATTCAGAATAATTCAGAATATCAACAATGAAAGCCTAAATTTTGTCTCAAACATCAGAGCGTGCAAAAACATGTCCGATGGGTCTGGGCCCGAACGCCCAACCTTCCACCGTTGCTAGGAAAGTCACAACCTGCATATCCTAGCAATGAGTTACCGTATTGAACCCTGCCCCGCATTTGGTGGCCAATGCGGGCTCGTCTTGGCGAGCAGCCCGCATTCCAAAATGCGGGTTGCTCGGCCCAAGCCTGCAACGGTCACAGCCTCGCCCACTTCAGCATCATTATCCTACATGATGCTGAAGTGAATAAAGGCCAGGCGACCAGGCTACTGTTTTCAGCACATGTCCGGTCGGAATTATGAACTGGACTATTGCAAAGATGTTTTCATTAGGATTAATCCATCTTGATCCTCCTTGAATCCATTTTATCCCCCCAGATCTGGTAGAAGTTCAAAATCAAACATATAGCTGCCATGCTTGGGGTGATAAATGCTACAAAGCATGGGGGGGGGTTGTGATCTCCAGGGGGTGGGGGGGTTCCTAGGAAATCGCAAACCACGAGGTGTGCGATGTCCAGGGGTTTGCAATTTCCTGCTACACCAGGTCACAGCCACAGATAATGCATGGAAGCTGAGGTAGGCAGTGAATACACACATCATGATACAGGAAGTCGTGCTTTATCTCATAGAAAATAATTGCTAGGATAATTTCACTGCCATCTACATTAGACAAACAAATTATGCCAAGAACCCTAGCAAGTTTGGCCATCTGGAGGCATGTGACAGTGTGCACTCATCTGGATTGAATAGATCAGAGCGAACAGGTTTGACTCGGCTGACCTTTGATGACGCTGTATGTTATACACAGCAGTGGAAATCCAAATTGTCAGAGGTGGGGGCACAGGGAATCGAACCACAAACCTTCAGATTAGGAGTCTGACCTAGAAAAAAGTCAGACACTAACCACTCCACCACAGAAAACACACTTACTGTAAAACCAAACACCAAAATTATTACTAAAACTAAATTCCAAAGATTTGAATCAAATTGGACTAGTGCTGCCCAGCGGTGAAAACAAGTGGAGTGTGGTGATATCAGGGAGCCTAGGTGGTGTAATCAGGGATGAAAGTGATCTCCGGGGAAAAAAGCGGAAATGCGGCTATTCTCCCATAGGTTTAGCACTGTCAGGGAATTGTGGAAATTTTCAGAAGTCGGGTTTCATATATATTGGGATACGCTGATAGTGCTGCGCCGTTTGAAGCATGTATGGTAGTAGTATACGCTGATAGTGCTGTGGCGTTTGGAGCATATATTAGTGGGATATGCTGATAGTGTTGCGGCGTCTGCACCACGTATTAGTATAGATCTATGCTGATGGTGCGGTGGGATTGAAAAATCCAGGAAATCAGCGGAATCGCGGAGATCTTTCATCCCTGTGTAATGGTTATCACACTGGCCCGGAATGCAAAGAGATGTGGGTTCGAGTCCCGCTCTAGGCGCAATATTTCCCATTTTCATCATCCCTCATGACACAAGTAATAACACACTTATCCGTTATGAGCACGGTAAATATATTCGTCACAACAAAAATAATCTATCATATAAGTGAATACCAAACGTTCTACATCTTCATGGACAAAAATCCTCAGGTGCCAGTCGCGGTTTGGGACGCACAATATGGAGGATGGCGCCCGTGTGGCGTGCTCAGCCATGTCCCATGCTCAGCTGTGTACCTATACTCAAACTCAAGGCATTGTCAATGGTCGTAAGTCACTAACCTTATAAATTTAATATAATGTTTTTGGTAAAGATGTTTTCTATATGTGTACCAAGTGATTTGTTTCTAGGTGGTGTGGTTTTAGAGATATTTCACTTTTCCTGGATTTTCTGTATGAAGATTGCTCACCACCATTGACAATGCCTTGAGTTTGACCGTACACGCAGTGCAAAACATTAGTTTAAATCAAAATTAATAGAAGTCAAGAACCCTAACCTTATAAATTTAATATAATCTTTTTGGTGAAGATGTTTTCTATATGTTTACCAAGCGATTTGTTAATAGGTGGTGTGGTTTTAGAGATATTTCACTTGTTCTGTATTTTCTGTATGAAAATTACTCACGACCATTGACAATGCCTTGAGTTTGAGTATAGGTACACGGCTGAGCACGGGACACGGCTGAGCACGCCACACCAGTGTTGCGGTTTCCACGGCACACCAGTTTGCCAGGGACACATCCATTCAAATGCATTGTCAATGGCCGTGAGCAAATCTTCATACAGAAAGTCAAATATCTCTCAAATTACACCACCTAGAAACAAATCGCTTGGTACACATTGGGACTATATTAAACTGATAAGGTTGGGGTTCTGGATTTCTATTAATTTTGAATTAAAACTAACATTTTGAACTGCGCATACCGTCAAACTCAAGGCATTGTCAATGGTCGTGAGCAATGTTCATACAGAAAATGTGAAATATCGCTAAAACCACACCATCTAGAAACACATCGCTTGGTACACATAGAAAACATCTTTACCAAAAACATTATATTAAATTTATAAGGTTAGTGATGATGCTGTTCGATTTTGACGCATGCGCAGAAGCGATGTGTCCCTCGCAAACTGCTGTGCTGCGGAAACTGCAACACTGGTCATGAGCGATAACAAGGTGGCAACATACAGAATAATAACAATCACAATAATTCCCTTCTGTGCCATTATACCTCACATACTCTTTAGTTACAGCTGATTTCAGGCATGCAAAGTGTATTTATTATGCCATTCATGAAAGTTAACTAGGACGGGTACCAACTTGTGACAGTGCGCCCTCATGGCAACTTTATAGTGCTGCCCCAAAGGGCAATCAGGCCACCAGCACCATGACCCGATATCCCACTCAGTCACATTATCCCGACACTGAGCTAACCAGTAGAAGGCTGACACACCCCACTTACTGTAGGCACACCACACAAACCCCGTCCTTATATTACCTTAGATGTTTCTAGGACGTAAAACAACAAATCACCCAAAATGGATAAATGTAAATAAACCTTTAACAATTACTTTCTGTGGAACAAAAAAAAATAGTGCCATTACATTTTCTGAAAACCCCCACATGGTTTTGATGTTTATTTTAAGTTTTACCTCCTCGCAACACTTAAGGTCATATTAGGACCGGTACCAACCTGTGACAGTGCATTATCATGGTGACTTTATAGTGCTGCCCTACTGGGAGATCAGGCCACTGGCACCATGACCTGATATCCCACACAATCACATTGTCCTGGTAATGGGCTAACCAGCCCTTGCCCTATCCTATTAATGCAGAGTGTCATTGGTTTGACTTGGTTGTGATTTGAACTCGACATTCAATATGGGAAGCCTGCGCTCTACCGATTCGGCCACCGCATCCAATCAGCAGCAAAGATAGGACATCAGTTGACTGAGTGGTGGTTTCTTTAAGGTGCGCCGACAGCTTAGGTCATATTCATGACGAGAAGTTTTTATTCAACCATCGCTTTTAAAGTTGCATAGTCCGATGGTTTTGAATTTCAGTATTTTTTCTGAGATAAATATATTAGATTGATTACTAGTATCTACAGTACATTAGTTCAAAATTACTTTTATATTAAATGGTAAACTTTTGAGATAGTTTAAGTGCAAACATGGAAAACTATTTTTGGCAAGCTTGCAAATACTCGGACACCATAGACTTCTGCAGTAACAGGTTCTGTTAAATTGACTCAGTATTGCCATCTACGCAGAAACAAATGCTTAATAAGTGCATCGGTATCTAAGTTAGATATGTAAAATTAAATCTAGCTAATTGGTATGGGTTTGAAAATTTGATATTTCATCGGACTATGCAGCTTTAAGCTAGGAACAGACAGGACGCGTGCGGAAAGTACAAGCAGACGGCATGCAGTTCTCACGCGGAAATAGTGAACACACTGGATGCGACTACCAAGCGTAAAAAAAGCTCTGCTCTCTCTTTCTCTCTATCTCGCAATCAAATCGAGCAAAGTCCAGCTCAGGTAAAGTCTAAGTCGGATAAAGTCCAAGTCGGCTTTGCCCGACTTTGCCCAGCTCTACCCGACTTTGCCTGTCTTTACCCATCTTTGCCCGGCTTTACCCAACCTTGCCCGGCTTTACCCGACTTGGCCTTTAATCGACTTGAGCTGCGTTTACACGCGCAAAAAGTAAAACGATCTAGGCAAAGCGTTTTACCTGAACCATTTTAGTGGCGTGTTTACACGGACCGAATTTGAAACTGTCCGCGACCGGGAACCAGCAGCCTTAGTGGTGAGCCTGTAGCCGGCGAGCACCGCTATTTGACACTATCGGAGCCCGGGGACCAGCAGCCTTAGTGGTGAGCCTGTAGCCGGCGAGCACTGCTATTTGTTTAGTTTACGCGTCGATTCGACAACATGAATAATGACGCCGATGTAGCTGCTACGTTAATATCGCTTGGAATTTAGGGTTAATTTAATTAAATTTCATTATTTGAGTATGTAATTCTGTTAAATATGGCCGCATTCAATAGATTTCGGCCCCTAACACTGCCGGGCACCAGTGTATAGTTACAGCTGAGCCTGTATCCGGCGAGCACCACTATTGTACACTATCACCACCTGGGAACCAGCTGAAACGTTTCCTGTAGACCACCTCAGGAGGTGGTATACGTGGAACGCTTCAGCTGAAACGTTTCAGCCCTAAAACGCCGTAGTGGCGCGTTTACACGGCCAAATTTAAAATGATCTAGGCAACTGGTTCTACCTGAGGCGTTTTAGCTTGCCCGTGTAAACGCAGCTATAGACTTTAGCTGGCTAGGACTTTGCTCGACTTGGACATTCGCCCACTTGGACATTACCCGACCTGGGAGTAAATCTGGGAAAAGTCGGGTAAAGCCATGTCGTGCAAAATCAAGTCGTGTAAAATCGAGCAAAGTTGGGTAAAATCAGGCAAAGCCAGTCAAAAGCCAAGCGGCATGTGTCAAGCGGCAAAAATCGCTCCAAAAGCGCTTCTTTCCACCCGCGCCAGTGTGTTCAGCTTCTCTTTATTACATACATTTCGATTGTTTCCTGCCCACGCGAGAACCGCGTGATGTCCACGTCCGGTGTGTTCACAGCTTCACACAAACCGTACAAGCATACAATCAGTTCTTGTGTTCAAAGACATCCATATGAATTTAAAAACTCACAATTATACAAATTTTGGTGAAGGGAAAATAAAATTCTAGATAAAAGTCAACGGTTTCGTTCTTAAATTCATAAAAACTAGTCTAATAAACTATATCCACAAAGGCTAAAATATCTTCTTGTTTTACATTGGTAAACAAGTTCATGCATTCGGCTTGCAGTGTACATTTGTTGGCATATGGTCATAAATTGTGTTTGTTGTTTTATGTCCTAGCAACATCTAAGGTCATATCAGGACGGGTACCGACTTGTGACAGTGCACACTCATGGAGACTTTATAGTGCTGCCCCACTGGGAAACCAGGCCACCAGCACCAGTCACATTAGCCTGACACTGAGCGAACCAGTCCTTGCCCTATCGTAATAATGACGAGCGACAGGCTAGGAAGCGACAAGTATCAATTTTTAAGTCATTGGTTTGACTTAACCAGGATTCGAACCCACAAACTCATGGGTTCCGATCTCCCAAAACAGGAGACGGACGCTCTACTCATTCGGCCACCCCGTCTGTTGTCATGGTGTCACAGTTGAATAAAATGTGTTGTCAGTGGGGAGTGACACCCAATACATTCAGAGGAAGGACCCCGGGATCAGTTGAAACCAATATAACTTCATTATTTTTCAAATCATCATCGTAGAGAAGATAGAAGATGCCTTGCAGTCAGTGATGGAAATAACTTTGAAATGTCATGTGATAACAACGGGTTGAATCACAACACCAATAAAATGGCTGACTACAAATACATTCATGTTCTGGGTAAAAATTAATTAATATTAGGTACTTCAAACAAAGGACTGGGTACAGATGTCGACTGGCCTTCAGAGAAACAGGAGCACTGTCGCTCTTTGAACGTTGTTTGCTGTGAGGGAGTCGGTCAAAGCTAAAGAATAACTAGGTTCACTGTAAAGTAAGCTTCATTAGCGTTAGTTTCACATCCATTATGGCCGCTTTCTGGTGCGAAAAGTAAAAGAAACAGAGGTTTGAAAATATTGGAATGACAACACTTAGTTCCAGGTGCAATGCAGGACTTCGCCTAAGCGTATTGGTAATGGCTCGTTAACGATTGATGGATTGATTGATTGGTGGTTTCTTTACACCGTGTCGGCAGCATAGGCCATATTAACAGCGAGAATTGTTTTTTTTTGTATTCAACCATCGGTTTTACATATAATGTAAACGTCATTACCACAAGGAAACCAACTTAAAACAGACGCAAGTCATTGAACAGTGTAACAGGGCATGGCGGACTTACTCATCTTGACCAGCCAAAGTGCCACTACAGGTTTGATTGATTGGTGGTTGCTTTACGCCGTGTCGGCAGTATAGGCCATATTCACGGCGAGACATGTTTTAAACAAAAATTCAAACCATCGCTTTTACACATAAAAGCATACAATCAATTGTGTCAATACACTCATCAAATTAAAAAGCTCACTACAGCAACGTTCACTGTTCTCTCATTCTGACGCATGTTCTTCCTTCATAGGTGCAACATGATGCACTCAAAGTAGCTGAATATGTAGGACATAAAGCGTTAACAATCACCATGGCTAGGACTTTCATTTATCTGTAGAGGCGGACACACTCGCAATGAGCTCTTCCATCTTCCATCTTCTTGCAAGAACAGGTGCCGCGACTCACAAATTTCATTAGCGAGCTATCATTGTTGCTCATGCATTTCATTGCTTTGTTCATCCTTTCGCAAGGTTGTGATTGACTGTTGGTGGGTTTACGCCATGTCTGCACCAAACACCATTCACAACCGTTGCGGTTGCGTAGCTTCTTGGAGAAGTTCCATGTCCATGTCCTGGTTCCGTATATTCACATTTGTTCCTCACATATGAAGACAATGTATCCACCTTAGAAGCCTTCACAATAGTGCTTACCATGGATAATAATCCAATTGTCGAATTACAGTTATTAGATTATATTCTCAATTGTGTATTACATACACATACAACAAATCCATTTGGGTATGCAGTTCATAAATCAAGGACGCAACCGGAAACCAGGAGTAGGGGGGGTGGGGTGGCGGGGGCCCAAAAGGCTCAGAGGCCCAGGGGGAAGTGCCCCCGGGAGTTCATGCATTTCAAGGGCCCTTAAAAGTAGTATTTTCGGCTACAGAGATGAAAGTGGTCTCCGGCAAAAAAAGAAGAGCAGAAATCTATAATGAGGTTATCTGTAACCGATGACAAATTTCCACAAAAATACAGATAATTTCCCATCGGCTTACCTTTGTGGCAAATTATCTACGTGGAAAATCCAGAGAATTCAGGTTTCAGATGCTACTCTCCTAGCACCATTCCACTGATCAGTCAGTACAGACTATCCATGGAGAGCGCCCCACTGTCCTTATGGCAATATTATCACCAATACCTATGCTGACAGTGCTGCAGGGTGCAGTAAGGCATCGGCTTACACTGACAGTGCTTCGGGATTGCAGTATAGTAAAAAATCATCGACATACACAAAATTGCGAATATTTCATCCCTGAGGAAAATATACTTTTTCCCTTTCTTTGAATACAAGTCTCACCCTTACCTCCCTTATATATTGTTTGTTTGTTGTTGTTTTACTTCCTAGCAACATCTAAGGTCATATCAGGACGGGCTGATCCCTTATATAACACCAAGCCATTTATTAAGCCACTGGATCTAAATCAATCACAAGAATAATCAATTTCATAAAATTAAAAAAAAACTCCGAAATCCGTGGATCCCTGACAAAAAAAATCACATCCTCGATTTTTACACCCTCGAAAAACACAGCTTTATCTGTAAATATTTACATTACAGATAAATAAGCAAATGCAAAACCAGTTTCAGCAATGCATACTTTCATCTTGAATCAAATTCGGAAAAAAACATGTTATTTAAAAAGAGTATCTGCATGAAAATGCAAGCAATATAAAGAACCTCCCAAATTTAAAGTGGCACAGTCCAATGGCTTTGAATTTCTGTACTTTTTGTTACATAAATATATTAGATCGATCATTACTGTCTGCTTTACATTAGTTCAAAGTTACTTTTATTTTAAATGGTAAACTTTTGAGATATTTGAAGTGCAAACATGGAAAATTATTTTTGGCAAGCTTGCCAAAACTCGGACACCATGCATAGACTTCTGCAGTAACAGGTTGTACAACTTCTATTAAATTGACTCAGTATTCCTTTAAATGCTATATATTTTTAATAATTGCATCAGTATCTAAGTTAGATATGTAAAATCTAATCTAAATAATTACTTTGGTTTTGAAAATTTGATATTTGATCGAACTATGCAGCTTTAAGTTCACAGCACAATGTCTTCAAGTAGGTACGGGCAGCAAGATCTTAAAATAATCAACATTTAATATAGATAGAAATGTGTTAATATTAAATTAAACTTTGACCAAATAAAATCAAAAGTGGAACCATGTGAGGGAACCAAAATTTCGGGTAACAAAATTTCGATCATACATAATGGAATTTAAAATGTCAATTGATAAATCAAGCAAATTTTTAATAAGACAATTTCAGAGAGTGAAATTTATAACAAATTTATTCTGACTGGGTCAAACAACCATTTTCATAGCATGGCATTTTCCTGAAAAGCTGCAATAAGGTGGCGGCACGCCAGCCGACAGATAGTGGCTTGAGTGGACTGCCCTCTACTGCCTGCGGCTAGCGTACCCCTAACCCCCACCAGGAGAGCTGACGTGGGACCTGGTTGGTCAGGGGGAAGGTCACTTGGTTGTGGCCACCACAGTGGGCGGAGATAAATAAACGTTGGAAGCGTACATACGCATCCCTCGTTCATTCAGTGTTACAGCGCAAGAACTAAGTTCTGCCCGGCTGTATGCGCCTATCACAATATTCAATCTAAAAACATCAGAGAGAGCATATGCTTATCTTCTACTTCTAAAAGTTCTAGGTTATGCAATTTGACCAAAATCAAATACATAGAGAAATAGTTATGAGTATGCGAATATTGATGAAGAAAAGACGCAATTGGTGGACTATTTCACGCTTGCCAGCACCTACTTCAAGTCAGTCATCCTGAATTCATTCAACCACAATAATTTATGTTTTAAACAAGATCCTGGCCACAACAATTAATATGAGACAATGAGGTATATCTTCCAACAAATAACTCTTATTAAAAGAGGACAATTAATCTGGTATTTCTTTTGTTTTATTACTGACACTAACACTAACAGAATCGAGTACAAGGAGTACAAATTGATTGACTACCATAACATCATTCCAGTGAAGACAAAGAACTCAATGCAGTCTCTGAATTTACAATTAATGTGCAACACATTAATTACCAAGACCACCAATGTCCATAATTACCATGATTGTACACACGCAGTCATTGTTTGTAATTGGAAGGAAACTTAAGGAACAGGAAACTGTGAATTCCCTCCATCCAGTGAAAAATAAAATTACACAGTCCGATGCTTTTTTGAGTTTGTGTCTTTTTTTTAAATAGATGAATATCTTACGTTGATTCAGTCAAATATGACCCCCTATAGCCAATGTTTACTTTAAACAAATAAACAAACAAACAAAGGATTAGGCAAAAATAATATTTTAAAATTGGTGATTGATCACACACATGCCGGAAAAATCGCCTGCCCCTGATTTTTAAAAGATTATTTAAACTGCTAAAAATGATATACTACATTTCAAAATGAATATACAGTGTTCACTTTTGAGTGAAAACATTGTGATATGTACATGAATGACATGTACTCCTTTTATCAGTCTAGGGTGGTCCAATATTAAACAATTAAAACTGCCAGCCCACCATGATTTGTGTGATCAAAATGACAATCACAAACTCTTTTTTTTTTTTTAAAGTGGCCTTACTCTAATCTACTTAACATGAGCTTCATTGGTTGGTTGGTTGTTGGAGTTTTACGTCCTGGCAACATCTACGGTCATATCAGTATGGGTACAGGCTTGTGACAGTGCACTCATGGTGACTTTATAGTGCTGCCCCACTGGGAGACCAGGCCACCAGCACCATGAACTGATATCCCACTCAGTCACATTAGCCTGACACTGAGCCAACCAGTTCTTGCCCTATCCTAATAATGCCGAGCGTCTGGCTAGGAAGCGACAAGTATCAATTTTTAAATCATTGGCTTCACTCAACCAGGATTCGAACCCGTGGAATCACACTATCTACTAAAATGGGAGACAGACGCTCAACTCATTCGGCCATCTTCTGGTCACTTTAGTTTGAAGTGACTCATTATAATAAATGGAGATAATTGAAGTGAAAACATTCAAAATAAACTTTACTGGGTGTATAAAATTGACTTAGTAGTATCTCCTTTTATGCAGCAACAAATGTTTAATAACCGCACTAGTTTCAAAGGTGGATATATAGGATCAAATTTAAATACGTCTTTTGGTTTTGAACATTTGACGCTTTCATCAGACTATGCAGCTTTAACGACATTTCAATTGTAACACTGGGATTCACCTTGCATCGAAGGGCTTTACTCCGGACTGCCTGTCGTCAAAAGAAATGACAAACAAAAATAATTCACTTGTTTGTCATTCGACAAGCCTCCAGATGGTGATATTCTATATAATTGTGGCGCATTTTAATCAGCTTACACATGGGTCTTGGAATTGTCGGTTTCCACATAGTGAGTGTTGGGGTTGTACATCCTAGAAACATCTAAGGTCATATCAGAACAAGTATCAACTTGTAACTGCACACACGTGGCAACTTTTTAGCACTACCCCACTTGGATACCATATCACCAGAACCATGATACAGTATCCCACTCAGTCACATTATCCTGACACTGAGCCAACCAGTCCTTGGCCCCACCAGGCACCAGGCGTAGTAACAAGTTTGTATATCTTTGCCAGCGAGGGATTGAACCAGCAACTTGATGCACGCCAAGTAGGTGCCCCATCCCTGCAGCCATTCCATAGTTCATTATCATCCAGTAATAGATGTGTATGATGATGCTTCCCTCAGACTTGCGTGTCACATTCCTCATAATACAAATGCGACAAATACGCACAGGGCTGGAAGTATCACTTTATGTGGACTAACTACACACAACTGTGTGTAACACTTATTTCGGCTAACTATCTAGTCTCGGCTGATTTGTTTGTTGTTTTACGTCGTAGCAATATCTAAGGTCATATCAGGACGGGTACCGACTTGTAACAGTGCGCACTCATGGTGAGTTTATAGTGCTGTCCCACTGGGAAACCAGGCCGCCGGCACCATGAACGGGTTCCCCACTCAGTCACATTATCCTGACACTGAGCACACCAGTCCTTGCCCTGTCCTAATAATGCCGAGCGCCTGGCTAGGAAGCGACAAGTATCAATTTTTAAGTCATTGGTTTGACTCGACCAGGGTTTGAACCCACGACCCCACCATCTACCAACACGGGAGACGGGCGCTCTAACTCATTCGGCCATCTCGGCTGAGGAAGGGATGGGAAATTCCACACACCGATACACCAATTCCATACACCGATTCCGCTTGTTGGTGCTTCGTCTCCTAGCAAACTCTACGGTCATATCAGGACGAGTACCAACCCGTGACCGTGCACCCTCATGGCACCTCACTGAGACACTAGGCTGCTGGCACCATGACCCGATATCACACTCAGTCACATTATCCTGATATTGAGCAAACCAGCTGCTGCCATCTTCTATTAATGCTGAGTGCCAGGCGAAGTAATGACAAGCGTCAATTTTGTAAGTCCCAGGTTTAACTCAGTCACAGTTTGGACCGATCACCTTCTGCACAGAAGGCCGCCCAGCACTCTTTAACGAATCAGCCATCCAGTCCAGCCACCACCAGTTACGTAGCTTAGAGGAAATGCATTATAGACAGCATTCTATTCAAATCAATCACCTATTCTACGCTACTCTACACAACTACAGGCATGCAAGCGACATAACTACCTCACTGCCTTATCGCAGGGGCAGTCATTAACAGGGGCAGTCATTACATTATTTTTATTTATTTATTTTAAAATGCACTTAAAGACAAAACAGTGAACATCCCAAAATGCTAAATAGGCTAGTGGGAAATGTGTTGTATTTTTCTGATGAAAAACCTCAATTTTGTTGTAACTGCTAACAAGGCTTAAATTTAGTCAAATTCAAGTAAAAATAGGGCAGATTACATATATATATATGAGCTGCACATATTCATATGATTGTTTGTTGTTTTATGTCATAGCAACATCTAAGGTCAGCATATTCATAGGAAATTCATAGCGGCATCATTCCTGCCACACGCATATACACCAGGTTTGTGGACATGTTATTAGAACTTAGAAGGCTTACTCTTCTTTTTACACAGCGATAATAAGTATGCCTCCGGTTCTTTGTTGTACAATCAAGTTCCTGTGACACCCTTGTAGAGATTTTGCTAGCTGTTTGACTTCATAGCCACTCACCCAACACTTTTCAGACACTGTTCTGCCACACAGGCATCTGTGTTCTCTTCAACGGTGTGGCACCAGAAGTCTTTTCGAATCAAATGTTGATAGTTCTCCCAACACGTAAATCCAGCTTTGTACAACGATATAATAGCCATTGATACACACCAGTCCACGAGTAAAGTAGGCACATAGCTAACATCCACATCCAACTATAATATAATTTCCACTGAAAACTCTGGCTAACAAGTCGTGTGTGATATAAACCGTGTGTCTGATAACTCCATATGAAAAGCAGCCATCACTGCGCATGTTCAGTAATTACACCACAAATATGTCCATTTGTACACATTAGAAATTACTAGCCAATGCCAGACATTTAGTTGAAAGTTCAATCCTCATCCTAGTCTCCATTTAGCTTACCCTTTTCCATAGTAATCGAATAAGCGTCGTGATTGTTTTCTACCTCAGCTGGCCATGCAAGATCTTAGAAAATAAAAGTTGATGAGATGTGCTTCATCACATATTGCCAATAGGCTCCACACAAATTCTGTCCTTTCCAACAACGGTTCCATTCCTCAGTATCGCCTTTGCCACATCGGAATTGGTTTCACACTCCATGTAAGCATGAACCGGTTTTGTTCCATTGAACTTGATCAACACACTTGCTTTCTTTACCGCACAGTCTGCAAAGAACTGGTACAACCAGGCCTCATTTGCCCATTCAGGCAGAGGGCTTATACGCAGGAACCGTCCTCCGTCATCTCCAGCACCGGTAATGGCAGAACGAACCGGCTGCGTTAATGGCGGCTGGTATTGTGGTGCTGCATAACCGACTGGGGGCATCGGGTAATTTCTTTGTGGTGGCATCCATGGTCCAGGAGAATGCATTCCATAAATCGGGGGTGGACCATAGACAGGGGGTGGACCATAGCCAGGGGGTGGACCATAGCCAGGGGGTGGACCATAGACAGGGGGCGGACCATAAAAGGAATTCGGTGGTGGACCATAAGGTGGCAAAGGTCCATATTGTCTTGGACTGTGACTCGGTGGTGGCGTTCGTCTGTAAATTTGTTTTGAAGCACTAGCATGTACTCGTCTGGAGGTGCTTTGCACCCGATTCTCCGATCTGCTTATTGGAGAGTGACTTTGAGACCGTATCGAAGAACAACTTCTTTTTGCTGGAGAACGACTTCTTTTTTCTGGAGAACGACTTCTTTTTTCTGGAGAACGACTTCTTTTTACTGGAGAACGACTTCGAGACCTAGTTGGAGAACGACTTTGAGACCTAATTGGAGAACGACTTCGAGACCTGAGTAGGGAGCTACTTCGAGACCTTAGGGGTGTACAACTTCGTGATCTTCCTAGCGGAGAGTGTCCTCGGAACTGCATTGGTGAATGTTGCTGGGAGGGCGATGGAGAGTGTCCTCGAAGTATGTGATTTGGGGAAAATCTCCGAGATGTTCGTATTGGAGAGCGACTTCTGGATCTCCAGTTGGATCGAACCGGGTTCCTAACTGGGCTCCAAGATGTACTCCTCGACCGTTTCCGCATCCGAGGTGGGCTCGGTGACAAACTGATAGAGCTCCTGTGCGCACCCATATATGGCCTATTTCTTGGGGAATGATTCCGATCACGATCAAATGATCTAGGTGGTGAATCAACTTCTGATCCAGAGTTTTCCCAAGGATGACTATAACGTGTGGGACTAAATGAACTGCGCCTGCTTCCCAGCATCTTTGCATGTGGATCTTCACTTCCTAATACAATAGGAAGCCTCCGCTCTAAGGTGGGCTTATAACTTCTTGGCGGCTCATGCAGATGTTCAACAATTCCAAGCTGCCAAATAATGTCGATATTATATTTTTGCGCCATTTGCCCTGAACACATTGAGATAAACACTTTCTGTGGACCCTCTCCAAGTCCTGGTAAGTTCTTCCTCCAGACACCCGCAGCTATTTTACACTGACGCAAATCAAGAAACCGAATAAATGCAACATATCCACCACCTCTCATATCCGGACGGATCAGAATTCCAGCACTTGGAATGAATTCATCAAATTGCTGAAACATGTCACGGATATCTCTTGGGGAAACTGTTTCATCTAAACCAGCTAGGAATAGAATAGGAATGTCTCCAAGAACAACTTTGGGCAATCCAGTTTCCACAGTAAGTGGGATTTTGGGATGACCAGTTGACGCATATTTATCACGAACATATCCACCCTGATTCCGCGGGTGCTCAGTCACCATAAGTTGCTTACCATTGTACCATTGACCATTGAAAAACATAGCATTACCAAGAATCCCCTCCTCACCATGCACTGTTACGTATGCAATTTTGTAGTTAGGCTTATTGAAGTCAACCTTAACTGTTATATCCCGTAGTCTTAGAGAACTTAATTTAGTTCTCATCAAAATAAGAATATCACTCCTTTCCGTATCCTTACCCAGATTTTTCACAATAACAACATACTTTTTTGAGCCGAATCTTTCATCTATAAATTTTATTGGACGATGGACTATGTCTGATGTGATTTCACCAAATGAAGGTCGTTTTTTTTCTATTTCAAATATCTCTCGGTCACACTCTCTTATCAATACACACACTCCATTCAGAAAACTCTCATCCATCTTCAGAGCGATTTGATGTGCCCGTCTGCTCTGAATCTGGACAAAAGCCGCAATTGTCTCAATATCAGCTACTTCATTTCGAAGCAAGACACCGTCTTTGGGGATTGACGTACGAATGCCTGTAAAGAAAGTAAGTATGTCCTGAACCGATGTGCCTTTGTCAAGATTACGTAGCCGTATGTAATAGGACTCGCAACTCCCAGACATCCCCATAATTTTATCCGAATTACTCCAATGCCGCCTGGCTCTCTCCGTCTGTCCTTCAAATAACATTTCATGCTTTCCGCTTAGCCTTTCATCTTTCTGAAATGGCTTCTCCTCTTCTCCTTCTTCCAAGCATCGTAGAATACTATCCTTCTGGTCCCGGGTACAAATAGATAACTTCACCGGGTCCCCACATATTTGCCCGTCAGTGCGAGCCACAGCAGCTTCTGCGTCCACTCTATTCTTAAATGTTATGAACACTGATCCACTGGAAGAGGTTGTGATGTGTACTCCACCGTCTACAATCTGTAAACCCTCAAAGAAATCCCGCACATTCTGACTGGAAGCCTGTGACGGGAGTCCCTGTAGGTGCACTATCACCGACATTGTCAGCTTGTTTATCTGAAATTATTTTTAAGACAAAATCAATCAAGTTGTACAGATTATACGATGTACTATATTCAGTACCACAAACGAAAGGTAAAAGAAACCTTGGTACATCCCCACTTACACTTAAATTGCAAACACTTAAATTTGCACTGATTGAAATAGTCAAATATTCCACTTGGAAGACCATTTGGAATAAAGTGACATGGGAGAAGGCAATTTGACAAAGGTCCTAATCTATGGCTATGTTGATTATATTATTCTAAGAGCTTCATTTTGATATATTAAGGGGTTCATAAACTCACATGACTCACCACACTAGAGTAATACCCCTGTCACACTACGACGTGATGAGCAAATGTAAGCCTGACGTGATCACGTTTCGTTATTACGTTGACGTACATTGGGTTATGTTTTGATGACGCCAGAATGACGTTAGACTGACGTCGAGCTACGTCACGTTACGTCGTGTTACGTCGGCGCGTGTCAAAGTTTTGAACCTATTCAAAACTTTCGACGTAACTCGAACGTACGGGTTTACGTTCGCCATACGTTCTGTACACGTTCGGCGAACGTCAATGACGTTAAACGGATATTAGTCAAATGCTGCTCACTACGTTCCACTACGTTCCACTACGTTGACCCACATTAAACCGGTGGAAACATCCACGCGGCGTAATGGGAACGTCAGGAGAACGTACGTTCAATGTTTCGCCACCGTGTCATGACGTATGTAACGTCATGTAACGTAGTTCTGGTGATGGAATAACGTTCATAACGTTCCATGAGCGTAATGACGTTGTCCTCTCTCGTTGAATGACGGTATCACTACGCTTTACCGACGTTACACTCTCGTCAACTACGCTGCATCCACGTTCAACTTGTGCCGAAATTTGCATACTATGCCGAGAAGTTCAACGTTTTTCATGTCCTCCCTATGCTGACGTCATTACGTCATAGTGTGACAGGGCCTTAACATGTCTAACACTAGAATATTTCTAACAAACTAACATTTATTTACCGCTCACATAGCAGACCATACATTAAAATTTACTACAACTTTACCAAATGAATACAGAAGATAACTTCTGCTTACATTCTAAATACCACATAAATACTCACATTGATCTGACTAATATTGATCTAGTTATATTGCTATGGAACTTTTTGGTTACAGAATTTCATTGCGTTATATCGTGCAAATTGTGTATTCAACAGTTATTCTATATACCTTTTGTGTAAATAACTCTGAATTGAAAAATGGCTGTAAGACCAGTGCTTCAGCACGGACAAAAGACTTATTCAGCAGAATAAACATATTTACCACACAGAAAAAGAAAAGGGATATCGATGGAAAACACTCCACCTGACAAATGTCAATATAATATAAAGCGAGTGGGGGAACAGCAGTGCATTGGTCTAACAACTAAATCAGGGATGAAAGTGGTCTCCAACAAAAATCGCAGAAATCAAGCCGAGATTATTACACTGACAGTGAATTTCGACAAAAACACGGATTTCCGCCTCCCCCATAAGATTAGCAATATGCCATACAGATGTGTTTCGATGGAAACTGGTAAACAGTTCTGATGTGGAATTTTAAAAATTGCATGACACAGAGTGCTTTCCTAAAGACAATCTAGAAAAATGAAGTTGTCGAAGACAGACCAAAACAAAAGGCTAAGAGTTGAAAACTGCCATTTGACAATTGATGCCCACATGCCTGACTACAAAGGCAGAGTATTGGGCATATATTGCTTTATGAAAATTAGCAGGTCACGCTTTAACTGGAAAAGAGGTCACGCGTATTTCCATGAGGAAATTGTTAGTGTTAGTTAGTCCATAAAATTGACACAACAGAAATATGCGTTTCAGTGGCTCTCGGTATTAATACCCAATGTATTTATAGTGCTGCTCCACTGAGATACTATGCAGTCAATAACAGGATATCCCAGCCACATCATTCTCATGTTTGGCAAAAACAACTAGTGCCATATACTGATATAGCCTAGCCAGGGGCGTAGCTAGACCTTTAACGATGTGTACTCCTAATTTCGGCAGGGGGTTTAGGGGGCCGCTTACGGTGTCACACCCTGCAGAATATGAAATCATATCTAAGTAACCCCCCCCCCCCTCTCTCTCTCTTTATTATTTTTTAACTTATTTTTGTGTGGACAAAACGATGTGGACGTTTTGGCGTACACGCATACGCCTAACTATGCCCCTGCTAGCTTTCTTCTCGAAGATTTATACTGGCTATCATGGATAAGTCTGAATATACTTGTTTTCACTATTAGTAGCTACCGGCAGCAGCATGAACAAATTGTGGAATGGTGCTTTTTTCATCAATATTCACAGGGTCATAACTATTTCTGTATGTATTTGATTTTGATGAAATTGCGTCACTTAGAAGATGAACATATGTTCTATCTGATGTTGTTCGATATAAGTTTGTATTTAAGTAAAATCCATTCGAATGATGAGTGTATTTTATGAATATTTCTTCATCACTGGCGTAAATGAAAACGACTCTGAAAATAGGCTATCTTTAATGGGTTTGCGCTTCCTTGCACTACATTATAGAAAGTCATGGATGGTACCATAAGAAGTGCCATGACCTCAGCTTTCTATCCATATGTGGTTTGGCCTAGGTCAAAAAAGTAAATCAGTGCAAATTCTGCAATTTAAATTATTTAGAAAGTTTAAAACCCATCTATTGAATTCATTGTTCTCAGACAGATGGTTGGTTGTTGGAGTTTTAGGTCCTTGTAACATCTAAGAATATATCAGGATGGGTACCGACTTGTGACAGTGCACACTCACAACAACTTTATAGTGCTGCTCCATTGGGAAATCAGAACCGCCAGCACCATGACCTGATATCCCACTCAGTCACATTATCCTGACACTGAACTAACCAGTCCTTGTCCTATCCTATTAATGCCGAGCGCCAGGCGAGGAAGCGACAAGTATAAATTTTATATGTCGTTGGTTTGACTTGATGTGACCCGAACTCCCGATCACCTGTACGCAAGACCTGCCCACGCTCTACCGATTCGGCAACTGGGCCGCGTTGCCTTCTTAGAAAAGTATGCATTTTCAAACTTGTCTTGTTTTGATGGTCTACATAATTCTATTAAAGAAATTAAATACTTTGATGTGGTTGGTAAAACTTTCAAGCCGAGTATTACACCAAACAGGGAATTTCTGTGAAAACGTGGATGCCCCCCCATAGGATTGCCACCATCAGAGAATCGCGGGGAAAATGCAGGTAGTCAGGTTTCAATTATCCTTGTGGTGCCTATATTATTGCATATACCTAACTCGTTCTTGCTAGGGTTTCGTGTTCTAAGAATTTTGCCTTTTTTTCACTTGCAGTATCTCCAAAATTAGTTATTTTTAATCAGTTTCTTAGAGTTAAGGTCAAGTAAATAGTATAGTTATACGAGTCTTACCTGGTACAGATGATGGATAACTGGTGTTTTTCCGAGTTCATAGCCTCGGATAGTCGTGGGTCAGGGAGAAGGTAGCACATCTGGGTCCAGCAATCTTTTACATACTTTATAGGATAACAAATTATCTCAACATTCTATGGATACTTTTATGTTTTCGTTTCGGCACAAGCCAACATAATATTCGTGGTATGGTAGGGTGGGCGGGCCCTGACCCACGACTATCCGAAGCTAGTTAGTACCTTGGGAAAACACCAGTTATCCATCAACTGTACCAGGTAAGATTCGTATAACTATACTATTTTACCTCAGTACTACACCTCTGGCTACTCGTAGTCCAGGGAGAATTTTACGTCATCTCATTTTGTATCCTTTTATTCGTAATATTTAAATATACTATCATGTTATAGTGCAAAATAGAATTGAGTGTTTCTCACCCGTCTTTAGTCGGTGAGTAGGCGAGTCGCCAGGTCGCTTAACTTTTCTAGTCATTTGTTGTAATGTTTTGCAAACGATATAGCCGGATTCTCTTAACTGAGATTCCTAACTGTCTTGCCTTGGAGACCATGGCTCTATGTGTTGAGTGAGGTGTGTAGCATCCAATATTAATGCCTGTCTCTTTAAGCGCCTTGATGGTCCACCTTGTGAGTGTATCTCTCGAGATAGCAACCACATAAAGCTTATCAGAAGTTGCCTGGAATTCCTTATTCCACGTGACTTGGATATATACACCCTAATGGCTGACACTACACAAATCTGTTCATCATCTGGAAAACTATTTACATGTACTGTGGATCCCCTATACGATTCAACTTTAGCAATGTCTCCGAATCGAATGTTGCCTCATGCTTATCTATCTTTAGTCCATCCAGAGACAGTGCCACAATTGTTTGGCCTCTGTGTCCCGTCACTAACAGTAATAGGGACTATGTCTGATGTGATTTCACATCAGACATAGCTTGAAACCTAGCTCCTTCATTGATAAATGTGTATTACTAGGCCATGACCTGAATAACTTAAATACTACTGACACATCCCAAAACCTATTATATTTTGGTACACTGATCTAATAAAACAGTGTACTACCTGATGCTTTCCAATCGTTTGTCCATCTATCCTTGGTAGAATAATTGAAAGTGCACATCTTGCTGCATTAATTGCACCAAATCGTAATCCCTCATCTTCTAATATTGTTAGAAATCTTACCACTTGGGCTATTGTAGGTTTCAATGGCTTGACTCCTTTAATCAGACAATGAAGTCCCCATTTCTTTAAATAACTAGTTATAATTTCACCGTTCCTTTCCTCCAGGTATGTGAAATAAGTCTTTTCCATTCCTTTCCTCCAGGTATGTGAATAAGTCTTTCTTGTGTAATTTTGTCTAAACCATATTGTTCTAAATGTTTCCTTAAAAAGGGAATGCCAAAGGGGGTGTTGTTGAGACATCTCCATGAACTGTCAGTGGTCCTTGATGTTGTAGGTTGTTCCTTTCTCGTGGAAACCTGAGCATGTCGTTTGCTTCTACGGTTACTGCCGCTAGCCCTGGTTGTGTGTTCCATGCTGATACTATCAAAATTGTGTGCGAGTGATCCATCTTGATCTTCCTGGTCACTCTGCTGATAATGCTGAATGGTCGGAATATGTAATAACATTTATTATTCTAAATAAGAGAAAATGCATCTACTCTCCAGGCTTCTGGCTCTGGATGCCAATACACATATTTGGGTAACTTTTTGTTGTTGCCTGATGAAACAAATCAATTTCTGATATGCCCCATTTATCACAAATGTGGTTAAAAATACTCTGATTTAATGACCATTCTAGATGGTCGTGAAACTGTCGACTTTTCTTGTCAGTCAAAGTATTTTGACTGCCTGGAATATGTGCTACCGTTAGCCATATATCATGTTCCTCTGCCCAGTCCCAAATTAGTTTGGCTAACTGGTTACATGGTTTGGAACGAGTCCCTCCCATATTACGTATCCTCACATGATTTTTTGGTAGGCGAACAAGACTACGTAATCCTAGATAAATAGCTCTGAGCTATAGTACATTTATGTGATCAGATATCTCATCTTCCATCCTCCGACCACCTGTTGCCTGTTGGTCTCTGTGAGCCCACCAACCCTCTATCGAGGCATCTGTTGTAACTAGTATTGGGTTCTCCCATTCTAATAGGGTAAAGCTAAGATTCCATATACGCAATACGCGAATGCGGCAAAAAATCGAGAAGCATGTAATGGCATAGTAGAACTTCAATATGTCCAAAAGTGATTGCAAATGCTGCAAATGGATCAACCCATGGACCGATTGGTGCGAATGCGAATACTGCTGCGTTTGCCATAGAAAACAATAGTTACTTTGACCTTCCTTCACAAATGTGGGGCAAAAAAACCCCAAAATGTCATGGGTATCTTTTTTGGTTTGTTTGTTTGTCTAACGACCCCCCAGCACAAAAAGTAAACATCGGCTATTGGGGGTCGGCATATATCTATGCCGCATATACCGCATTCGCATGCTGCATACCGTGTATATGGAATCTTAGCTTTAGGCAAATTCGTAATGTGTGATAGCCACCACATAATATCGTTTAGGCCTTCTGGCAAAATGGTCATGGGCCATTAAAAATTCTCTTTAGTGCGAGCCAACGCTAAGTTATCTATTTCTAGCGATTTAATATGTGCCTTGCCGTAGAGAATAGCTGGGGGGCATAGACTATCATAATTCCTATCAGTATTGCCACTTGCCTTATCTTTGGTTTGTTCAATTGTAATAATTGGTTTGCTGTTGTTGTAAAATTATCAACTTTTTGTTCAGTTAATGAAATAATCATTTCTGTGGTGTCAATAAAAAATCACAGAAACTTTAACCTCTTTGTTGGTGTTAATACTGGGGCCAAATGTATGAAGCCGGGTTAGCGGTCCAAACCCGTGGTTAGCGCGGATTTCCGGGGTTATCGGCGGAAAGTCACAATGTATGTGGCCGGGTTAAGCAAACCCTGCGAGCTTAACATCGCCTACACTAACACCAAGAAATATCAAGTTTACCATTGGTGTTAGGGACCGATTAGGCCCAAATCTATTCAATGCGTTCATATTTAACAGAATTACATACGCAATAAGTGAAATTTCATCAAATTAACCCTAAAATCGAACCGATATTAATGCTGCTGCTACATCGGTGGCGATATTAATATTGTCGAATCAACAAATGTAAACAGAACAAATCGCCGCCGCCCACCGCCGATATATTACCAATTAGGCCCAAATCTAATTACATACTCAATCAGTGAAATTTGATTAAATTAACCTTAAAATCGAAGCGATATTAATGCCGCAGCTACATCAACGGCGATATTCATATTGTCAAATATAAACAAAGCAAATCGCCACCGATGGCACTGGCACTGACACTCAGAATACCCGAACTTTCAATATTATCTCCGTTTTTAATCCTTTCAGAGAAAATTGCTCTTAGGTTCAATTAAATACTTTGGATCTTCCTCTTCAATTGCGCATTAAGATATTTTTAATCGACCCAATGAAAACTTTTTAATCTATTTTGAAAAAATAAATGCTCCGCATAGACATAGCATTGCTTCAGCTCACATACGCGTAGCCACTGTCACTGCCGCCGCCGTAACGGTGGCGATATATTAGGGCCAAATCTATTCAATGCTATCATATTTAACAGAATTACATACGCAATAAGTGAAATTTCATCAAATTAACACTAAAATCGAAGCGATATTAATGCCGCCGCCAAATTTTGGTCAAATTAAACCAATAATCGAACCGATATTAACACCGCCGCCGGATCGACAGCCATGTTGGGAAATAGCGGTGCTCGTCGGCAACAGGCTCAGACGGATTTCCCAAATCTATAAAAAAACGCATTGGTTAGCTAACCAAGCCGCGCTTTGGCCACATACATTTCCCGTGACACATTCCAGCACCGACGTTAGCTAACCCGCCGGCCGCCCTTAAGACCGGAGCCGATAAAAAGTTGTTCTTACATTTGGCCCATGATTTAGTTTCATGTATGTAGAATCCTAATTTGTTAAATGTCTGACATAGTTCATCTACTGCTGTCTGACAATGGGTGTTGTGTTTGTGTAACAATAAATGAATCATCAATATATGGAAACATAACATGTCCTTTCCTAGCCACGTGAGAGATGTTTTTTGTTGTTGTTTTATGTCCTAGCATCATCTAAGGTCATATCAGGACGGGTACCGACGTGTGACAGTGCACACTCATGGCAACTTTATAGTGCTACCCCACTGGATTTGTTTGTTTGTTGTTTTACATCCTAGCAACATCTAAGGCCATATCAGGACAGGTACCTACTTGTGACAGTGCACACTCATGGCAAATTTTTAGTGCTGTCCCACTGAGACCAGGCCACCAGCACCGTGACCTGATATCCCACTCAGTCACATTATCCTGACACTGAGCCAACCAGTCCTTGTTCTATCCTAATAATGATGAGCGCCAGGCTAGGAAGCAACAAGTATACATTTTTAAGTCATTGGTTTGACTCGACCAGGGTTCGAACCCACGTTTTTTATTTGTTTATTGTTGTTTTATGTCCTATCAACATCGAAGGTCATATCAGGACGGCCACCGACTTGTGAGAGTGCGCACTCATGGCGACTTTATAGTGCTGCCCAACTGGGATACCAGGCTGCCAACACCATGACCTGATATCCAATTCAGTCACATTATCCTGACACTGAGCCAACCAGTCCTTGCCCTATCCTAATAATGCCGAGTGCCTAGCTAGGAAGCAACAAGTATCAATTTGTAAGTCATTCGTTTGACTCGACCAGGGTTCGAACCCAAGATCCCATGGTCTACCAACACGGGAGACGGACGCTCTAACTGATTTGGCCATCCCGTCTGGTCCCCATGTGAGAGAATACCAGTTTAAGCAACCTTGTGAAAATGTGTGGAGCGAAGCTAGTCCATTAGGCATACAGGTAAACTCATAAAGGTTATCATTCCAATAAAACCTGAGATATTTACGATCAGATTTATAAATTGGCACTGTATAGTATGCATGTCTGAGATCCACACTGGCTAGCCAAGTGCCTGTGTTACTCAGACTAGCTGTTTCTAGCAATAATATTTTGACATGTTTATATTCAACTAATTTGTTTAGCCTTGTTAAATCCAGAATTAGCCTGACATCTCCACTTGGCTTAGGTCTGGTGAAAATATTAGAAATAGATTCCCCAGGCTCATGAAGAGCTGGTTCTATAATGCCTTTTTCACAAAATTGGTGAACCTGCAAGTTCACGGCCTCACATTCTGACGTATCAAAACGGTAAGGAAAGGGTATGCTATCTTGAATAGGCTCCTCCAAAAGTGGTATTCTCACTCCTTCCGCTAGGCTAAGTATTTATAAATTCTCCATAATGATATTCCATTCCGGTAGGCAATTATTTAGATTACCAGCTTTAAATTTGCTTACTGAAGTCTGCATTGCCACTTCTACTTGTTCCCTGGATGGGGGAACGGTTTCTGGGCGTTGAACTCCCTCTTGAAGGGACTGTTCCCTTCGTTCCAGCCGAAAGACTGCCTCTGGCCCCTTCCCCTGGCATGATATCCGTAGTTCATTCCGAACCGGCTTCCTCGCTGTCCAGTTCAACGGCTTAGAAAATTCTGTCTCGTCTTCTTGAAGCAGGCAGCATTCGCGTCTCCAGATTTCTTTTTGTTCTAACGATGTCACGACACATCATAATTAACTGTAAAACAGTAAATATTCAATGAAAATTTACAAAAACTTTGTATATGTAAATGCTATTGCTAACATGAACTATCATAAAGTCACCAGTTAAAGTGGTACTAACCTGGTTGGTTTAGTAGTTAATATAAAAAACTGCTGGAGCTACTCAACAAACGTCCTCCCGTTGTGAGTAGATTATGCTAATTGCTGGACCCGGATGTGCTTCCTTCTCCCTGGACTACGAGTACCCCGAGGCGTAGTACCGAGGCAAAATAATAGAATATAATGATCAACCTATCACATTTATTTAAACAAATATAACAAACTCAAAACCACCGAATTGTGAAAATTTAAATGCATGCCTGGCACACAACAATTTTGGCTGGCCAATAATGAACTAGGTAGTTTCTGTGATAAAAATAAATAAATATTCGATTATTCACCATTATCATCACAAAACGTGATCCAAGATTCGTGAAAATGTCAGGATATCCCTTTAAAATTGCATATTCCGATGGTTTTAAATTTCTGCCGGACTTCAAAAATAAATATATCAGGGTTAATTTTAAATGGCTAACTATTGGTACTCCAAACAAAGGACTGGTTGCTGATGCTGACTGGCTACTGGAAAAATAGGAAGCTTGCTCTCAGCTAGATAAAAGATTCACCCCGTACTTCCAGTACAGGGGTGAACGACAACGTAGTCTAAATACGGGCGAAAATAGCGTTAGTATGGAACAACAAGTAGAATGCCTGGCACCAGTGTCAAATGGTTACTTATATCAGCACAGAGTTGGTGAAATGGGAGAGAATGCAAAAAGACAAGATGGCGGCCAGAGAACGCCATCGATTTCACTTTTAAATTGCATTAAAGTATATGTTTTTTTAGGTATCCCAAACACAGGCTGATTACTTGTTGAATATGCCAAATTCTGTCAAAAAATGCTCCACTTCAACACGCTTAGATAAATAAGCCTGATATAGCTAAATAAAAACTACCACCAACTCCCAGTTTTCACTCTCAATCCATGGTAATTCCCAGGTGGAGATGTGTCATGGTATCCCTAGTAGAATTAGCTAGTGTACATCCAATTTGTGCAATAACGCCAATTGTTGATCAAAGTACCCTGGAAAAAGGTACTAATACCCCTAGGTAGGGGAGATTCCGAGGTTTCCATTCATATAAAACTGTATATGTTTGAATTTTTAGAGAAAATGCACAAAAAAATGATTGAAATTTGAAGTTACAAAAATTTCCATTTTAACTCCTATTTTCTACTGAAAATATAATTTTAAAACCATTAAAAGTCGGTATTGAATTAAACAGAATTTAATTTCCTGTCCAATCATAATTACCAGCACTCATGCGAACCTATGGCGCTCATGCGCACGGCGATTTAATGACTAAAAATTGGGGTATTTTTTTATTTTTGGGGGGGGGGTCCATTAGTAGTTTAAGCAAGAAAACTGGTCTTCCTCATTCCACTGCTCATTGCCCTAGTTTTAATTTTGGGAGCTATACAAAATATTATCTTTTTAGCTTTCAGCAGGACCGATAGAGTAGCAACCTAAAAACGTCCATATCTTCCTTAATATTAGATTAATTTTGACAATTAAATGTCATTTTCTTTCCAATTCAATATCCTAACAAGTGAAATCCATTAAATCAAGCTCAAACCTGTTCTTAAAAATCACTTGGGATACCTATGTGGTAGTAGTACTTATTACCTGACTGGCCATGTGCAAGGATTTTTGCTACTTTTGAAGCACTGTATAAAATCATTGTAAAATTAAAATAATTCACATCTAAAAGTTTATTATATAGATTATGATGTAAATAGAAAGAGCATATGGAGGATAATACAATCTCCAGATTTCATGGAATTATCTTGTACATGTGTTTTTCTGTGCCATTTCAGAATTGCTCAAAATTGGAAATTTTTTGCCAGATTTGATCACTATAAAATTAAAATAATTCACATACGTCAAAGCATATTGTATGTACTGTAAATAGAAAGAGCATATTGACGATAATAAAGCCTGAAGATTTCATGCAATTACCTTGTACGGGTGATTTTCTGTGTCATTTTAAACTTGCTCAAAATTGGGGAATTTGCCAGATTTTATAATAATCATTGTAAAATTAAAATAATTCAAATATATCAATATGTATTTTATATAATTGAAATAGAAAGAAGATATTGAGCTTAATAAAGCCTGAAAATTTCATGCAATTATCTTGTATGGGTGATTTTCTGTGTCATTTAAAACTTTCTCGTTTTTTACCAGATTTTATCACTTGCCAAATTGAGCTCTGGAGCATTTTGGACCTATTTCTATCAACTTTTCCCAATCGTATGCAGTCCTGAAAAAAAATAGAGGTGACAAGACTCACCTATAGGTCAGGGAGAAATAAGAATAATCCATCTGGGGGTGCATATTTTTTCCACAAGCCCACCTCCAAAAGTGCTCCACAGCTAAATTTGAAAAATGGTGAGTTATGGGAAATTGTAGTTTTTAGCATCTTTGAAGATCCATATCTTGAAATGTAACCATCTCATACCCCTAGATCTCTATATTCTCTTTATACAGGCCATGAAATCACCAGAAAAAACATTAGAAGTGAGATAGAGTGATTAGTTTTAAATTGGGGGACCATCAAAAATCCTATCTTTTTAGGTTCGGATGGGCCCAATTAAGTAACAACCTAAAAACGCCCATATCTTCCTTAATATTAGAGCGATTTTGACAAATGAAGTATCATTTTGTTTCAAATTAAACATCCTAACAGATGAAATCCATTAAATTAAGCTCAGACCTGTTTTTAAAAATCACTTGGGATACCTAGTTTTATTATATTTTCCAACTCAAAAGTATCGGGTAAACAGGAAGACATATATACAAAGAATAAATAAATTAAATGTTGCTTCTTAGATTGTGAAATTAGGCTCTCATGAAGACTCAATTCATTAGCCCGATTTTTCGACCGTTTTTATATCAGGGATGAAAGTGGTCTCCGGGAAGAAAAGCGGAAATGTGGATATTCTCCCATAGGCTTAGCATTTGCAGGGAATGGCTGAAAATTCCCGGAAGTGAGGTTTCATACATATTGGTATACGCTTATAGTGCTGCACCGTTTGAAGCACGTATTAGTAGTATACGCTGATAGTGCTGCGCCATTTGAAGCACATCTTAATAGTATACGCTGATAGTGCTGCGGTATCTTAATTGCATATTAGTATACCCTGACCATGCTGCGTTGTTTGAAACATGTATTAGCACGCCGATAGCGGTGTCTGCACCACATATTAGTATACGCTGATGGTGCTGCAGTGTAAAACAAAACATTGGTATACACTTATAGTGCTGCAGCATTTGAACCATGTATTACTATTACTAGTAGGCCCTTAGATAAAAGATTCACCCGGTACTTGTAGTACACGGGTGAAGATCAGCCTTATATAAATACGGGCGAAAATAGCGTTAGTATGGAACATCACCTAGAAACTGTGGCTCCAGTATCAAATGGATACTTATGTAGTGGTCTGCACTGACCTCTCAGGCAAGGAGCCACATAGACAGGTAGGCATGGGGAGTGTATTGATATCAGGGAGCCTAGGTGGTGTAATGGTTAGCACACTGGCCCGGAATGCAAAGAGATGTGGGTTCGAGTCCCACTCTAGGCGCAATATTTCCCATTTTCATCACCCCCACGACACTGGTTGCCGTGATCAGGATCCTGTACAACTTTGCGCTGTATGGTTGTTGAACCTACCCTGTGTATGTATGTGTTAGTGCATTGCCTGTATGTATGTAATTGTAAGCATTACAAGACTTACAATTCCAGGGGGACGAGTGTAGTGGTCTGCACTGACCTCTCAGGCAAGTAACCACATAGACAGGTAGGCGTGGGGAGTGTATTGATATCAGGGAGCCTAGGTGGTGTAATGGTTAGCACACTGGCCCGGAATGCAAAGAGATGTGGGTTCGAGTCCCGCTCTAGGCGCAGTATTTCCCATTTTCATCACCCCCACGACACTTATATAGGCGCAGAGTTGGTGAAATGGGAGAGAATGTAAAAAGACAAGATGGCGGCCGCAGAACGCCGTCGATTTCACTTTTAAATCTGATTAAACTAGCTATTATATTATATATTTCAACTCAAAGATAGCGGGCTATTAATAAGACATATGTAAAGAATAATTGTTGCTTCTTAGATTGTGAAATTAGGCTCTCAATTCTTTGCCCCGCATTTTCGCCACCTTTTACATAGGGTTGGTTTGCACCCCTACTGCAGCAGTACGGGGTGAATCTTGTACCTAGTAGGCCCTATACACTTATAGGGGAATATAGCTACAGAGAAAATCTCGGAAATCCGCGAAATCGCGGAGATCTTTCATCCCTGTTATAATAAGGGTGGTCTTCAACCATGTACTACAAGTATCGGGTGAATCTTTTATCTAGCTCTCAGCACACTACCCCTCTTTGAAAGTTGTGTGCTGCGAGTGACAGTGAGTGCATCAGAGCAAAAAATAACTACTTTCACAGTGAGTAATTAGTAATGTACTATGTAGAGATCACTCAGTTTTAGTTTTGTATTCATTACGGCCGACTTAAGGCGGTAACAATTTTAAAAATCAAGGCTTGAAAACAATTCTACAGACCACCACAAGCTGTGCAGTTGGGAAGCCATTAAACCTCGTAAATTAATATATAAAAAAAAAGGTAGTGACGACAGTGAGATCGCCTCAACGACTTCAATTCTTTTATTATCGCTCAAACTGCGCCAACGTCAAGACACACAAAGCAAACTTACTCACCTTTCCTAACGGTGGATATATTTAGTTGTGGAGTACAACTTGCATCGCAACCACATCTACCGAATCTAGCTTAATTCTACCATAAATGAGCACACAACAAACAAGTGAACTACACCGTCAGAAAACAACACACCAGATATGACAAAATGGCGTCGTCGCGATCTGTCACACTGGAGATTCTGGATCAGGAGCTACGGCCGCGCAGTGTTTGTAGGCAGAACGCCAAGTCGAGCAGTGTTGTCTTTAACTCGCCTGGTTTTCTCGAAAGGTGGCGCCACGTGAGAGGTTGTGGACAAACTGAAACGCCAGCAAGCGTCCTAAACCGCCAAAGAATAGACGGCCTGATCTCCCAGTGGGGCGGCACTATAAAGTCACCAAGAGTGCGCACTGTCAAAAGTCGGTGCCCATGCTGGTATGGCCTATGGTCTTGCTGTGGCGTAAAACTACAGGAACTAACCAACCCCCCCTGTGAAAGTACGACGTCTGAACACTTTGACTTCTGGATACTGAATGGTTTATTCACGCCCTAGGGCACCCTTGACCCACCGGCTAAACTTTCCATGACGTCATCTCATTTGCATAACTCTTTGTCTCAACCTCTGCATCTCATTAACATATATTAACCACACACCTGTACGTCTATTACGCATGTATCACATTCCCCAGCCCTCTTAGAGGACTGGAGTTGGGCGCTTTAATTGGCTGCCCTTTTCCCTCCTCCCCCGTCTCGCTCCCTCTCACCCCAATTTCTCTGACCACTACCCAACGGAAACCAACTCCAGGCCACATGGGACCGCTTTCAGTGGTGTCCATACAGTGCTACAGATTTGGAGCCTTCAGCATGCCAACGCGACTGAAAACTCTCCCAAAACAAACAAGCCAATTTCTAATATAGGCCTAAGCCCCGTTCACACTGGCGAGTTAAAACGATTCATTTAAATCGACTTGCCTAGTTCGACTCACATTCGCCGTGTGGATGCTACCCTCAAGCGATTTAGGGCTGAATTGATTCATCTAGTTCGCTTCAAGTAAACCACCTCGGGAGGTAGTATAGATGAAGCAATTTATCTGGTTCCTGGGCAGTGATAGTGTAAAAGAGCAGTGCTTGCCAGATACAGGCTCAGATGTAACTATTGCTGGTACCCGGCAGTGTTAGGGCCCGATTAGGCCGAAATCTATTGAATGCGATCATATTTAACAGAATTACATCCTCAAATAATGAAATTTAATTAAATAAACCCTAAATTCCAAGCGATATTAACGTAGCAGCTACATCGGCGTCGTTATTCATATTGTCGAATCGACTAGTGAAAATTAAACAAATAGCAGTGCTTGCCAGATACAGATGGGGGTACTTGCCCATGCGCAGATATCGATTTCCGCCTTAAACCGCTCCGTGTGTGGACACGACACTAGTTCGCCTCATCTAGTTCGGCCTAAAGTTGTGCTGTGTGAACGGGGCTCTAGTCTACATTGTTATGCAGCAAAATAATTATGTTTGTTTGTTTGTTGGAGTTTTACGTCCTGGCAACATCTATGGCCATATCACTGCTGTGATTGGTCATTTCTGCAACAACTAGCAATCAATTAATCTGTTCTACGTGCCTGCTGACGCGTAAACGCTCCTGTACCAACATCACGATAATGTATTATTTCAGATTTTTGTTTAGTTTTATCAACCAAAAATACATTATTTAGTTTTTTTTCTGGCCAGAAACAATTGCATCGAATGGCAAAGGTTGTCTGCTACCTTTTAACCTCTCCATACGAGTTAATATAGGTGCTAAATCATCCCAATTAATATTAGGATCAACTTTCTTCACCTTTTCTCGGTTAACAATTTTTCGATTATTTATAGCCCCTACCACAGTCACTGCTGAACCTCGCGCTCTAACGACAATGTACCCAGGAACGTATTTCCACTCCAAAGGTCCTGATTCATTAACTAAGAACACAACTTTATCACCCGGTTTTAATATAACTGTATTCGCTTTCTTCTCTGCATGAGCAATATTATAGTTTCGACTTTCCCGTCGATTGTCAACTGCTTTTCGTAAAGCAATAGACAAGTCATCTATCCAATACGCTAAGTTCAAATCTTCTGTACCTGTAGAACGATATAGTAAAGAACTATGTTCCATACCTGGATGTCTACCATAAGTTAGAAAGAAAGGAGAAAGGCGCAGTGCGATACGCATAAATCACCTCTGGTAAAGAACTTATCCATAGATTAGCCTGAGAATTCACCAACTTTCTCAAGATGCTTTTTAGTGTTGTATGATAATGTTCCACCATCCCATTAGATTGAGGATGATATGGAGTAGTATGTCTTACCTCCACTCCAAGTTCTCTGAAATGATCTATAATAGTCACTATATGGCACCCAATGCTGAAGAAGGATATTAAATCCATTGAAGCTGTTCAGAGAAGGTTAACTAAGCTAGTGCCACATCTGAAGGACCTTAGTTATCCAGACAGACTCAGGAGACTCAAGTTACCAAGCCTCACATACAGAAGATTTCGTGGGGACATGATCAACACATGGTCAACACATGGAAGTTCCTGAATGCTGAGTATAATGTGGATGAGGCCTTGCTATTCAGACGCATACAAGGAAGCAGTACCAGAGGTCACTCCAAGAAGCTTTTCAAGCCAAGGTACAACAGCTCACTCAGAGGGGCCTTCTTTTCACAGCGAGTGATAAACATGTGGAATGAGCTACCGGAAGAAGCGGTGGAAGCAGCTACCATGAATCAATTCAAGAATGCGCTGGACAGGGCCTGGGCCAGAGAAACATTCCTGTACGATTTTGAGGCTGCATACCACTAGAGCTGAGAGCTACGAGCTTTGTATAGGCTACCACAAGCCCGCATCAAAGAAGAGGATAATAATAATAATAATCTTTTTCTTAATTTGTAACCCATTATCAGAAATAAACACACATGGTATTGAATGGTGAGTAATATAATCATTATAACTTACTAGATAAGGACCAGAAAGATCCGCAGCAATCACAACACCCGGTGCTACTGCTGATGGCATTGACTGTGGATACGCATGTGTGCGTCTGGTACAGTTCACTACACAATTCGGACAAATGGTAATTTGAGACATAGACATGTGACCAACCTCAGTATGAGCTATTTTAATTACAGAATTCCTGTATCTCACTGGCAAAACTAGTCGAGGACACGTATCTTTGCATGTAGGAGCAATCATTGAATAAAGAAGATTATCCATTATCAAATAATTATTTTCTTCATTCATTCCTAACGTATATTTGGGCATTTTTGTGTGCTCATTCATGACTTCATCAAGGGCAATTGATAGTGCTCAAATGGGATTACCTGTTCTTCCAAAATAGAATCAAATGCAAACATTTCTACAAATTCTGTAGCTTCTGTATCCGGTCTCAATCTGGACAGCATATCAGCTCATACATTATCTCATCATCATCATGCTGTCGGTCGCGATGCAACAAAGACTGCTTTCATTACTTGACTGCCTCTCTCCATTTAGCTCTCTGTGATTTTCCGCTGTCAACGGAAGATGAGCTTGAGCAGCGTGGTCCTTGGTAACCCGGGCGATGACCGAGCCGGTATGGTGTTTTGTGTGGTTGTACATTTCATGAAAGCTGCCTGTAAAAGTGTTGAAGTGCTGCTGGCTTTTGTTACCAACGGCACTCTCTCGGGGAGCAAATAGAGGTTTCACACCAGCAAGAACATGTTGTAAAGTGCGACGGCCGGCAGCTGTGGTTGTGTAGGCAGGTTAAATAGGAAATCACTACAGGCAAGTATAGAGAAGGAAGGCAAGAGATAGAGTGTGCAGAAGGAACCAGAAGGAGCTTGCTTAGTTTATTATATATATAGCTTTTAGAATCCAAGATGGTGGTGGTCACATGGTTTGATCTACCAATCAGTGTTCAATCTGTTGTATCCAAGGCCTGGTCATGTGGCTACAGTGCCTTGTGGTGGCCAATGATCCATAAATAACACCATGGGGGTAGGGGGTATGTGAGGTAACTCTTCCAAAGAGTATTTCTAGGAAGTGACACTCCTCCAAAGACTATTTTACTATACAATTTCCATACCTAATGAGTAATAGTTTACCAACTTCACATATCCCTCATATGCCTTTGGTTTTCATATAACATTTACCATTCTATAGACAAGTTGCAATTTATTATAGTAGTTTCACATATATCCTCATGTGCTATAATATCGGAAAATTTTACAATGTCAAGACAGGTGCAAAACTATTTGTCCCTGCAGTGGCTGGTCGGGAGATGTTTGGAATTCCATACATCAACCGCCCTTAATGCTGCCACAGTGACATGGTTTTCTGTTTAGGGTTTGCTCCCTTAGCCTTCGGTTCTGGCAAGAACCTATGCCACAAGGCAGTGGTTTACAACTCTGCAGGGCAGGTGCATCAAACTCCCTGAGGTGTTGCAATACCTGCCGTTGGTAACTTGCAAAAGCCAGCAGCACTTCAACACTTTTGCAGGCAGCTTTCATGAAATCATGGTTGACGGAAACAAGCTGAACTCTGTTCTGGAATTCACCTACCTTGGAAGCACTATATCAAGTGATGGATGCATTGATACTGAAATACAGAGGAGGATGGCCAAGGCTAGCGCATCTTTCGGCTGACTATGCCAGAAACTCTGGAACAACCACCATGTGTCCATTCGGGTCAAAGGCAAGATCTACCGTGCAATCGTGCTATCCACCCTACTATATGGAGCCGAGGCCTAGACAGTTTACAGACGACAGGTGAAAAAGCTGCCTGCCTTCATGATGCGACATCTGCGTTCAATCATGAGGCTAACCTGGAAGCACAAAGTGACAAATCAGGAAATACTCGAACGGACGAGGCTGCCCTCTATGGAAGATCTTCTGATCAAAAAGAATCTCTGGTGGACTGCACACCTCATGAGGATGTCATCAGACAGGCTACCAAAGCCGATCCTCTATTCTCAACTGTCTTCTGGTTACAGAAAGAGAGGGCGCCCTCATCTCCGGTTCAAGGATACCATCAAGAGAAACCTGAAGCTGAGAGACATTAAGACCGACTCATGGACACAACTCTCACAGCAGAGAGCTAAATGGAGAGCGGCAGTCAAGTAATGAAAGCAGTCTTTGTCGCATCGCGACCGACAGCATGATGATGATGATGAACTCATTCCAAGCATATTCACATTCCATTGTCCAATTGATTGATTGATTGATTGGTGATTGCTTTACGCCGTGTCGGCAGCATAGGCCATATTCACGGCGAGAAATGTTTGTTTTTTGTTCAAACCATCGCTTTTACATGTAAAATCAGACAATCAATTATGTGCCAATAGACACTAATTAAATTAGAAAGCTCACAATCATATATCTGTGGTCAAGGGAAACAAATTCCCATAGAAAAAGAAAAGTTTCATTAATAATTAATAGAATCCATTTAGTAAACTATATAAGGTGGTACAGTCCAGCTGCCCTCAAAAAGGCTAAAATGTTTTCCTGTTTTACCTTAGTAAAAAGGTCATGCATACTGCCTGCAGTGTAGAACCGTTGGCGCAGGGCCAAAAAATCAACGCAACTTAGTAAAATGTGTTTGAGTGTCAGTGGGGACTGACACCCAATACATTCAGGGGGAGGTTCCCCCTTGAGCAGAAAAGCATGTGTAAGCCACGAGTGGCCAACACGGCAGCGACTAAGGACCACTTGGTCCCGCCGACCTCCCGCATGAGTCTGTGGTGACTTTCCCACAGATGGTTCAATTTCTTTAAGTTTATTGATGTTTTCATCCCACTCATGTTGCCATTTGGATTTTATGTGGGTGGCTATTAGTGGTTTCAGATCAGAGTGAGGGATCAGACACGGTTCAAGATCACAGTTCAGGGCCTTCTTCGCAGCCCGATCAGCTCGTTCGTTTCCTTGTATGCCAGCATGGCCAGGCACCCAGCACAGGTGGATATCATACCCATCTGCTGTCAGTTGGTTCATTTTATAAATGACCGTTGCTAGAATAGGGTGATTCGTTTTCAGTCCAGCAACAGCCAGGAGGCAAGAGAAGGAATCACTGTATATAACATAGTTAGTGTGGTTGGATACCTCGATACACTCCAAAGCGAGAAGGAGTGCTCGGGCCTCTGCAGTGAAAATCGAGCTCTGATCGGGCAAACGTACACCAAATTTTTCCCGTCGGCAGACTGCCGCAGCAGCTACCCGGATTTGGTCTTTCGAACCATCAGTGTATATGGAGAGCAAACTGCAAACTGGCCTTGAATCTCTGCATGCAGTCCTTTGTACTCGAGTGGATGTGTCCCAGATTTCCTCAGTTCTGTGAGTCGGAGGATAACCGATGGCTTTCTCAACGACCACGGGGGATGTTCTGGGACTTTGGCATCCTCCAACACGTCCAAATCCACGCCTAAGGCCTCCAAATGAGGTTTCATTCGGAGCCTCAGTGGCCGGATGTAATTTGGCCTGGCTTCATACCTGGATTCGTCATGTTGCTCGAATAGACAATTGTGTGCAGGATTCAATGCATTAGTTTTTATCTTGACTACATATTGCATGGCCAGTTTGATTCTCCTGTTATTAAGTGATGGTTCATTGGCTTCGACATAAAGGCTCTGAACTGGTGAGGTGCGGAAGGCCCCAAGGGCGAAGCGCAGTCCCTGGTGGTGGATCGTGTCTAGCAGCCCAATATATGATTTCCTTGCGGAACCATATACTATGCTGCCGTAATCCACTCGTGAACGAACCAAGGTTCTGTACACGGAGAGCAGAACATCTCTGTCCGCTCCCCACTCTGAGCTGGACAGCACCCTCAGAATATCCAGCGCTTTCAGGCATCTTGTTTTCAGGTACTTTATATGTGGCACAAAAGACAGTTTTGCGTCGAGAATGAGGCCCAGAAATTTGGTTTTCTCAACGACTTTAATGGGATCCCCATCCAGGGTCAGCTCCGGTTCCGCATGTATTCTACGCAGCAGGCAGAAGTGCATGCAGACTGTTTTGGTCTTGGAAAATTTGAAACCGTTCAGAACTGACCATCGATGGATCCCATTTATGCTTGGTTGTAGCTGTCTCTCTATGACATTCATGTTAGCACCGCTGTAATATAAAACAAAGTCGTCCACGAAAAGACTACAGGAGACCCCCTGCTTTACAGCAGCAGCAATACCATTGACCTTGACCCCGAAAAGGGTCACGGCCAGTATGCTGCCTTGAGGTACTCCTAGTTCCTGTGAGTGTAGGCGGGAATAGGTAGTCTTGACACGGACGCGGAAATGCCTGAAGGCTAGAAACTTTCTGATGAAAATTGGCAAGTGGCCACGAAGGCCAATCGCATGAAGATCCTCCATGATGCCATGCTGCCACGTTGTGTCATAGGCTTTTTCGAGGTCGAAAAAGACAGCCACAACGTGCTCCTTCTTAAGGAAAGCATCTCTTATGAAGGTCTCCATGCACACCAAATGGTCGAGGGTGCTGCGGCCCCGTCTGAAGCCACATTGAAGGTTGGACAGGTGGTGTCCTGACTCCAGTAGCCAGACGAGGCGGTTATTTACCATGCGCTCCATGGTTTTACAGATGCAGCTTGTAAGGGCTATGGGACGATAGTTGTGGGCTTCACTCTGGTCTTTACCAGGTTTGGGAATCGGTATTACTGTCGCCTCCCGCCAAGAGGCGGGGACGACACCCGACTCCCAGATGTTGTTGAAGAGTTGAAGCAACAGTCTCAGTCCATGTTCAGGGAGATGTTTCAAAAATTGATAATGAATTCCATCAGGTCCAACTGCTGTGTCATGCGAGCTTTCCAAAGAACACCTCAACTCATCCATACTGAATGGGGAGTTGTAGTGCTCCTCGCCATCGGAAGAAAAGTCCAAGAGCTTTTGCTCTTGGCGTTCCTTGACCACCCGAAAGCCCGAGAGGCAGTTTGCCAAAGACGAGTTTCCAGCAAAGGTGCGAGCCAATTCTTCACTTATTTCGTCGAGTGATGTGAGAATGGTGCCATTGTGTTTCAAGTGCTGGACTACAGAAGAATCACCTCCCCTTCGTTTGATTCTTCTGATCATTGTCCATTGTCCAAAGAAAGCTACATTTATTACTAGTTAAATAAGTAATAGGTTCTACAACATCAGCATAGTTAGGAATCAATTGTCGATAATATCCTGCCGATCCTAGCAAACATCTTACTTCCTTTTTACTAGTCAGAGAAGCCATGTCCCTAATTGCACTAATTTCTTTCAGCATCCTGTTTCAAACCTGACTCACATATAACGTAATCTAAGAGTTTTACTTCAGCTACTCCAAATTCACACTTAGACTCTTTAATAGTCATACCATTATCCTGCAAGATGGTCAAAATGTGAGCTACATCCTGTCGATGACTTTCTTCATCAGGTGAATAAATTATGATGTCGTCTAAATAAAATAAACAACATTTTCCCCAAACTCCGAAAAAATAGCATTCATCATTCTTTGAAAAACTGCTGGGGCATTGGTTAAGCCAAACTGCATACATTTAAATTGGAAAAGTCCCATATGAGTATTAACAGCTGTTTTAGGTCAACTCTCTTCATCTACCATTACCTGCCAATAACCTGACTTTAGGTCTATTGTGGGAAAGATTTGAGCTCCATGAAGTTGATATAAAATATCCTGTATCCTGGGCAGAGGATAAACATCTTTAGTTGTTACTGCATTAAGCTTACAATAGTCACAAAGACGAATAGTACCATCCTTTTCTTTGCACTATAGTGACAGGTGAAGCCCAAGGACTAAAACTAGTCTCTATAATGTCATCTGCAAGCATTCTCTTAATTTCTTTTTCTACAAGATGTCGTTTACTTAATGGTATCCCATACGGTCTCTGATTAATTGGATATGCATTTCCCGTATCAATATGCATCTCTACAACCTCTGTAGCTCCTAGTTTATCATCACACTCAGGAAACAAAGAAGGAAACTGTATCTTCCAATAGTCTAACTCAAAGACTATACCTGCAATTCCTTTATCTACACTCTCTAACCCTATCCATGGATGAATAATATCACATAATGAAACAAATTTCTCCTTATAACTAATTTCGGCTGCATAAATTCCCATTACATCTGTCCCTATGAGCATATCAAAACTCAATGACTCAACTACAAAGAAAGGACATAACGTATCATAAATTGAAATATACGCTATACCTATACTAGGAATTAAATGTCCTGATAGTGATCTCAATCTACTACCCGGATACAATTGCCCATCGGATACTCCGATGTCAACCAAATATTGGAAAACCGGTAAATGTATCAAACTTTTAGCCGCACCTGAGTCTACAAGACCAGATAAATTAAACCTGTCAAATTCAATTTGAATCGAAGGACATGCATCAAGTGCACATTTCAGTTTCCTGACGGTGTAGTACCGCTCATGCTAATACCAGAAAGCAATTTTAATTTGTATGGACAATTGCGCAACATGTGTGCTTCATTACATAAGTAACATGAAATTGTATGTTTATCCACTGTGCTACGTCTTCCCTGTCCATAGACATTATTTTTCTGAACCTGCCAATATACGTGATGGCCCTGTCACACTACGACGTAACGCACCAGCATAGGGACAACGTGAAAATAAATTTAACACATCGAAAATCTCGGCGTAATATGCAAATTCGGGACGTCAATGCTGCGTAGTTGACATGAGCGTAACGTCGGTATAGCATCGTGCCAACGCGAGAGGTCAAAGGAATGATTCTTTATGTAAACGTGAGGCTTGCGAAACCCCAGCGCGTGACGTCAGCCTAGCGTGAGAGTGGCGGCCGCTTAGCATAGCTTAACGTTGTCACATCACGCTTAACGTCGTCATGTCACGCTTAATGTTTTCATGTCACGTTTAACGTTGTCACGTCCGACACAACCGTTTTCCCCGACATGAGTCGACGTCGACCAACCGACAGACTGGCGTCAGTCCAACATCGCCGGCGTAAGCCGTAAAATCCTCCTCCCTGTGCGTCACTATGACATAACGCACTGTTGATCTAACGTAGCCGACGTATCCCTCCCGCATGTCTAACGTTGGCATTATGTGAGTGTGACGTCACCCGAACGTCAGAGCATCACGTCGAGCTACGTCGAAAGTTTTCAACATGTCCAAAACCTCGATGTAACTCGACGTAACCTGATGTAAATCAACATAAATTGACGTCAGTCTAACATCAGCACAACGTAACTCGACGTTCCTCAACGTAATGACGAAAAGTCACCTACGCCAGGCTTCCTTATGGCCGGTGCACACCTACCGTTTACGATTCGCGCACTAAAACTCGCGACTCGACCCGACCCGCTTAAAACTGAAAACGGGCCGATTCGTTTCTCGAATCGCGAATCGCAATCGTAAACGGCCGCTTTTAGCACTAAAAACTTAGTTTTATGCGCGAATCGCATGTGTCTAGTGTGCTAGGGGGTCGCACACCTAACGATTTTTGGGCAGTTTTAGATCGTATACGGTAGGTGTGCGCGGAAAAACGGTAGGTGTGCACCGGCCATTAGGCTCTTACGTCGTAGTGTGACAGCCCTTTGAGGCATGCTAAATGGTAGCGCCTGCGTTCCCGCAATGGGCGGACAATTTCCATTGACCCCCTGCTGTTGCGTTGACAGCGCATGCGTCGCAGTGTGCTGTGCCACTGAAGCGTGACCAATCAAGTCGGCATTCCCTACCCCACCGGCTGCTCTACCCGTGCGCCGCAGTGGTAAGAATGGACACTACTCGCAGCGTTCACACTATTTATTGCCGAATTTTCATAAATTCCACTGCCTAGTGACACATTAGATATATACTTCCTAAGAGACTTCATCTCACCATGTAGCAACTTCATTACCTGGATATCTGTGTTAATCGATTTAGAACCCTTCGAAGCAGAAGATGAACCAGAAAAATCTAATGCTGTACTATTCAAACTATCAATCTCCTCACAAATTGCTAATCTTCCATTACGTGCCATAGCACGTCTATGCTGTCTACTTACAGAGCTCTCACTTAGTATTGACATAGCAAAAGCATCTTCCAGAGTTTTGGGTCGGTTAGTCTCCACGTAACACATGGTATTGTTGTCTAATAATGAATCCAGAAACCTAGACAGTAGGATCTCGATTGTATCAGTACCCAATACGGCATTGATCAAATCCCAGCCCTTAGCTGCTGCTGTCTTAAAGCGCTGACAGTATGCTGCTACTGTCTCACCTGTTTCATAGATAGAACAATTGCCTTCAAATGTGAACGTTCATCAGCAGTTAATAGAGTATAAGCCATAACTTCCTTAATTTGCTTCCAGGATTTTGCGTTTTCATGCTGAAATGCAGTGAAAAGTGCTTCATGCAAAGTACTTGTCACATTAGATAAAGTAAACCAAATAATGTCAAGGTCAGAAATCCCAGAAAGAGTACCAATTCGCTCGATCAAATCCATCCAATTGCGTAGAGCACCTGTATCTGACCCATCTAATAAGGGTACAGATTTTCCATACGCTTTCAATGACCGACAACACATCTCCCTCTGTCTCTCCTCCACCTGTAATAATTCTCGTGCCTCCCTGTGATTTTCCCTCTGCTCTCTCGTGTCTGTCCTGTCCCTAATCTGCTCTAACCTTCCCTCTTGCTCTTCTTTTAGAGTACCTAATTTTAAAGCCATAAACTTCACCCATGCTTCTCCCTCCTGCGTTTCACTCGAAAAGCTGCCCAAGGTACATTCACCTTTAAACCAGTGGGTAAAGTCATCGTTTAAAGAATCTTCCATCGAACACATGAGTGCCATAATCAATGTGCTATTGTATACGGTGGTAGAAAAAGATTAGCAGAATTGAAAATCAAGTATGGATTCATCTGTAAGTTGAAAAAGAATAGAGACAAAGTTTTGTAGTGTATTTCTATGCCCCCAGCTCTGTGGTAAGGTTAAAGCAGCCGACAGAAGTCCCTTTAAAAAAAAGAAGATTTGCCTGCGATGTGAGGCTTCTATCACGGCACGTTACAGAAATACTGTAAGAGAAAGCCTAGCATACCTTGCAAAATATCGAAAACTGTCGGAAAAGTTGTCAACAACTCAATTTTATAATAATAAATTTGAACCCCCACAGAGCCAAAGAAACAAGGAAAAGCACTACCTACACGACACACCACCTGAGCACCCCTACCAGCTGCTCTACTTCAGATCAACACCGTGTTGAAAATCGTTGTGGTAACCAGTTTTGTAGAGTTGATGTTCGAGTCTGTGGCTATATGTAGGTAGGCTAAAGTGAAAAACAATACAGACAGAGAAAAAGAGAGAAAGCAAAGCAAAAGTAAGAGTGTAAGAGAGAGTCCAAGCCCCTCTAGTTTATTATATATAGTACATAGATTCCTGGTATATGATCATGCCATTCATTCAACCAATAGGGAAGCAGCATTCCCAGTTCCTCCAATAGGGACTCAGCATTTCTGGTTACCATGACCACTATGACCACCAGTGGTCTGCCCACTACCAGAGCTGGTTGGCCTGTGGCCACCACCAACGTTGACCCCTGTCAGAGAGCGTGTATATAGATGAGAGGGACAACTCCCGCGAAAATAGGTAACACAGGCTATAGTGGCGCTCCTGGCGGTTATTGTTGAACAAGCCTTGAGCTTGCCAGTACGTGCAGTGCAAAACATTAGTTTTCTTAAAAAATTAATAGAAATCCAGAACCCTAACCTTATAAATTCAATATAATCTTTTTGGTAAACATGTTTTTTATATGTATTCCAAGCGGCTTGTGTCTAGGTCATGTAGTTTTAGAGATATTTGACATTTTCTGTATGAAGATTGCTCTCCGCCATTGACAATGCATTGAGTTTGCCATACGTGCAGTGCAAAACGTTTATTTTATTCCAAATTAATAGAAATGCAGAAGACTAACCTTATAAATTTAATATAATCTATTCATTGAATATGTTTTCTATATGTGTACCAAGCGATTTGTTTCTAGGTGGTGTGGTTTTAGAGATATTTGGCATTTTCTGTATGAAGATTGCACACAGCCATTGACAATCCCTTGAGTTTGCCAACTGTGTCATAAAGTGTTCAACAACCACCACTTGGAGCGCCACAGTCGGCAGCTGTTACACGTTCTACTATGACAGTTGTACCTCTCATCTATATACACGCTCTCTGCCCCTGTGTGCATTGACCCCTACCTCAGCAGAGAGCCAGGCCCTGAGTGCACTCACCCAGACCTACCAATCACCCCTGTCTATAAATATAATTTCCTGCCCTCTAGCATGGGCCAAGCTATATATATATATATATATATATATATATATATATATATATATATATATATATATATACACAACATACATATACACACACTCTTGGCCGGCCACACAGAATAATAATAGAGGATTTCCATTTACCCCCCTCTGTTGATTAAGGGAATATTTTACAACGGTATATATCCCTATATATATCTTATAGTATCTATGAATATAGATAGGCCCTACATATAGTTGGTCGGTTGTTGGAGTGTTATGTCCTGACAACATCTAAGGTCATATCAGGACAGATACCGACTTGTGACAGTGCACACTCATGGTGACTTTTATAGTGCTGCCCCACTGGGAGACCAGGCCGTCAGCACCATGACCCGATATCCTACTCAGTCACATTATTCTGACACTGAGCTAACCTGTCGAATATATACATATGTATATGATGTATAACATATTATGCGAGTACATAATCCAGGCAAACTAGCGTTTGACTATCAACAAATTGCAACAGAATTTCTCGTGCCATAATACATTGCTATGAGGACACCAGAACATCATACTAAAATTCCTAAGAAATCCAAGTTGCGGAAATATGCCTAATTTGCATAAATCCACGATGGCCGCCAAATACCCACAATTTCCTACATTTTTGCTCTCAGAAAACACTTTTAAGTGACTTAAAGTTCTAAAATTGGGTTTTTGGGCAAAAGGATTCACTTGGCATATATTATAATTTGATTCGATGATTAATTAATTTTCAAAAATCAAATATGGCCACCGAATATCCGTATTTTTTTTTATAAGAATGTGTGCTCAAAGGCTTATTTTAGTAGCCCAAAAACATGCAATAGTATTTTAAAACCTAAGGTGAGTGAATGGTATACAAACACATTTGTAGCAATATCAGTTTAATATATACATCAACAGTATGATAATGCATGTACCACAGTATTACGAGATACAATATGAAATTAAGAATTACTTGTTGTGCATAGAACATTATAAATATGGAATTCAAACGTGCTGGGGCCATATGCATGGAGCGGTGTTAGCGGCGTGTGGTGTTAACCATCTAACACCGGGTAGCTATCACCGGTTATCAGGGGCATCGCGAAGTATGTCACGCCGTATGCATGGTGGCCTAAACGGTTTGTGTTAGCTATACGTGAATTAATTTAGACATTTGGGAAATCTGTTTGATCCTGTTGCCGGCGAGCACCGCTATTTCCCAATATCGCTGCTGATTCGCCATTGGCGATTTGTTTAGTTTACATTCGTTGATTTGAAAATATTAATATCACCGCCGATGTGGTGGCGGCGTTAATATCGCTTCGATTTTAGGGTTAATTTGATGAAATTTCACTTATTGCGTATGTAATATCGCAGCCGATTCGGCGGCGGCGGTGGCTTGTTTTGTTTACATTTGTCGATTCGATAATATTAATATCGCCGCCAATGCAGCGGCGGCGTTAATGTCGCTTTGATTTTGTGGTTAATTTGACAAAATTTCACTTTTTGATTATGTTATTCTGCTAAATATAATAACATTTAATAGATTTGGGCCCAATATATTGCCGCCGATGCGGCGGTTGCCTTCTCCACACACCGGGAAGAGGCAAGCCTTGTTACTGTGTGAGCCTGTTCCCGGCGATGTCGGCGGTGATTTGTTTAGTTTACATTCGTCGATTCGACAATATTAATATCGCCGCCGATGCGGCACCAGCGTTAATATCGCTTCGATTTTAGGGTTAATTTGATAAAATTTCACTTTTTGAGTATGTACTTCTGTTAAATATGATAGCATTGAATAGATTTGGCCCTAACCTAACACTAACACCGCTGTAAACCTGCTATGGGCTGGTGTTAGAATCTCCAACTTTAAACTCACGGTGTTGGCCTAACACTGCTCCATGCATAGTGACTTTTCGGCGCTAAACCAGAAATCCCGCCCTAAACGCGTTTTGGCTCGCTAACACCGCTCCATGCATATGGCCCCTGGTCATAGTCATCAGATAAATCTGGCAATTGAGAATCAGTACAATTTGTGCCATGACATTTTGTGCATACATCAGTGCAAGGGAGACCATATTTTCAACATATGCACCCCTTTGTGTTGCAATCCGTCTTGCAACTACAACATATCACATCCAGTAGTTCTGGTGGTGCTGTGGGCTGATCACTTTGTATTGACATACACCTTCCACCCACAATGTGCCATCCCCAATCGTCTGTCTTCCACTCCATTATCTGACAGTACATACAAAGGCTATGGGTTCCCTGCAGCCTCTGATGTTGATGGTAGAGTTTGTGGTTCCACAGGTGAAGTGCTCTTAGAAACTTTGTCACAGAAACGCCTGTATCTTAAAGTATCTAGTGTTTCCTCTTTGACAACACCATACAATGATAATATCGCTTTTTCTCCTGCTGCAATGATGTCATCCCTGACGCTTTGTTGTGCTTGATTGAACACCTTAGCTTGCTCATAGAACAGGGCATCGTTCTTCATCTTCTTTACTGCCAAACCCTTTCCCAATCCAATGCTAAATGTGATGCGAACAGTGACACTGAGAATAATGCTAACTGTGATGCTAACTGTGACACTGAGAGCAACACTGACTGTGACACTAACTTTGATGCTGAGAGGAACGCTAACTGAGATGCTAACTGTGACACTGAGAGTAACACTAACTGTGACACTGAGAGTAACACTAACTGTGACACTGAGAGTAACGCTAGCTGTGACACTAACTGTGATGTTGAGAGTAACATTAACTGTGACACTGAGAGTAACACCTGCAACACTAACTGTGATGCTGAGAGTAACACTAACTGTGACACTGGGAGTAACACTAACTATGACGCTATCTGTGACACTGGGAGAAATGCTAAATGTGACACTGAGAGTAACACTAACTGTGACACTATTTGTGACACTGGGAGCAATGCTAATTGTGCCACTGAGAGTAGCACTAAATGTGACACTACCTATGACGCTGAGAGTAATGCTAACAGTGACGCTATCTGTGACACTGGGAGTAATGCTAACCATGACACTGAGAGTAATGCTAACTGTGACGCTATCTGTGACATTGGGAGCAATGCTAACTGTGACACTGAGAGTAATGCTAAGTGTGATGCTGAGAGTAATGCTAACTGTGACGCTATCTGTGACATTGGGAGCAATGCTAACTGTGACACTGAGAGTAATGCTAACTGTGACACTGAGAGTAACGCTAACTGTGACGCTATCTGTGACACTGGGAGCAATGCTAACTGTGACACTGAGAGTAACGCTAAGTGTGATGCTGAGAGTAATGCTAACTGTGACACTAACTGTGATGCTGAGAGTAACGGTAACTGTGATGCTGAGAGTAATGCTAACTGTGACACTAACTGTGACACTGAGAGTAATGCTAACTGTGATGTTGAGAGTAATGCTAACTGTGACGCTGAGAGTAATGCTAACTGTGATGCTGAGAGTAACGCTAACTGTGACGCTGAGAGTAACGCTAACTGTGATGCTGAGACTAACGCTAACTGTGATGCTGAGAGTAACGCTAACTGTGATGCTGAGAGTAACGCTAACTGTGATGCTGAGACTAACGCTAACTGTGATGCTCAGAGTAACGCTAACTGTAACACTAACCTAGATGCTGATCGCTAGTCCATCCTCTCCAGTGAATGGGCCTAGTTTATTTAATTACATAATCTGCTTGCTTTCAGTTTCTGCACATATTTGATATAAACGCATTACGGAAGGATGATCATTAGAATCTACATGGCTTTACATTAAATAAACTTTATTTTAAGCAGTTAACTTTGGAAACTGAGCAAAAATATACACAATTAACTTTTATGCGCGCAACAAAATGCAGGGCACGGTTTTCTCACCCGTTTTCATGCAGAGGGAAAAAACACCAACCTGAAAGAAATCTTCAATGAGTGCAGCCGTATCAGAAGGGGCTGTCACACTATGACATATGGCCTTAGCGTATGCCGACGTATGTGATTTTTTACCAACACGTCGGCATATGGCATCATACATTATGTATACATTGGGCATACGTCGAGTACGCTCGGGATATGGCATCATAGGTTGGCATAGGTCGAGCCGCTAACAATTTTTTGTGCATGTTCAAAGTTTTCAACATATGTCGCCGTATGGCTCATATGTTTCTCATACGCTCGGTGTATGCTCGGCGTACATTATGCACACGTATGGGGTAGGTCAGGATAGGTTGGAACACGTTACCTGTACATTCAGCCTGGTGGGAATGTGCAGTCCGCGTACAGTCAACGGATGCATAATGTACTCCAAACATACTTCGAATGTATGCCTGCTATATCTCCAGCATACTTAACGTATACGCTATACTTCTAGCGATGGAGTAACATACATAATGTTGGTCAGCGTACCGTCAGTGTATGCAAATGTTTTGTGAATGTTTTGTGAGGCACATGAACGCTCTCAATAGGTCAGAGATACGTTCTGCATACATTATGTACGTTGTGTGTACGTTGGGTGTACGTTGTGTGTACACCCATTTTTATCCTTCGCAGCACGAAAAGTTTGACGTATGCCAACCTATTTTGATTTGAAATTTATTTCAACACATTACGCACACGCCGGTGCCATACTTCGTCATGTCACAGGGCCTTAAGGTGGACATTTAGGAGCAAATCTAGGTCAGTGTTTTTGTTTAAAAAGTAATTTGATGCTTTCATCGGACGATGCAGTTTGAAATGAACCCGGTAGAGGCCACTGAGACACAAAGCATACTCCAATAAGTGCTCTCTAACTTTCTAAGCGTACCTTTGCAAGTTTTCAGTTTATGCAACTGCATATGTGGAAACGGATGGGGCTGCCATCTATGGAAGATCTTCTGATCAAAAAGAATCTCCGGTGGACTGGACACCTCATGAGGATGTCATCAGACAGGCTACCAAAGCAGATCCTCTATTCTCAACTGTCTTTTGGCTACAGAAAGAGAGGGCGCCCCCGTCTCCGGTTCAAAGATACCATCAAGAGAAACCTGAAGCTGAGAGACATTAAGACCGACTCATGGACACAACTCTCACAGCAGAGAGCTAAATGGAGAGCGGCAGTCAAGTAATGAAAGCAGTCTTTGTCGCATCGCGACCGACAGCATGATGATGATGATGATGTGGGGGTGGGGTAAGGGGGAGCAGGTGTGGGGAGAGCTGAGGTTGGTTGCTCCTGCTGTGTTGTAGTTAGTCCAGCAGCACTGACAAGGCTTTTAGAAAACCATATAGAGAAAAATGTGAGAATTTGCAATCTAAAATCCTAAATATAAATTTCCAATGATTATTTATCATAACCAGCTACTTTTTATGTGAATATTGAATTAAATCATGTAGATTAATAAACATTAAAAGTTGAATCGAGAGCTTTCCGTGGCACCCATCTTGGTAGTTCCCTTGGATTCCCCTGTGTGTGGGGAACCCCTCTGATGTCATTCATACATTGTCAGTGATGCTAAGGCATTGCAGGTAATTTGATGTGCGAATACAGCCAAGCGCCAGTAACTAAGGCTGCTCCGATATGTTGCCCACTAGCGGATCCTTACTGAACTAAACTGAGCTATATACCATTAACGCTGACTAGTGGGTTTTTGGCACTTCCGCCGCACGATCGCTCAGTAAACAAGATGACTACGACTCCACCTATATCGCATTTCCGAACTAAAATACGCTGCCTCTTGGCCAAAAATCTCGGCTATAAAAGCCACTGCTAGCTTTAGAGATTTCACTTTCGACACGGGAGCCATGCGGACAACAACTGCCTTAAATTGCCATCCCACCAACCCCACAATGAGAAGGGGACATAGGGTTATAAGCGTGTCTAAGCCTCATCGACATCACATAACTACCCAAGAGACTGTACTGAGGAAAGAACAAAAATTGTAATAAAGAGCCATAACTATATTTGCTGTGTTTGGTTTCTAATTACATACCTCAGCACTCTCCCTACACATGTTCGATTGTATGAACTGAAAAAACTAAGCCAAGGTGTGTTTGGAGAGCTTTTGACACAGGGTTTGTTTGTTTCTGGGTGAAGTATACCGGTGTCGCAGTTTCAGCTGACTGCCATTTTCAGCTGACTGTCAGTTTCATGCACATGCGTCAAAATCTAACAGCATCGTCACTAACCTTATAAATTTAATATAATGTTTTTGGTAAGGACGTTTTCTATATGTGTACCAAGCGATTTGTTTCTAGGTGGTGTGGTTTTAGAGATATTTTACTTTTCCTGTATTTTCTGTATGAAGATTGCTCATGACCATTGACAATGCCTTGAGTTTGACGGTACGCGCAGTGCAAAACATTAGTTTTATTCAAAATAAATAGAAATCAAGAACCCTAACCTTATAAATTTAATATAATCTTTTTGGTAAAGATGTTTTCTATATGCGTACCAAGCGATTTGTTAATAGGTGGTGTGGTTTTAGAGATATTTAACTTTTTCTGTATTTTCTGTATGAAGATTGCTCACGACCATTGACAATGCCTTGAGTTTGAGTCTATGCAGTCAGCTGAAAATGGCAGTCAGCTGAAACTGCGACACCGGGCGACTTTAAAGTCGATGATAGGTAAACAAGCCACATGCAAAAAAAAACAAACCCATCACAGACCCTTTTAGAATTTAGCCGATATATCTCCATTGTGATACGATGGTGGCGCTGCGGCAGTCGGACTCGAATCGCTAATATCCACACTTCCGGTACCATTGCCATCCACTTCCGGTTCCGGTGTGGAGTACCTTCCGGTGCGATTGAGCGGATTCGCAGGACCCCAGTGTCTTCTAGGTGCGCATGATTTCTTGATTGCCTGATGGAGATTTGAGAATAAATGTATAAGTTTGTTTTGGGTATGGTAGTTGATTCAACAGGCGAAGTTGGTTTTCCTCCATCCACTGCTCATTGTCCTATCCTATGAATACACAGTGCCAGGATAGGTAGTGACAATTTTAAGTCAGTTGTTAAAGTTGCATACTCCGATACTTTTGAATTTTCTTTTTTTTCTGAGATAAATGAATTAGATCGATCACTAGTCTCTACTTTACATCAGTTCAAAGTTACTTTTATTCTAAATGGTAAACTTTTGAGATATTTTGAGTGCAAACATGTAAAATTAGTTTTGGCAAGCTTGCCAAAACTCTGACATCATAGACTTCTGCAGTAACAGGTTCTGTTAAATTGACTCAGTATTGCCTTCTACGCAGAAACAAATGGTAAATAAGTGCATCAGTATCTAAGTTAGATATGTAAAATCAAATCTAGGTAATTGGTTTGGTTTTGAAAATTTGATATTTCATCGGACTTTGCAGCTTTAAGTCAGTAGCTTGACTCGGCTGAAGGCTGAATACAAAAATATTTACTTTTAGGAAAAGATGTATCATTTCGAATAAAGATATTTATTCATCTTTGGAGGAAGATTTAATTCAATTATATGATTTAAACAAGAACATATTTCATTTTTGAATCACGTTTTTAAATTAAAGATTTTGAAGGATATTTACTTTTGCTAGAAAGATTATCATTTATCAGGAAAAAGATATTATTTAAAAATAAAAATATGTATTTTTGAATATAGATATTCATTTTGGATGCATATATTACATTTAAAATAAAGTTTCTTTTAAGATATTAATATTTGTGAATCTTTTATCTGGCTACTGTAGTACGGGATGACTCTTTTATCTAGCTACTATAGTATGGGGTGAATCTTTTATCGGCCTGCTGTAGTACGGGATGACTCTTTTATCTAGCTACTATAGTATGGGGTGAATCTTTTATCGGCCTGCTGTAGTACGGGATGACTCTTTTATCTAGCTACTGTAGTATGGGGTGAATCTTTTATCTAGCTACTGTAGTACGGGATGACTCTTTTATCTAGCTACTGTAGTATGGGGTGAATCTTTTATCTAGCTACTGTAGTACGGGATGACTCTTTTATCTAGCTACTGTAGTATGGGGTTAATCTTTTATCTAGCTACTGTAGTACGGGATGACTCTTTTATCTAGCTACTATAGTATGGGGTGAATCTTTTATCGGCCTACTGTAGTACGGGATGACTCTTTTATCTAGCTACTATAGTATGGGGTGAATCTTTTATCGGCCTGCTGTAGTACGGGATGACTCTTTTATCTAGCTACTGTAGTATGGGGTGAATCTTTTATCTAGCTACTGTAGTACGGGATGACTCTTTTATCTAGCTACTGTAGTATGGGGTGAATCTTTATCTAGCTACTGTAGTACGGGATGACTCTTTTATCTAGCTACTGTAGTATGGGGTTAATCTTTTATCTAGCTACTGTAGTACGGGATGACTCTTTTATCTAGCTACTATAGTATGGGGTGAATCTTTTATCGGCCTGCTGAAGTACGGGATGACTCTTTTATCTAGCTACTGTAGTATGGGGTGAATCTTTTATCTAGCTACTGTAGTACGGGATGACTCTTTTATCTAGCTACTGTAGTATGGGGTGAATCTTTTATCTAGCTACTGTAGTACGGGATGACTCTTTTATCTAGCTACTGTAGTATGGGGTGAATCTTTTATCTAGCTACTGTAGTACGGGATGACTCTTTTATCTAGCTACTGTAGTATGGGGTGAATCTTTTATCTGACTACTGTAGTACGGGATGACTCTTTTATCTAGCTACTGTAGTATGGGGTGAATCTTTTATCTGACTACTGTAGTACGGGATGACTCTTTTATCTAGCTACTGTAGTATGGGGTGAATCTTTTATCTGACTACTGTAGTACGGGATGACTCTTTTATCTAGCTACTGTAGTATGGGGTTAATCTTTTATCTAGCTACTGTAGTACGGGATGACTCTTTTATCTAGCTACTGTAGTATGGGGTTAATCTTTTATCTAGCTACTGTAGTATGGGATGACTCTTTTATCTAGCTACTATAGTATGGGGTGAATCTTTTATCGGCCTGCTGAAGTACGGGATGACTCTTTTATCTAGCTACTGTAGTATGGGGTGAATCTTTTATCTAGCTACTGTAGTACGGGATGACTCTTTTATCTAGCTACTGTAGTATGGGGTTAATCTTTTATCTAGCTACTGTAGTACGGGATGACTCTTTTATCTAGCTACTGTAGTATGGGGTGAATCTTTTATCTAGCTACTGTAGTACGGGATGACTCTTTTATCTAGCTACTGTAGTATGGGGTGAATCTTTTATCTAGCTACTGTAGTACGGGATGACTCTTTTATCTAGCTACTGTAGTATGGGGTGAATCTTTTATCTGACTACTGTAGTACGGGATGACTCTTTTATCTAGCTACTGTAGTATGGGGTGAATCTTTTATCTGACTACTGTAGTACGGGATGACTCTTTTATCTAGCTACTGTAGTATGGGGTGAATCTTTTATCGGCCTACCTGCCAGCCGCCATCCAAGAGGAAGCGTCCCACCATGTAGAAGAAGATGACACCGAGTGGGAAAAGAACCAGCAGCAAGACGAGCGCCATTGTCCAGCCGGGAAATGGAACCCCGTTATGGTCCGGGAGTCCTTCCTCGGTAACCATCATGGCCACCAGAATAAACTGCAGTCGAGTCAAACCAATGTCGTTAAAATTGATCCTTGTCGCTATACCTAGCCAGGCGCTCGGCATTAATAGGATAGCAGTCGAATGAGGAAGACCAATTGTCCACGATTGAAATTTCCACAGCTTAATCAATTAATATACCCCCCTTAAAAAAAACAGTTGAAAGAAATAAGGTTGGTTGGTTGGATGTTGGAGTTTTACGTCCTGACAACATCTAAGGTCATACAGACAAGCCACATTTTTTGAATGGCAATCTGTACTTTTCACCTAAATTTCTGTATGAATCTGCATGAATTTGCATGAATCTGTATAAAATAATAAATCATATAATCTGTCCCACATGCTATAACAAGTATGTGAATACAAGTACATCATTTTATTACTCAGACATTATATTGTGGTGTTCTCTGTGGCGGAGTGGTTAGGGTGTCTGACTCTTTTCTAGGTCAGACTCCTAATCTGAAGGTTGGTGGTTCGATTCCCCGTTGCCCCACCTCTGCCAATTTGGATTTCCACTGCTGTGGATAACTTACAGCGTCATCAAAGGCCAGTTGCTCTCATACCATGTCTATGTGGTGTGGGAGGTTCAAAATGCCTTGGGTCAGTAAAAGTGTAGGCTCGGGCTTTCTGTCGACAAACTGTCTAATGGTGAAAACAAGTCTATTCAGGCTTTTCCATAATAGGCAGCATAAATCTTCAAGAAAAAAAAAAAAGAAGAAATATAGAACAAACCACATTGCATTCACATACAAGTCATTACTGTGGCAGAAAATCAACTCCATTATACTGTACTGTTGTGGAATGCATTCAAGGGAATAATGTGGTTACACATTATTATTTCCATAAATTTAACTAAAAATCCATATAAAAATGGAGTATGGCTGTATCACTAAAAATAACACCATAACCCGTATCGGATACGGGTAACCCGTATCCTTTGGCAGGTCTCGTAATGTTAGCATGGGTACTTATAGACTTGTGACAGTGCCCACTCATGGTGACTTTATACTGCGGCCCTATTGGGAAATCAGGTATTGCAATACCTCAGGGAGTTTGACGCCCCTGCTCTGCAGAGTTGTAAACCACTGCCTTGTGGTACAGGTTCTTGACAGAACCGAAGGCTAAGGGAGCAAACCCTGAACAGAAAACCATGTCACTGTTGCAGCAACAAGGGCAGTTGATGTATGGAACTCCCAACATCTCCCGACCAGCCACTGCAGGGACAAATAGTTTGCGCCTGTCTGGACATGTTCTTACCGGTGTGAAACCTCTATTTGCTCCCCGAGAGAGTGCCGCTGGTAAATTGCAAAAGCCAGCAGCACTTCAACACTTTTGCAGGCAGCTTTCAGGAAATGTACAACCGCACAAAACATCACTCTCACAGCAGAGAGCTAAATGGAGAGCAGCAGTCAAGTAATGAAAGCAGTCTTTGTCGCATCGCGACCGACAGCATGATGATGATGATGATTGGGAAATCAAGCTGCCGGCACCATGGCCCGATATCCCACTCAGTCACATTATCCTGATAATTTGCTAAGCAGTCCTTGCCCTATTCTATTAATGCCAAGCACCAGGCTAGGTAGCGACAAGTATCAATTTTGTAAGTCATTGGTTTGATTCGACCGGAAATCGAACTCTCGACCTTCCGTATAGGAATCCTGCACTCTACTGATTCGGTAAGGACTCAGGAATGCAACTGTTAAACACAGATATACTTGTTGGTCAGGAAGTTGATTATCTTCTCTCTCTTCATGCAGATAATATCACGGTAATGTACACCAACAACAACATACAATCCATGACAGAACAAAGAGCTAGCTGATAGAGAAATATATTTGAAATTGACTAGAATATTTAATCACCAAGGCTTTTGCTTTGTAATGTAAATGATATTTGTAAATGGTAAATGTGAAATAAAAATACCATGTTAAACGATGCCTACGACACTGGAAATCGTGGTAGCCTACTGCAAACGTCCTAATGATAACATTTTTATTTGAGAGTATTTGATCTGTATTATACATTAATTGTTTGTAGCTCAGTTCAAAATAGAGTTCAATGTCCTGGTAAAATCTTTTTGTTTAAATTAATGGATACGCCCAAACTGTCACAGAGAACATCTTATCATATATGATACGACCTCACACAGTCACAGCGTAAACTGAGTATCCCTACTAACACTAGCGCAGGGGGTAGCCTAAGTATATGCCAAAATGTTGCAAACGTGGCACCAAAAAAATACTAACATAACATTCTGGGGCTGTCACACTACGACGTTTCTAGCCAGCGACCCGTCAACGTGTAGTGATTTTGGGCGATAATACGTGAAACGTCGGTACGCTCTGATGGCGCGTTACGGGGGCGTCGGTACATTTCGCCACACGTCGGTACACTATCCTTGACGTTGATGGTCGGCGCAAAACGTCGGCGCGCGCTGTTGGTCGGCCAAGGTTTTAAGCATGTAAAAAAAAAACCAACGACCGGCAGCGCGCGCAAATATATGGGTAAGGATGTTAGGCACGCGTCGCGCTGCGTAGGACGCGCCGGAATAACGTTATGGGAACGCTAGGCAGACGCCGCGCGCACGGGAGGGTCGTTCCCAACCGTTGCGGCAAACTGGAGCGTTTTTGTTTTATGCCCTAGCAACATTTAATGTTATCCCTCCCCCCCAACACGTCGACACACGTTGGCGGCGCGCTACTAACACGCTGCGCCAACGTCCAATTTCCCCATATTTCCCCTAAATCTTTAACGCTTCTCGACGCTTAAAATAGTATTTTCAACGCTGACGGGTCGCCAGGAGAAGCGTCGTAGTGTGACAGGGCCATTACAGCTTAGATGACAAGGCTACTACCAAATTGAGACTATTGCTGTTCAGCGATGAAAACAAGCCGCGATTCGACTTACTCATTATTGACAGGGTAAATAAACCATCACAACCAGACGGGATGGCCAAATGAGTTAGAGCGTCCGTCGATTCCTGGTCGAGTCAAACCAATGACTTAAAAATTGATACTTGTCGCTTCCTAGCCTGGCGCTCGGCATTACGAGGACAGGGCAAGGAGCAGTGGAATGAGGAAGACCAGTCATCTGCGACTGAAATTTCCCCTGCTTAAACAACTAATGTACCAAAAAAACCAAAACCTCCCCCCCCCAAAAAAAACACCCACAACAACCCATTTGTACTTGTTCAACGCTGACCGCGACAGGTGCTACCAGAGTCTGTGGTACCGATCTTCATGTGAATTGGCCATCTCATATATCATCATGGTGTCTGACATGACCAAGGTAAACTTACGGCGCAGATACCTGGTGCAGCAACAGTCAAACAGAACTTGAAGTAGAGCGGAGGAGGTCTGCCAATCATCATCTCCACGTCCTCACAGAAGCGGCCCAGACCTGAAGGTAGCCAGTGTCACTTCAATTTACAATATTATTGACTCCGTAAAGGCCGGTCACATACACGTTAGTGGACGTAGTTGAACATAGTGGAGGCTAACGTAGTTGAAGGTAGTTGAAGGTAGTTGAAGGTAGTTGAAGGTACCGGAGAAGTACAGATGCCGGTGTGTTCAACTACGTTCAACTACGTTCAACTACGTTCAACAACGTTCAACTACGTTAGCCTTTACTAGGTTCAACTACATCCACTAACGTGTATGTGACTGGGCCTTCAGAGATAACGTAACACATATATATATGTTGGTTGAGATCGATACCTCTGGCTGGCCAACAATTTAGCCTAGCGTTTATTTATGGTCAACATTTCCGCTGAGAGTGCGGCTGATGGTGAGAGCTCGCGCCAGCTCAGCTGTGACTCACTGAGGGTTTGCCTACCTGAGTGCAAACGCAAGTCTCCCAGGCCGCTGCATTTCCAGCTGGGTAGGGGGGTGGGGTGGAGGGGGTCGATCGTAGTGAAATAGCGAAATAGCGAATGGTAGACAGGATAACAATAGGATAACAATAGCCCGAACAACATTCTCCAAAATGTATAGAGTGTTAACATCAAGTAAGATATTAATACAAACAAGGAAGCGTATTCTTCAGTGTTATGTGTGGTCTACTCTAATGTATGGGGCAGAGACATGGACAATCTCTAAGAAAATGTACAAATGTTTAGCAGCATTTGAGATGTGGACTTATCGAAGGATGATGAAAATATCATGGACAAAGAAGATCACCAACAAAGAAGTTCTCAGAAAAATTAAAAATGTTTGCCACTATACAGACAAAGAAACTTATTTATTTTGGCCACATCATTCGTCAGAGTTCAATATACCGTACATTGTTGGAAGGGAAGGTGAATGGCAGCAGAGGGAGAGGGAGACCAAGAACATCATGGTTTACAAATATTTCACAGTGGACAGGCTTGAATTATTCACAGTCTATCAGAACATCACAACATCGGGACAAGTGGAGAACCATTGCATCCAACCCTCGACTAGAGGATGGAACTATTGATTGATTGAGACAGGAAGTGTGAACACTTATTTGTCTATGTAGCATTTCTGGTCGAAAGATATAGGCCCTCTGATAAATAATACTTATACAGTATAACCACGTTAAACCAAGCTCGGTTAAACGAAACGATCGGTTAATCCAAACCTTTTTCCGCGGCCCAGCAAAATACTACCATTTATCATATAAAAAACAGAGACAGCCAGAGAGATAGACACACAGACATATATAGACATAAAAAAGTTGGTTAAACCAAAGTCGGTTAATCCAAATTATCGGTTAATCCAAACAAAATTATCGGTCCTAGGCCACTTCCGGTACGGTTAAACCAAACTTTCATGTGGTTATAAGGTCATCTGAGACCCCACCACATCTTACACCACGCTTGTTTGGATAAGTGTTAGCAATAGTGTGTGGGGGGTGGGGAGGGGGCAGTAGGGTGGCGAGCAGGACAAGGGAAGTGAGTATGTGTGGGGGGGGGGGGGGAGGTTGCGGGAGGGAGTGGGGAGTAGGTGGCGAGGTGGAAGGGGAAAGTGAGTGTGTGGGCAGTAGTGTGTGTGTGGGGGGGGGGGGAGGGTGCGGGAGGGAGTGGGCAGTAGGGTGGCAAGCCGGACAGAGAAAGTGAGTGTGTGTGTGGGCAGTAGTGTGTGTGTGGGATGGGGGGGGGGGAGTCAAAGTCAAACTCAAAGCCAAAGCTCGGTTAAATCAATGATCGGTTAATCCGATATAGCGATATAGCGAATGGTAGACAGGAAGTGTGAAAACTTATTTGTCTCTCAATTTTTTTGGTACATTAGTTGTCCCAAGCAGGGGAAATCCCAGTCACAGACGACTGGTCTTCCCCACTCCACTGCTGGTCGATAGAAAGCCCGAGCCTACACTTTTACCGACCCAAGGGATTTTTAACCTCCCACACCACATAGACATGGTATGAGAGCAACCGGCCTTTGATGACGCTGTAAGTTATACACAGCGGTGGAAATCCAAATTGGCAGAGCTGGGGGCACGGGGAATTGAACCGCCGACCCTCAGATTAGGAGTCTGACCTAGAAAAAAGTCAGACACTCTAACCACTCCGCCACAGAGAAGGCCACAAACTAGCAGTGGCCAATGTGGGGGCTCTTTTCTCCAATTGCACTCTTTATGGATGCATAGAGTCCCTTGCTAGGGTCCCTTGAAGTTTGGTTTAACAGGGTTATACTGTATAATGTATTTATGTATCACATAAATCATGTACAAGATTTGTGTAAATACCTATATAGGCCTTCCTGTAATACTCACGGTTGGAAAACCAGTGCTATGGCACTAACAAAAGATATAAATGAATAACAAATATAGTGACAGGGTTTGTTGGTGGGTTGTTGAAGGTTTACCTACTGGCAACATCTAAGGTCATATCAGGACGGGTATCTACAGACTTGTTGGTTGGTTTGTTGTTGGAGTTTTACATCCTGGCAACATCTAAGGTCATATCAGGACGGGTATCTACAGACTTGTTGGTTGGTTTGTTGTTGGAGTTTTACATCCTGGCAACATCTAAGGTCATATCAGGACGGGTATCTACAGACTTGTTGGTTGGTTTGTTGTTGGAGTTTTACGTCCTGGCAACATCTAAGGTCACATCAGGACGGGTACCTACAGACTTGTTGGTTGGTTTGTTGTTGGAGTTTTACATCCTCGCAACATCTAAGGTCATATCAGGACGGGTACCTACAGACTTGTTGGTTGGTTTGTCGTTGGAGCTTTATGTCCTGGCAACATCTAAGGTCATATCACGTCGGGTACCTGCATACTTGCGACAGTGCGCACTCATGGCGACTTTATAGCGCTGCCCCACTGGGTTGGTTGATTGGTTGTTGGAAGATTTACATACTGGCAACATCTAAAGTCTTAGCGGCATGGCTACCTACAGACCTGTGACAGTGCACACTCATGGCGACCTTATAGTGTTACCCCACTGTGAGACCAGGCCTACTGCTGGCACCCTGACAGAGAGACAGACAGACAGACAGACACACCGACAGATACAGACACAGAGAGAGTCAGACACGCAGACAGATACAGATAGCCAGAGAAAGAGACAGACAGAGAGATAGAAACACGGGCAAATACAGATACCCAAAGACAGAGACAGACCGAGAGACAGACACACATACATATATAGACATCCAGAGACAGAGATCCAGACACACAGACATATACAAACACAGAGATTCAGACAGAGAGAGACAGCGAGATATACACACATACAGATGCAGACACCCAGAGACAGACAGACAGAGAGATAGACACACATACATATACAGACACCCAGAGACATAGACAGACAGCGAGAGACACACAGACAGATACATACAATCAGAGACAGAGACAGACAGAGAGATAGACACACACACAGATACAGCGAGAGAGAGAGCCAGACGCACAGACAGGTACAGACATCCAGAGACAGACACATACAGAGAGAGACACACAGACAGGTACATCCATTCAGAGACAGAGACAGACAGAGAGAAAGACACACATACAGATACATTCATCCATACACAGAGAGATACAGAACCCAGAGACAGAAACATAGAGAGAGATAGACACACAGACAGATACAGACACCCAGATGCAGACAGAGATACAGACACACAGACAGATGCAGACAGAGAGAGATAGTCAGACAGAGAGAGACAGAGAGATAGACACACAGACAGATGCAGACATCCAGAGACATAGACAGTCAGATAGATAGACAGACACACAGACAGATACATACATTCAGAAACATACAGAGGCCGACATAGGGACAGACACATATACAGCTTCAGACATCCATGGACAGAGACAGGCAGAGAGATAGACACACAGACAGATGCAGACATCTAGAGACAGAGAGATCGACACACAGACAGATACAGGCATCCAGAGACAGAGACAGACAGAGAGACAGACACACATACAGATGCAGCCACCCAGAAATTCAGAGAGACCGACACAGAGGCAAATACATCATCATCATCATCATTATCATCATCAATCCTTTAACCATGAGGGTCGTTGTGGCACCACAGATGACTTCGTAACCAATGTCTTCAGAATTCTCCACAGCAGACGCAGAACCAGGAAAGTTTGTTTCATTAACGATGCTTCTAGAGCACATTGATTTTCATCATCGGCTATTGGACATGAAACATATGGTCATTCTGACATATTTCTTTGGAGGAAACCTGCTTCCGCCACATAGGCTACTCTTTCCGATAAGTAGGAAGGAGTCTTTTATATGCACTTTCCCACAGATAATAAACTAGTTGTGGACCACTAGTTGGAATGGAAAATAGCCCAAACTGCAAATGGGTCCACTGAGAAGGATCGATAGGATGACCGACACCTTCACAGGTGGACACTCTGCCGCCTGAGCTACGTCCTGCTCCCTAGACTGCTGCAGTACCCACCATAGACTCCGATCAGCACGAAGAGTTCCAACAGACCGATGACCAGCACCTGGTACCCAGCCGAGTAGTCATTCACGATTTGAAACAGGAAGAAGCCGCCCTGCAAAGGAAACCAGCTGTAAAAATATACGGTTTTCGGTTCAGATTTATATATTGGCAGAGAGCATTACTATTCTCGGGCGATGGAGTGGGAACCAAGGTTATGTAACAGAGACGCAATGGGTGCCCCGCTCGCTGTGTGACATAAGAGACTATGTGGAAAATATGATAACACATAGTGCCCGAGATTATGACGTGATGTTCATATGTAAGAGACAGTTAATGGTTAGTGAAATGTTCCTTCAATGCACCAGTAAGAGTGCAAGTGGAGGGGAAGGACATTTTTAACATATGTTTATTGTAACTGTCTGCAACTACCTGTTACCATAGGGCCGATGGGCAAGCACACCCAGCCATCCTACATACATTATGGACACCACCTGCAGCTGGGGTTTAGTGATAGCTGCCCCTATTAGGTTATCGCCCCCCAGGCTGTAGAGGGTGTCTGATTGGCTGGCTGTGGGAGGCCCAGTCACCTGCACCCCTTGCACCTGACACACGGACCTCACTCTGCTATGTATTATTATTTCATTCACTTCTGGGGAGACACTCTTGAAGGAGATTCACTCTTGAGAGAGACTCTGAGCTAGGCACTCTAGCAGGAGACACTCTTCTCTTGTCCAGGAACCCAGCCACTTTGTCTGAGGTTCCACTTTTTAGACATAAACTAGCAGCAGCTATTCAAAAGGCACTGAGCTGTGTGCAACAACCATGGGACTCCGGTTCAATGGGATGTAGGCACTGATTCTTATACACACTAACAAGGGTAATGAGGATCTGTGTGGACAGAAGGTAAGGAGTGAGGGTGATAGGTCGCTAGTAGGTGAACAGGAGTTGATGCCAATAAAGCACAACTTCTTCACTGTCAATCTTGCACGACTTGTCTTCCCTTTCTTCCTTATGAGTTTGTTGGAGAGGGGCATCAGGTGGGAACTGACAGACAGTTGTCAGAACGCACCTGGGGAAGAGTATGTGGTATCTTGGGGCTCTGACGGCTGAGTCCCCAATGTATTACACAGCGTCACGTGACCTCCCAGAAACAGCGTCATAGCTTCACGTGACCTCCCAGAAACCGGCGTCATGTGACCTCCCAGAAAGCAGCGTCATAGCGTCACGTGACCTCCCACAAATGGCGTCATAGCGTCATGTGACCTCCCAGAAATCGGCGTCACGTGACCTCCCAGAAACAAGCATCATGTGACCTCCCAGAAGCCAGTTCTAATACCACTCTAGGTACAGTGAACGATGCTTACCTCACAGACCATGAACAGTGAAGGATGCTTACCTCACAGACCATGAACAGTGAACGATGCTTACCTCACTGACCATGAACAGTGAATGATGCTTACCTCACAGACCATGAACAGTGAATGATGCTTACCTCACAGACCATCCACAATGAATGATGCTTACCTCACAAACCATGAACAGTGAATGATGCTTACCACAGAGACCATGCACAATGAATGATGCTTACCTCACCTACCATGCACAGTGAATGATGCTTACCTCACAGACCATGCAGAGTAAATTATGCTTACCTCACAGACCATGTGCAGCGAATGATGCTTACCTCACAGAACATGCACAGTGAATGATGCTTACCTCACAGACCATGTGCAGCAAATGATGCTTAGGTCACAGACCATGCACAGTGAATGATGCTTACCTCACAGACCATGCACAGTAAATTATGCTTACCTCACAGACCATGTGCAGCGAATGATGCTTACCTCACAGACCATGCACAGTGAATGATGCTTACCTCTCAGACCATGAACAGTGAATGATGCTTACCTCACAGACCATGCACAGTGAATGATGCTTACCTCACAGACCATGCACAGTGAATGATGCTTACCTCACAGACCATGCACAGTGAATGATGCTTACCTCACAGACCATGTGCAGTGAATGATGGTTACCTCACAGACCATGCACAGTGAATGATGCTTACCTCACAGACCATGTACATTGAATGATACTTACCTCACAGACGATGCCCAGTGAATGATGCTTACCTCACAGACCATCCATGATGAATGATGCTTACCTCACTGACCATGCGCAGTGAATGATGCTTACCTCACAGACCATGCACAGTGAATGATGCTTACCTCACAGACCATGCACAGTGAATGATGCTTACCTCACAGACCATGAACAGTGAATGATGCTTACCTCACAGACCATCCACAGTGAATGATGCTTACCTCACAGACCATGCACACTGAATGATGCTTACCTCACAGACCATGCACAATGAATGATGCTTACCTCACAGACCATGCACAGTGAATGATGCTTACCTCACTAACCATTTACAGTGAATGATGCTTACCTCACAGACCATGCACAGTGAATGATGCTTACCTCACAGACCATGCACAGTGAACGATGCTTACCTCACATACCATGTACAGTGAATGATGCTTACCTCACAGACCATGCACAGTGAATGATGCCTACCTCACAGACCATGCACAGTGAATGATGCTTACCTCACAGCCCATGCACAGTGAATGATGCTTACCTCACAGACCATGCACAGTGAATGATGCTTACCTCACAGACCATCCACAGTGAATGATGCTTACCTCACAGACCATGCACAGTGAACGATGCTTATCTCACAGACCATCCACAATGAATGATGGTTACCTCACAGACCATGCACCGTGAATGATGCTTACCTCACAGACCATGCACAGTGAATGATACTTACCTCACATACCATGCACAGTGAATGATGCTTACCTCACAGACCATGCACAGTGAATGATGCTTACCTCACAGACCATGCACAGTGAATGATGCTTACCTCACAGACCATGCACAGTGAATGATGCTTACCTCACAGACCATGCACAGTGAATGATGCTTACCTCACAGACCATCCACAGTGAATGATGCTTACCTCACAGACCATGCACAGTGAACGATGCTTATCTCACAGACCATGCACAGTGAATGATGCTTACCTCACAGACCACGCACAGTGAATGATGCTTACCTCACATACCATGCACAGTGAATGATGCTTACCTCACAGACCATCCACAGTGAATGATGCTTACCTCACAGACCATGCACAGTGAATGCTGCTTACCTCACAGACCATGCACAGTGAATGATGCTTACCTCACAGACCATGGGTAGTGTGATCAGGAATCCGACGACGCAGAACGTGAGACGGACAAGGACAGGACGACGTCCGACCCGTAGAGTGGAAGGAAACTGGTCAAGGATGGACGTCACAGCCGCTTCCGCCTGCGTAAACTGGAAAATAGTTACAGTCTGATGGCGTGATCATAGTACAGTCGGCTCTGGTTAATCCGACACACTCTGTCACACGCCAAATAATGTCAGATAGCAAATTGTCGGACTATTTCGTGGTCCTTTGTGTTATTTTTATAAGCCTATATAGGCCTATGTGTGACTTATTCATGTATGCAATTGTTCATTAAAATAATAAAAAGATCTAAGTAAGATTTCTACATTTATCACAGATAAACTTACATATCAATCATTCACACTGGCGTTATTTGATATTTAAAAACTTCTACAAACTGGACTGCACAGCCCCTGAAAGAAGGTCTAAATCTGGGATATTAGTGCTAATTCATGTTTGATGGATTTCAAGTGTCGGATTAACGACAGCTATAGCCATGCTATAGACATGTTTGTTACAGAAAAGCAGTGTCAGTGTCGGAAAGTGAGTGTCTGATTAACCAGAGTAATTAGCATTGATCAACATTGAAGAGATCTGTTACAGTTGGTAAGTAAAATTGTCAGATTAACTAGTGTCAGATTAACCAGAGCTGACTCTATTATTACTTCCTTCCATAACAAAATAGGAGACAATACAGATGTATTTGGACTGATCCACAAACTCTGGCTGGCCCTTTATCCTTACTTGTAAAGTCGACGGCTGGCAGTTTGAGTGGTGTAGATAGGCTAAGAGGAAATCACTACAGGCAAGGAAGGAGAGCAGATATAGAGTGAAAAGTAGGAGAGTTAGACTCCCTCATTTATTATATATATATAGTCTCAGGAATCAAGATGGTGGTGTCAATAACAGGCATTCTTATATCAACCAATGAGGGTCCAGAACCTTGTAACCAAGGCATGGTGTGTAGTTCTACAATGTCCTGTTGTGGCTGGGTGTGCAATGATCCGTAAATAACACTTGATGGGGAGGGGGGGGGGGAGGGGTATGTGAGGAGAGTTCCAAAGACTCTCTCACATTTCAAGAAGTGACCCTCTCACATGTCAAGAAGTGACTCTCTGACACTATCTATATTAATATCCATACTAACTCCAGAATGGATTACCAACTCCACACAATCCCTAATGCCTTTGGTTTTACATACCATTTATTATTATATAGACCATTTGCATTTTATTATAGAATAGTTCTCCATAACCAATATCCTAAATATCGGGAAATTTTACATACTGTTACATTTTATTGAGAAAAATCGGCAACGAAATGGGCAGATAGTAGCGGGGGCACTCAACCATCGCTGGTTGTGGAAACTCCAACAACCAGCCAATCAAAAGACTTGTTGGTTGGTTGGTTGTTGGAGTTTCACGTCCTAGCAACATCTAAGGTAATGCCAGGACGGGTACCTATAGACTTGTTGGTTGGTTGGTTGTTGGAGTTTCACGTCCTGGCAACATCTAATGTCATATCAGGATGGGTACCTACCGGCTTGTTGGTTGGTTGTTTGTTGGAGTTTCAAGTCCTGGCAACATCTAAGGTCACATCAGGAGGGGTACCTATAGACTTGTGGCAGTGCGCATTCATGGTGAGTTAATAGTGCTGCCCCAGTGGGAAATCAGCCCTACTGCCAGCACCATGACCTCATATTCCACTCAGTCACATTATCCTGACACCGACCCAACAAGTCCTTGCCCTATCCTATTAATGCCGAGTGCCAGGCTAGGAAGTCATTGGTTTATTTGACTCGATCGGGAACCGAACTGGCGACTTTCCGCAGGGGAGGCCTGCGCTGTACCGACTCGGCCACCGCGTCTGGTATCTAACCGAGGCAGATCATTTAAACTTAAAACGGGGTACTTACGATGGATCCGAACCCGATTAGAGCGAGCATGGTGAAGAACAGAACCGACCACAGCTGAGGGAGCGGCATCGTGGCCAATGCCTCAGGGTAGACGACAAACACCAACCCCGGACCTGCAGACAGACACATCAACTTTTTGTTGTTGTTTCTTTGTTGTTGTTGAACATTATGTAATATTTACTGGAATGCCCAGCCGTCTGAGCCCCGGAAATACCACTTACTCTTCCCAGGTGCGTTCTGACAACTGTCTGTCAGTTCAGACCTGATGCCCCTCTCCAACAAACTCATAAGCAAGAAAGGGAAGTCAAGTCGCCCAAGATTGACAGTGAAGAAGTTGTGCTTTATTGGCATCAACTCCTGTTGACCTCCTAGCGACCTATCACCCTGACTCCTTACCTTACATTCTGTCCACACAGAGCCTCATTAATCTCTTTAGTAGTCAGGGAGACTAGGTGGTGTAATGGTTAGCACACGGGCCCGGAATGCAAAGACATGTGGGTTCGAGTCCAAGTCTAGGCGCAATATTTCCCATTTTCATCACCCCCACGACAATACCAATATACCTGTGACACTTACGGCCTGAAGACCAGTGCTATGACGCTGGCAAAAGATTTACATGAATAAAATTCATTTAACCCCCCAAAAAACGCCCCCAAAAAACTTTAACTTTTCAAAATATTTTAAAAATATTTTTTTTATTGACGAGGTATTTACTCTGCCTTAAAGGTGGCATATTGTTTACCGGTGAGCTGCGGAAGGCCCCAAGAACCAGGCGCAGTCCCTGGTGGTGGATCGTGTCTAGCAGCCCAATATATATGATTTCCTTGCAGAACTGTATACTATGCTGCCGTAATCCACTCGTGACCGAACCAAGGTTCTGTACACGGAGAGCAGAACATCTCTGTCCGCTCCCCACTCTGAGCTGGACAGCACCCTCACAATATCTAGCGCTTTAGGCATCTTGTTTTCAGGTACTTTATATGTGGCACAAAAGACAGTTTTGCATCGAGAATGAGGCCCAGAAATTTGATTTTCTCAACGACTTTAATGGGATCCCCATCCAGGGTCAGCTCCGGTTCCGCATGCATTCTACGCAGCAGGCAGAAGTGCATGCAGACTGTTTTGGTCTTGGAAAATTTGAAACCATTCAGAACTGACCATCGATGGATCCCATTTATGCTTGGTTGTAGCTGTCTCTCTATGACATTCATGTTAGCACCGCTGTAATATAAAACAAAGTCGTCCACAAAAAGACTACAGGAGACCCCCCGCTTTACAGCAGCAGCAATACCATTGACCTTGACCCCAAAAAAGGTCACGGCCAGTGTGATGCTTGAGGTACTCCTAGTTCCTGTGAGTGTAGGCTGGAATAGGTAGTCTTGACTATTGTTTACAATATGTGGTCGCCTCGCTCTGGCCCTGACTTACCATCTGCAGCTACTTTGGCGATCTCAACGTCCTTTATGTGGGCCATGTAGCCGAGCACTGCAAAGATGACAAACCCGGAGTAGATGGACGTCAGGCAGTTGATGGGAGGAACAATGAGGGCATCTCTGCAACAAAGGTGACACTTGGTGAAACACGGGCAACCAATACTGGTCATATTAGTACAAAGTTACGCTAACCAGGGGCGTAGCTAGACCTTTAACGATGTGTCCTCCTAATTTCGGCAGGGGGTTTAGGGGGCCGCTTAAGCTTAAGCTGGCGGATTTTACACATTTTAGACTTGAGTTTTCGACACTCCAGACTACTACATGCCTCCTCTCTCTCTCTCTCTCCCTCTTTCTCTCTCTCTCTTTATTATTTTTTAATAAAATTTTTTGTTGACAGAACGATGTTGACGTTTTGGCATACATGCGTATGCCTAGCTACACCCCTGCTAACCATGACACTGACAACATAAAATGTACACCCCATTATCTGTCAATTCCGTTGGGTAACAGCGCTATTCTTCTCTTTTCTTCTTTTTGTATTTGTATCAAACTCTTTTTGATTTGAGTCTATTATGAACGTGAATGTAACATAATATGGCTTGAAGACCAGTGCCTTCGTTGAATAAAATGATCATTTACCACCAAAAAAATACATGCTCTACTAGAAAAATTAGTCCAGGAGAAGGATATTGGAGTGATTAATGACTGCAAATTGAACTATGAACACCACATTGCTGCGAAAGTCAAGAAGGCCAACTCAATCCAGGGAGTGAATGATACAGTGTGCATTTCAATAAACGGATGACAGGACTCTGGTCACATTATGCGAGTCTCCAGTAACACCAGGTTTGGAGTTTGCATATCAAGTTTGGGCTCCTCATCTGGCGAAGGACATTGTAGATGTGGAAAATGTACAGCGTTGTGTGACAAGGATGATCCCCAGATTGGGAGAGATGGCATATGACGATCACCTGAGGAGACTTAAGCTAGCGATGTTGTCATATCCTCGTCTCAGGGGAGATATGGTAGAAACTTATAAGATTATTACTGGAGTCTATGACAGGGATATCACTAGAGGCTGTTTCAACCTCAGAATAGACAGCAGCACCAGAGGCCAGCGGTAAAAGATCTTCAAGGAGAGATGCAGACTTGAGGTCAGCAAACACTAAGTTTTCTTTCGAGTGACAGATCTATGGAACAGTCTTCCACACCAAGTGGTTGAAGCACCAATGGAGAAGCATTTGAGAGAAGACTGGATTGATAGTGGAGAGGACACCAACAATTATATAACTTCAGGGCACATATATGTGTGCAAAAGCATAGTTATTCTTTTACCACAACAAGCTGGCACTAAAGGCCCAATAGGGCCTAGATCAGCCAGAAGAGGATCTGTAAGTTAATACTACACACCAAACATCCTACACAACTATCAACCTGTTTAAACACATTGAACATTATATAAGACAGACAAAATGTATTGTCAACTATAAACGTACCTTGTTTTATAAGAGAAAAAATGTAACCCACAATAATTGTTTGAGTTGCCCTGAGTTTCCACTTTCTACTCGGTGCTGCTCCCCATTTCTGCATGAATTACAGTGACTGGTGCTGTACAGTACACAGCAGGAGCCACTCCCTTAATTCTACAGGATCGGTGCTGTAACTAATACAGCACCGATCAAACTTAGATTATTTAGACTGTCAATTACAATAGTAAGATGGCCGGGAGACCAGTGCTCTGGCCCTGACAAATGTCATATTCAGATGAATAAATACCTCACCAAAAAAAACCCCTATGGGATGTTAAGTTAATACTACGATAAATCTCCAGTCACAATACGGCTTGCACCGCTTGCTTGCAATCATTTTGCGACCAGTTTGGACGAAAGGATGAACAGTCATCGGCCATCTCCTTGCGACCAAAGCAATGGTCGCCAAACTCTGGTGGCCATTTTGGTCGCAAGGGGATATTTAATGCAATAGCTGCAACCTCCTTGCGACCAAACAGCTGAACCCTGTTCTATTCTCAGACTTAGTCTTGTGCCCAGGCTATGGCATATGAATGACGTGGACAATTATCACACTTTCAAAATGGCTGCGGGTTTCGCAATTCACCAGGCACTTAGCCATATATCGTTCTACTAGCTGTGGTGGTAACATCACGTGACCAGACACGTGGGTGCATGACGTACGCGAGTGTGTTGTTCTTGAACTTGTTGTAGCTGCCCATCGTAATGAGACAGCCGAGACAGACGCCTGTCGAGTAGAAAATCTGTGTGGCAGCTGCGCTCCACACCTGAAAAAAAAGTCAGTTCAAGGTCAGTGTAGATGTTGTTAGGACATAAAACAACAAACAGACAAACTTAGAAGACATGCATGTAGCAGCAGAACCTTGGGTAGAGGATCATTCAACACGGGCAGCAGCATTGGACCAGTAGGCACTCTACTCTTAAGCGCCTGTCACACCTTACCGGACTGAGTACCGGACACCACCGGACAAAGAATCGTCTAGTCCGGTGCTCTCCGGTTCATAAAATGTATCGAAATGGACCGTAATTGGGTCAATTGCCGCCGGACAACCGGACAAGCAGAGTACATGTACCGTACATGTACCAGACGAGTACCGGATGAGAACCGGACGAGAACCGGATGAGAACCGGATGAGAACCGGACACGTAACGGATGGGTACCGGACATGCACCGGACAAAACGGACAAACCGGACACCAACCGGACACCAACGGATGGGTACCGGACATGTACGGATGGGTACCGGACATGTACCGGACATACCGGACACCAACCGGACACGTCAGTCCAGTGGTGTCCGGTAAAAGTTTTGTGCATGTTCAAAACTTGTACCGGACACCGCCGGACACCGCCGGACACCGCCGGATGGGTACCGGACATGTACCGGACATCGCCGTACAGTACCGGGCAGTGTCCGGTTCTCGTCCGGTTCCCCAGTCCGGTAAGGTCTGACTGGGCCTTTAGTATTGTAGTGGTCTGCACTGACCTCTCAGACAAGGAGCCGCATAGACAGGTAGGTGTGGGTAGGGTGGTGACATCAGGGAGCATAGGTGGGGTAATGGTTAGTGTAGTAGTCTGCACTGACCTCACAGCAAGGAGTCACATAGACAGGTAGGTGTGGGTAGGGTGGTGATATCAGGGAGCCCAGGTGGTGTAATGGTTAGTGTAGTGGTCTGCACTGACCTCTCAGGCAAGGAGCCGCATAGACAGGTAGGTGTGGGTAGGGTGGTGACATCAGGGAGCCTAGGTTGTGTAATGGTTAGTGTAGTGGTCTGCACTGACCTCTCAGGCAAGGAGCCGCATGGACAGGTAGGTGTGGGTAGGGTGGTGATATCAGGGAGCCTAGGTTGTGTAATGGTTAGTGTAGTGGTCTGCACTGACCTCTCAGGCAAGGAGCCGCATGGACAAGTAGGTGTGGTTAGGGTAGTGCCATCAGGAAGCCTAGGTCATGTAATGGTTAGTGTAGTGGTCTGCACTGACCTCTCAGGCAAGGAGCCGCATAGACATGTAGGTGTGGTTAGGGTGGTGACATCAGGGAGCCTAGGTCGTGTAATGGTTAGTGTAGTAGTCTGCACTGACCTCTCAGGCAAGGAGCCGCATAGACATGTAGGTGTGGTTAGGGTGGTGACATCAGGGAGCCTAGGTCGTGTAATGGTTAGTGTAGTGGTCTGCACTGACCACTCAGGTAAGCAGCCGCATATACAGGTATGTGTGGGCAGGGTGGTGACATCAGAGAGCATAAGTGGTGTAATGGTTAGTGTTCTAGTCTGCACTGACCTCTCAGGCAAGGAGCCGCATAGACAGGTAGGTGTGGGTAGGGTGGTGACATCAGGGAGCCTAGGTGGTGTAATGGTTAGTGTAGTAGTCTGCACTGACCTCTCAGGCAAGGAGCCGCATAGACAGGTAGGTGTGGGTAGGGTGGTGACATCAGGGAGCCTAGGTGGTGTAATGGTTAGTGTAGTAGTCTGCACTGACCTCTCAGGCAAGGAGCCGCATAGACAGGTAGGTGTGGGTAGGGTGGTGACATCAGGGAGCCTAGGTGGTGTAATGGTTAGTGTAGTAGTCTGCACTGACCTCTCAGGCAAGTAGCCGCATAGACAGGTAGGTGTGGTTAGGGTGGTGCCATCAGGGAGCCTAGGTGGTGTAATGGTTAGTGTAGTAGTCTGCACTGACCTCTCAGGCAAGGAGCCGCATAGACAGGTAGGTGTGGGTAGTGTGGTGACATCAGGGAGCCTAGGTGGTGTAATGGTTAGTGTAGTAGTCTGCACTGACCTCTCAGGCAAGGAGCCGCATAGACAGGTAGGTGTGGGTAGGGTGGTGACATCAGGGAGCCTAGGTGGTGTAATGGTTAGTGTAATAGTCTGCACTGACCTCTCAGGCAAGGAGCCACATAGACAGGTAGGTGTGGGTAGTGTGGTGACATCAGGGAGCCTAGGTGGTGTAATGGTTAGTGTCATAGTCTGCACTGACCTCTCAGGCAAGGAGCCGCATAGACAGGTAGGTGTGGGTAGTGGTGGTGACATCAGGGAGCCTAGGTGGTGTAATGGTTAGTGTCAGTAGTCTGCACTGACCTCTCAGGCAAGGAGCCGCATAGACAGGTAGGTGTGGGTAGTGTGGTGACATCAGGGAGCCTAGGTGGTGTAATGGTTAGTGTATAGTCTGCACTGACCTCTCAGGCAAGGAGCCGCATAGACAGGTAGGTGTGGGTAGTGTGGTGACATCAGGGAGCCTAGGTGGTGTAATGGTTAGTGTCATAGTCTGCACTGACCTCTCAGGCAAGGAGCCGCATAGACAGGTAGGTGTGGGTAGTGTGGTGACATCAGGGAGCCTAGGTGGTGTAATGGTTAGTGTAGTAGTCTGCACTGACCTCTCAGGCAAGGAGCCGCATAGACAGGTAGGTGTGGGTAGTGTGGTGACATCAGGGAGCCTAGGTGGTGTAATGGTTAGTGTCATAGTCTGCACTGACCTCTCAGGCAAGGAGCCGCATAGACAGGTAGGTGTGGGTAGGGTGGTGACATCAGGGAGCCTAGGTGGTGTAATGGTTAGTGTCATAGTCTGCACTGACCTCTCAGGCAAGGAGCCGCATAGACAGGTAGGTGTGGGTAGGGTGGTGACATCAGGGAGCCTAGGTGGTGTAATGGTTAGTGTAGTAGTCTGCACTGACCTCTCAGGCAAGGAGCCGCATAGACAGGTAGGTGTGGGTAGGGTGGTGACATCAGGGAGCCTAGGTGGTGTAATGGTTAGTGTCATAGTCTGCACTGACCTCTCAGGCAAGGAGCCGCATAGACAGGTAATCGTGGGTTAGGGTGGTGACATCAGGGAGCCTAGGTGGTGTAATGGTTAGTGTAGTAGTCTGCACTGACCTCTCAGGCAAGGAGCCACATAGACAGGTAGGTGTGGGTAGGGTGGTGACATCAGGGAGCCTAGGTGGTGTAATGGTTAGTGTAGTAGTCTGCACTGACCTCTCAGGCAAGGAGCCGCATAGACAGGTAGGTGTGGGTAGGGTGGTGACATCAGGGAGCCTAGGTGGTGTAATGGTTAGTGTAGTAGTCTGCACTGACCTCTCAGGCAAGGAGCCGCATAGACAGGTAGGTGTGGGTAGGGTGGTGACATCAGGGAGCCTAGGTGGTGTAATGGTTAGTGTCATAGTCTGCACTGACCTCTCAGGCAAGGAGCTGCATAGACAGGTAGGTGTGGGTAGGGTGGTGACATCAGGGAGCCTAGGTGGTGTAATGGTTAGTGTCATAGTCTGCACTGACCTCTCAGGCAAGGAGCCGCATAGACAGGTAGGTGTGGGTAGGGTGGTGACATCAGGGAGCCTAGGTGGTGTAATGGTTAGTGTAGTAGTCTGCACTGACCTCTCAGGCAAGGAGCCGCATAGACAGGTAGGTGTGGGTAGGGTGGTGACATCAGGGAGCCTAGGTGGTGTAATGGTTAGTGTCATAGTCTGCACTGACCTCTCAGGCAAGGAGCTGCATAGACAGGTAGGTGTGGGTAGGGTGGTGACATCAGGGAGCCTAGGTGGTGTAATGGTTAGTGTAGTAGTCTGCACTGACCTCTCAGGCAAGGAGCTGCATAGACAGGTAGGTGTGGGTAGGGTGGTGACATCAGGGAGCCTAGGTGGTGTAATGGTTAGTGTCATAGTCTGCACTGACCTATCAGGCAAGGAGCCGCATAGACAGGTAGGTGTGGGTAGGGTGGTGACATCAGGGAGCCTAGGTGGTGTAATGGTTAGTGTCATAGTCTGCACTGACCTCTCAGGCAAGGAGCCGCATAGACAGGTAGGTGTGGGTAGGGTGGTGACATCAGGGAGCCTAGGTGGTGTAATGGTTAGTGTAGTAGTCTGCACTGACCTCTCAGGCAAGGAGCCGCATAGACAGGTAGGTGTGGGTAGGGTGGTGACATCAGGGAGCCTAGGTGGTGTAATGGTTAGTGTCATAGTCTGCACTGACCTCTCAGGCAAGGAGCTGCATAGACAGGTAGGTGTGGGTAGGGTGGTGACATCAGGGAGCCTAGGTGGTGTAATGGTTAGTGTCATAGTCTGCACTGACCTCTCAGGTAAGGAGCCACATAGACAGGTAGGTGTGGGTAGTGTGGTGACATCAGGGAGCCTAGGTGGTGTAATGGTTAGTGTCATAGTCTGCACTGACCTCTCAGGCAAGGAGCCGCATAGACAGGTAGGTGTGGGTAGGGTGGTAACATCAGGGAGTCTAGGTGGTGTAATGGTTAGTGTAGTGGTCTGCACTGACCTCTCAGGCAAGGAGCCGCATAGACAGGTAGGCATGGGTGGGGTGGTGACATCAGGGAGCCTAGGTGGTGTAATGGTTAGTGTCATAGTCTGCACTGACCTATCAGGCAAGGAGCCACATAGACAGGTAGGTGTGGGTGGGGTGGTGACTTCAGGGAGCCTAGGTGGTGTAATGGTTAGTGTAGTGGTCTGCACTGACCCCTGAAGCAAGGAGCCGCTTAGACAGGTAATGTGGATAGGGTGGTGACATCAGGTGGTGTAATGATTAGCATGCTAGTCCTGGAATGCAAATGATGTGGGTTCTATTCCCACTCTAGGTAGAATATTTTCCATTTTCATCACCCTCCACGACATCAGCTTCCTCCCACCTGATTGGCTGATCACTTGAGCGCTGATAACAGCCTAAAGCTGCATAGTCCGATGAAAACATGAAATTTCCAAAACCAAAGCAATAGACCCTACCAGTTAAGCTGGAAACTACCCGACTAGAGTAGTTCCAGATTCTCCTGACAGATGTCACTAGCTTAACTGGAGCGATGTAATACACGAATAGAGCACTGGTGAAATTCCAGAAGAAAAATACAATATAGTTGTCTTTTTTTAAATAGATATATTACAAGGATAAGAACTTGAATCCTGTTGTGATGCGCGAAAAGGAAGAAAGCAAGGCGGGGGTGGGAAAAAAGGGGCGCTTTATTGAAACACCTCGGGAAACAAACAGTGTAAGTACAGGGAAACGGTAAAATAAAGTTAAGACTAAGGGGCTCCGGGGGAGCTTTCAGAGTTCGTGGCGAGGGGCGCCAAAGAGCCCTCCACTGGCTTGTGTGGAGAGTTGGGTGGGTGGGTGGAGAAAAAGGAGCTTGAGCAGGGAGGACGGCTGGAAGGCGAGTGACTGAGGGAGGCCGGCGGGCGGCCTGATAAGGGAAGGAGCGGGGAGGCGAGAGGCAGGGAAGGTGAGAAAGCGGCGGGGCAGGGCGAGAGGGCGAGGTGGGAGAAAGCTGAGGGAGGGATGACAGGGAAGGTGAGAATGCCGGGCGGCGGCAGGAGGCGGGGGGAGGGTCTCTTCCTTCCCTCGCATCAAATGCAATGCGAGCATTATGACCGATGCGCGAAAAGGAAGAAAGCAAGGCGGGGGTGGGAAAAAAAAGGCGCTTTATTGAAACACCTCAGGAAACAAACAGAGTATGTACAGGGAAACGGTAAAATAAACTTAAGACTAAGGGGCTCCGGGGGAGCTTTCAGAGTTTGTGGCGAGGGGCGCCGAAGAGCCCTCCACCAAAAAAAGGAGGAGAGGGCTCGAGGCGCGCCCGAGGCGGGGGCACGAGGCGTAGGCCGCGTCTGAGGTCCAGGGCCTGGGCCGGGATACGGGGCGAGGGGTACCCGGGCGAGGCTTGGGCGGCGTCCTTGGCGGAGGCTGGGGAGGTTGAAGCTCTGGGTGTGGTGATGAGTCCGGGGCCTACGTCGACAGGGAGCGGGCGGCCAAAAGGTTGGGGAGGCCTGCTCCCTGGAGAGATGCGGTGAGGAGGTCCGGCGAGGGTCGGACAGGGGGGCAGCGAAGTCCTCAGGGCTGGGGGGGGTGGGGGTCGGGGTCGGGTCAGGGGGGTTGATGAAGGCGGTGTCGTGGAGGTCGTGATGGTCGGCGGCTGTGATGTCTGGGGAGGTTTTGCGGTCAGTGTGGGCGGAGGCGGTGTCGCCGGGGGAGATGTGGAGGTCGTGATGGTCGGCGGCTGCGATGTCTAGGGAGGTTTTGCGGTCAGTGTGGGTGGCGTCTGGGGCCTGCGGCATGAGGTGATGGTCCCCGGCTGTTTCGGTCGGTGGTCGTTACGGGGCTGTCGGTGGAGGTCATGGGGTTGTCAGCAGTAGCATAGGTGAGGCGCCGGTTATGGCCCCCCGGGCGGGCCCGAGGAGGCCGGCGGATCAAAAATCCGCCGAGGCGGCCGGGGTCTGGCGCTCACGGGCTTGCTTGGTGAGGCAGCCGGCCTCGCTGTGCATGGTGAGGACGCGCCTCACGTTGGCGCAGTAGGCGCATACGTGCCGGTGTCTGTTCCCCACCTCGCCGTGGGCCTCCCCGACGGGGGCCCAGTCGCACAAGGTGGGCTCGCGGTTCCAGGCAGCGCAGGGGGCCCCGTGAGCCTCTCTGTCGTAGGCGGTGCGGGTGTCGGTTTGGGCCCGGGGCAGCTGTGCGCCTCGGGGAAGGTCCGCGCCTCGGGGGGCTGGTGCTGTCGGGACGGCCTGGGGGGCGGGCAAGGTGAGAGCCTCCACCCTCACCAAGTTCAGGGCAACCGGGTCGTGCCATCCGTGGGGGAGCCTCCCGTCTGCGATCCAGGTGAATATCGTCTCGGAGTAGTTGCGGACGGTAGGCCAGGGATAGACCAGGTTGTCCCTGAGCACGGTGAGGGTGTGGTGATGTAGGCCTGGGATGGAGTGTGCAGGGAAACTCGGGTGGCTGACGAGGGTGGTGAGGGCGAGGCTGTACCCGTCCTTGGTGGCTTCCCCCCTTTTCACCGACTTGCGCTCCGGTCCCCTCTCAACGAGGTCAGAGGGGAAGAGGTAGTCGGGGGAGACACCTTTACGTCTTCCGGTGTGCCGCGCCTCGGCCGACGCCAGGATCTTCCGTACGGCGTCGGCCTCGGATGCCGGGGTATGGTCGACGGCCTCCTGGAGGTAGGCTGGGGGCGGAGGGGCCGACGGCGGTGCAGCGAGGCGGCTGTAGCGCTCATACTGCGGGTGCAGTGCCCCCGGGAGCGGTGCCTGAGGTGGCGGTGGAGGGTGCGCCCCCCCGACGACGTGTACCCGAGGTGCTGGGATGGGCGGCGTGCTGTAGGCCGGCTGCCGCCTCGGCGTGGGCGGGGGGGGGTCTCCTCGGGCTCGCGGGCGGCCCCGCACTCCAGGACGTCCAGGCGGCTCGTGATCTGATGAAGTGCCTGGAGGATGGCCGCCTCGGTGCCCGAGGGACGGTCCCGAGACGCCGGGGGGGAGCCCGGGGCCGAGGTCGGCGAGGCGCCTCCCGGCGTGTCCGAGGATGGTCCCGGCGTGGCCATGGCGGTGGTCCGAGCTCCCTCCCGTCCCTTTCCCTTGCTGCTTCCAGGCATGATGAGGAGGGTCCTACGGTGTTGGAGCGGTCCGAGGTGAGGTCGCGGCCCGAGGTGAAGGCCAACTAGAAAAAGGAGCTTGAGCAGGGAGGACGGCTGGAAGGCGAGTGACTGAGGGAGGCCGGCGGGCGGCCTTATAAGGGAAGGAGCGGGGAGGCGAGAGGCGGGGAAGGTGAGAAAGCGGCGGGGCAGGGCGAGAGGACGAGGTGGGAGAAAGCTGAGGGAGGGATGACAGGGAAGGTGAGAATGCCGGGCGGCGGCAGGAGGCGGGGGGAGGGTCTCTTCCTTCGAACGCAATGCGAGCATTACGACCGATGTGAATATCTGAATATAATCAAGCATTTGATTATTTTTCCAAGCATTCTTTACGGAGATATAGCATGTGAAATCATCGGCAGTCGGGGAATGTACCCGACTAGAGTAGTTCCAGATTCTGCCAACAGATGTCACTAGCTTAACTGGTGTGATCTGTTATCTAGATTTTATTCTATCTTAGATACTGGTGCACTTATTTTTGCATGTCTCATCACATAGAAGGGAATACGGAGGAAATTTAATAGAAGCTGCAACTGCACAAACCTATGGTGTCAGAGTTTTGGCGTGCTTGCCAAAATTAATTTTCCTCAATTGTCCTTCAAATAACTCCAAAGTTAGCAATTTAAAATAAGTTACTTCAAACTAAGATTATAACAATCATCCTAATATATTTATCTCAGAAATGACAGAAACTCAAAATCACTGGACTGTGCTAAATAAATAAGGCCACAATTCCAAAGGCATCAGACGATGCAAATTTACCCATTCTCAAAAATAATATATATTTTTGTAAAAAGTTAGTCCAATGGGCCTTCATCCATTCCAATCATTTTTACCAACCAAAGAAAAATTAAACTCAACTTAACACCCAGTACACATTCGGTTGTTGTTTGTTTGTTGTTGTTTTACATCCTAGCAACATCTAAGGTATTATCAGGATGGCTACCGACTTGTGACAGTATGAATTCATGGCGACTTTATAGTGTTGCCCCATTGGGAGTCCAGGCCTCTAGTACCATGACCTGATATCCCACTCAGTCACATTATCCTGACACTGAGCCAACCAGTCATTGCCCTATCCTAATAACCCCGAGCGCCTGGCTAGGAAGCGACAAGTATCAATTTCTAAGTCATTGGTTTGACTTGACCAGGGTCCGAACCAATGACCCCATGGGGTCGGATCCATTGATCTCCCAAAACAGGAGACAGACGCTCAACTCATTTGGCCATCACTTCTGGAAGGCCCAACTCCATCCGGCAGCTGTTCGAGTGCTGGCCGTCACCCTAACACCGGCCGGCTGCAAAGCTGGATTACCCAAACTAATGGTGGAAATCCGGGAAATGGCGGAAATCCATGAAATGGCGGAAATCTGCGAAACAGCGGAAATCCGGGAAATGGCGGAAATCCGGGAAATGGCGGAAATCTGCGAAACAGCGGAAATCCGGGAAATGGCGGAAATCCGGGAAATGGCGGAAATCCGGGAAATGGCGGAAATCCAGAAAATGGCGGAAATCCGGAAAATGGCGGAAATCTGTGAAATGGCGGAAATCCGCGGAAAAGCGGAAATGTTTCAACTGTGCCCCAACAAACAAGTACAGCTGACCTGGATGTCGGAGAGTCTGTCCCACTGGGGCAGTATGTAGTAGAGCACACCGTCGACTGAACCCTCCAACATGGCGGCGTTCACCAGTAGGATAGTCAGCACCAGGTAGGGTAGCGTGGCCACCACGTAGGACACCTGGAAAATTAGAAGACTCTCCGTAAGACAGAACAAAACACAAATATTTGGTTGTGCTCGATACCTCTGGCTGGCCAACAATTGAGCCTACGTACCATTTATTTAGCTTGGCCAAAATTTTCAACGGGAGTAAGGGTGGTACTAGTAGTAGGTACTCCAAAGTGGGCATATAGCGTGTCCGCAGCGCGAAATTTGACATATTTTAACCCTTTTTAAAACACTTCAATCTCCACTAATTGTGCTTTGTTTGAAATAACTATTACATGAAATTAAAGCTTATTCTTTTGTCTTTTAGAGTATTTGATTTTTAGTTAGCATTATGAAATAAATTAGAGTCACTGGAAACTTGTTTGGGGGCACCATCGGCAGCTCTGTGCATGCTCGCAGAGTTTGTTTTAGTCCAGTCTGAGATACTCCCTTCCCTAAAATTGATACCTTGGTGAGCAATGTGACCTGAGCTAAAAATAACCACGAATGAAAGACAGAGAAGCATTGCTGTTTTTAAGTGGGAAATTTGATTGAACTGAAGGAGTGAAAACATTAAGACATCAATCCTATTTGAAAAGTGATCAGGATCGTGCTGAAAATTATATCATCAGAAAGCTCAAGTCTTCCTCTACCTAACCAGAACAATATTTGGTTGAGATTTATATCATGCTCATCAAGGTTCGTCTGAGAAGTGACTGTATTCTCATCTCTGCACTGGAACAATGAATATGGCATCGATTGAAGCTACCGTGTCGACAGAAAACATATACGATCATATAGAGCTTTTGATTTAGATTATTTTAGAATGACAATTAGAGTGATAGTGTAAGTAGAAGAGAAGTTATGATGTTTTCAAGAATTTATCATTGACCCTGCTGATATTCAGTAGAAATTAAGGAATTTAGCAAGTTTAGCATGAAATATCTGAAAGAATAGCAAAGATAATGGAAACAATTGAGCCTGCTATTTGTGCTGTAGAGAGTGAGATTCTTTAATATTGGACAAATTATATGCAACATAGCTTCTGGGCCGGGGCCTTAAAACCTAGATTTGCCTAATTTGGAAATGTGCACAAATATGTGCAAAAAAAGGAATGTTTAAAACCTCATAATTTCAGAACTTATCAAGAGATCTATATATATTTTATATATCTGGAATCGGATTTAAAAGATCTATACACCTATATAATTTTAAACACTGAAACATTAAAATAAAAAAATCACTTTGGAGTACCTACTAGTAGTGCTCGCGCCAGCTCGGCAGTGACTCACGGTGGGTTTGTTCATCTGTGGGCAAACCCAAGTTGCCCAGGCTGCTGCAGCTCCAGCAGGGATGGGTGATGGTAGTGTGGAATGGGGTGATACGCTACTGGCACTCCATTATATAATATTAATATAATGTATTTTAGCGCAAAATACCACACCTAGGCAACTCGAGTAGGGGGTCATTCAGTTAGTTATCCATCTTTGTTTTTGTTTTTACGGACCTGGGAGCCAAATAGGTAAGAGTACTGGCTAGTTTTCCCATGCGTGAGGCAGTGGGTTCGAACTTGGGCAGAGTTAAACCAATGATTTACAAAATGCATAGGCCTAGATATCGTTGCCTAGGCTGATGCTCGGCATTACTAGGATAACACATGGACTGGTTAGTTAGCTCAGTGTCAGGATAATGTCAGTGGGATATTGAGTCATGGTGCTGGCCGCCTGGTCTCCCAGAGGGGCAGGACTATAGTTTGTTGCAGTTTTACATCCTGGCAACATCTAAGGTCATATCAGGACGGGTACCGACTTGTAACAAAAGAGATATGTACTTATATTTCACACACATAATATGTGATGCATAATGCATTATACGAGTATAAATGGTAGGGGAACATGTACTTATTATCATCATTATTCCTTCTTAGTGGCCGTGGTGGAGTGCTCTCCATGGAAAATTAATGCTTGAGTAACCTACATTATGAATGCTATGTTTGAAAAAAACGAATGCACGAGCTAAGTAAATGTGAATTGTAAAGTCTACTCAGTGATCAACATGAAATGTGTCACATCTGTAGAAGTGTTGAACTTCGTAATGTGAGTAACAACATCATTCATAGTGGGAGTAATGATCCAAATGATGCCATTTTATCATGTAAAGCTTATTTACCATTCCAAATTATTTTCAAATAGCTCTGTCAATAAAATAATGACTAGAAATTACATAAATGTATATAAATTATGTGGTAGTTCTGTTAACGTGACATTTTATATCTGTCACCTACAAAACATTACACATTGGAATTTTTGTTGTTGCCTAATGGTGTCCTCGGAAACATCAGGGTTATGGCTGTCACTAAGTGTCTTGATGACCAGCTTTGATCTTGTTGCAGCTCTGCGAATTACAATATTGCTGGCTATTCACCCTATTCACGCGTGACCTAATTCGTCATCAGAACGAGGCTGAGTAAGCGTCGGTATTGGAAATGGCCATAATACACTGCTGTGTGCCGATGTGTATGAACTCCTACATAAATTAAAGGAGTAACATTTGAAGATATTCACTTTTGAAGCTATCATATTCATGTTTGCATACCTTTTTGAATTTATTGGTCAATTTTCATGAAGATTGAGTGATGATCAAATGCATTTCAGTACGCAATGTCAACAAAGTCACTCACCTTGGCTGCCAATCTTTCCTTAAATTCAAAATTGCATAACTTTTTTAATATAGATATATTTAACAAATATATTTAAACCCTTTTAAAGCTTTTATTAATTTATAATTACTAAGACTAGTTGTTCAACTGTGTTGCACAGATAACTATGCTGACAGTGCTGCATTAGGTGATACCGCCATAACTATGCAGACTTGAAGTTGACAGTCACATTGTAGTTAAAGAATGGGAAAAATCACCATGCAAGGGGTCACCCGATTTCCGTGAAAATTAGCCAATAGATAGAAAACAGGTATGCAAAGATGAATATGGTACTTTAAAAAATGAATACCCTCAAATTTGAGTGATATCGAGAGGTTTTGGTTGACAAAAAAGTATTCACATCACCTTACATACAGTGGCGCCTCGCCGACCCGTAAGTGCCCTCGGTCTGGTTTCAACATGGCCGCGGCGTGAATAGGGTGAATAACTCACAGAGCATCAGCTCTGCGAATAGCAAGTGCGTTTTTGGAGTCGCGCTTATGGCGTTTTGGAAAAAAACTCTTGAAATATCTAAATAAAAATTGTCTAAGAACAAGCCTACTGACCTTGCCCAGGCTGTTGATGCCCTTGATGAGAACAAGGAAGACAATCGCCCAGGACAGCAAGAGGAAGCCGGCCAGCTCTGGTCTGATCGAACCGAAGTCGTCGATACTATCAGACAGTCTCAACACTTCATTGCTGTAGAAAGTGCAATGACATGTCTTAGATGGCTGGTTGTTGGAGTTTTACGTCCTGGCAACATCTCAGGTCATATCAGGATGGGTACCTACAGACTTGTTGGTTGGTTGTTGGAGTTTTACTTCCTGGCAATTTCTAAGGTCATATCAGGACGGGTACCTACAGACTTGTTGGTTGGTTGGTTGTTGGAGTTTCATGTCATGGCAACTTCTAAGGTCATATCAGGACGGGTACCTACAAACTTGTGACAGTGCGCACTCATGGCAATGATATAGTGCTGGCCCAATAGGAAATCAGGCCTATTGGCGGCACTGTTATCCAATATCCCACTCAGTCACATTATCCTGACACTGAGTGAACCAGTCCTTGCCCTATCCAATTAATGCCGAGAGCCAGACTAGGAAGCGACAAGTATACATTTTTAAGTCATTGGGTTCACTCAACCGGGAATCGAACTCCCGACCTTTCGCACGTGAGGCCCGCGCTCTACCGATTAGGCCACCTCGTCTGGTCTTAGATACGGGTCATAGAACAAGCCAAGAGACCAGACGGGATGGTCGAATGAGTTGAGCATCCGTCCCCCGTTTTGGTAGATCACCCTATCCACGCCTACCTGTCTATCTATAATCTTGTCTGCGTGTAGCCTACTACCCAGATAGCACACAGCCTTCGGGCCGACGTCGGCTGTTGGTCGGACCGTCGCCACCGACTTTCCACCGTCGGGCCACCGTCGGGCCGACGGTGGTGGACCGATGTTGATTTTCAATCCCTTTCCTGATTTGAGCCACCGTCGGGCCACCGTCGGACCGACGGTGGTGGTTCGCCGCTGGGTTTCAATCCCTTTCCTGATTTGAGCCACCGTCGGGCCACCGTCGGGCCGATGGTGGTGGTTCGCCGCTGGTTTCCATTGATTTTCCACATTTGGTCCACCGTCGAGCCACCGTCGGGCCGACGGTGTTGATCCACGCATGCGCAGTTGTTTAAATTTGGTTACCGGCTCGAGTCGCCAGTGGAAAACGTGCGATCGTTGAGCAGCGTTCTTTTTCAACAAATAACTCCAGAAATCCCAGGAATTTGAAGGAATTATTTAACAGGTTTGTTTATTAATATGTTTAGATTATTTTGTAAAAGTTTTCTAATTTATTACGACGTATTAATGGAATTATTCGTGTTAATACGATTTGAATTATCGGGTACGGTTTGTTGACGGTTCAACTCAGTTCAAGTTGCCACCAGAACACATGCGATCATTGAGCAGTGTTCTTTTTCTATAAATAACTCCTAAAATCGGAGGAACAGGTTTGCTTAGTAATATGTGTAGATTATTTTGTAAAAGTTTTGTAATTTATTAGGATGTATTAATGGAATTATTCATGTTAATACGATTTGAATTACCCTGTACGGAATGTTGACGAAGAACCGCCATCTTGGTTTTTTCCGAGAAGATACTGTCACTATAGTGTCAATACGTACAGTTGCAAAATATTAGTTTTATTCAAAATTAATAGATATCAAGAACCCTAACCTTATAAATTTAATATAATCTTTTTGGTAACGATGTTGTCTATGTGTACCAAGCGATTTGTTTCTACGTGGAGTGGTTGTAGAGATATTTCACTTTTTCTGTATTTAAGTAAGCACTAACCCTAACCCTAACCCATACAGAAAAAGGAAAATATCTCTACAACCACACCACGTAGAAACAAATCGCTTGGTACACATATATAGACTATATCGTTACCAAAAAGATTATATTAAATTTATAAGGTTAGGGTTCTCGATTTCTATTAATTTTGAATAAAACTAATATTTTTGCACCTGTACGTATTGACATTAGAGCGACAGTGTCTTCTCGGGAAAAAAAACAAGATGGCCTTCGGGCCGATGGCGTTTGTCGCCTTTGGGCCGACAGCGTTTGTCGCCGTCGGGCCGACGTTGTTTTGTCACCGTCGGCTCATCGGCGGTTTCCGCCGTCGGGGCGATGGCGGCAGCCGCCGTCGAGTCGACGGCGGGAGGTTGGACAAAACAACGTCGGCCCAACGGCGGTTTCCACCGTCGGGCCATCAGAGCGGCCACCGTCGGGCCGACGTCGGGCCGATGGCTGTGTGCTATCTGGGTACATATATATCATGTATGACATATATATATATATATATATATATATATTGTATATGAAGAAGGAGGAAAGGAAGTCTAGAACCCTGCACTGCTCAGGTAGGTGTCATAAGTAAGATTGTTGACGGTAGATGGCAGCTCCATCAGCTGAAAATCCATGAGTCAGGCATATTTTGAGTTGCCAAAACAACAATGGACATCATTAACTTCAGTCGAATGAAAACCTGTTGTTTCAGCTGGCGCTTTTACATGGGTTGTTTAAAGCTGCATAGCCCGATGAACACATCAAATTTCCAAAACCAAAACAATTACCTAGACTCGATTCTACATATCTAACTTAGATACTGGTGCATTTATTTAACATTTGTCACCACATAGAAGGGAATATACCGAGGCAATTTAATAGAACCTGTTACTTCAGAAGTCTATGGTGCCAGAATTTTGACATGCTTGCCAAAATTATTTTTGCATGTTTGCACTTCAAATATCTCAAAAGTTAGCCACTTAAAATGAAAGTTACTCCAAACTTAAGTAACGTAGATTACAGCGATCAACCTAATATATTTATCACAGAAAATGACAGAAACTCAAAACCATCAGACTTTGCAACTTTAAATGTCCAGCGGGTATCTGCACTTGTATTAATTACTCTGGCTCCGTTTATTGGTGTTTATGTGTGCAGCTTTAAGGAAGTTATCAGAACATGGCTCATTAAAATGTGTCGACACTTACTAGAAATATTCTTCTGTTGGAGATTTATACTGGTTCTTTATCGCATCGGGTTCGGACTTGTTTACTGAATTAAAAAAACAACAAAATAGGTGAAATCAGAAATTGAACACTTTGAATTGTGCGTGGTTTAATTTAGCATACCGACACTCAGGTTATTGTATGTCAAATAATGCACTGGCTATTTGCAGAGTTGTAAACCACTCCCTTGTGGTACAGGTTCTTGACAGAACCGAAAGGCTAAGGGAGCAAACCCTGAACAGAAAACCATGTCACTGTGGCAGCATTAAGGGCGGTTGATGTATGGAACTCCCAACATCTCCCAACCAGCCACTGCAGGGACAAATAGTTTTGCACCTGTCTGGACATGTTCTTGCCGGTGTGAAACCTCTATTTGCTCCCCGAGAGAGTGCCGCTGGTAACTTGCAAAAGCCAGCAGCACTTCAACACTCTTGCAGGCAGCTTTCATGAAATGTAAACCTGAGGCTGAGAGACATTAAGACCGACTCATGGACATCACTCTCACAGCAGAGAGCTAAATGGAGAGCGACAGTGAAGTAATGAAAGCAGTCTTTGTCGGATCGCAACTGACAGCATGATGATGATTTGCAGAGCTGCTCAGTGAATTATAGGCACCAATACTGTAATTCGCAGAGCTGCAACCAACCAATCAGAGTGCTAACATTGAAAACAGCCAGTGAGCGGTAGTAACTATAAACACCATGGACATTAATAAAACAAAGCTAAAAGGACAGATCGACTATTCACTGCTAAGATCAAATTCTGTTATTTATGAGTGTGACTTAAAAACGGCAAGTGAGTGGCAATCACTGATCTTAGTTTCAATATCAAGGACATTAATGAAACAAAGACGACCCCAAAAAAGCACAGATCGACTATAATTTACTGCTTCAGATCAAATTATGTTATTTATGAATGTTACTATTAAACAACTAAGATCAAATTCTGTTATTTACGAGTGCGATTAATAAGAGTAGAGTGCTAAAATTGAAAACGACTAATGGATGGCATTCACAAACAATAATCATTCTTCTGCTAATTTGCAAAGCAGATCTGCAAATAATAATCATTCTTGCACTGATTCGCAGAGCAGCGCAGCTCTGCGAATAGCCTCGTCCATCAAATAAATAGAAACATCATAATGGTAGTATTGTGTTTGTGTCGTGAAGTGTACCCTCATTAAAATGCTATTCAGGATAAATGAAATTGGTTTCATTATATTCAATAGGCAAATTGACAAGGTGTTAACAGCAATACCAGATGAACCACAGATTCCAGGATACATTGTTGTGAATGAGCGAGTGCTCATTCGGGGTCATTGCAGGGCACGCGGGGCTGCGAGGCCCCCCTTTCGTTCCCCCCCTCTAGCCCCCCCCCCCCACCCGGGAGGCGCAGGCGGGGGGGGGGGGCGACACACAACACCTGCCAGTGACTCCCACTGGCAACTCCCTCACCACTCCCTCCCTCCCACATCACTCATGGCTCATCGGCCAATCACAGACCACTTACACCTCACAAGCACCAGCTTCACCACCACCATGGTCACTCCGCATCACCCATCCAGACTGACCACACCTCCTTTTTTACCCACCCACCCGCACCACGAGATAAAGTTTAAACATTGTTAAATTGCTATTACTCATAAATTGATACATGACGAAGGAGGAGAGGGAGGCAGCTATTGGAAATAAAACACTTTATTGATCTAGACAATGCATCAATGTTATAGGAGTACAGGTGTAGGTACTTAATGCAGGTGAATGAAGATATAACATAGAGCAATGTGGATAAAGTGCAATGTCAAATGGGAATGAGAGTCACAATGTCCGATGAGGGTTAAAGTCAGATGGGAGGGAGGCGCCCCGAAGAGCCCTCCACCAAAACTGAGGAGAGGGCTCGATGGGCGCCCGAGGCGGCGATGCGGGGGACGTAGGCGTGGACCGCGGCGGAGGTCCAGGTCCCCTGCTCCATTATATCCCCGAGGGGGCCGGCGCGTTGGCATGCCTGGGCCGCCCCCCGGCGCAGGCTGTGTAGGGTGTAGCCGTCGGGGGCGGGCACCCCGAGGGCCGAGAGGGCGCCTCGCAGGATGGCCGTCAGTGTCCGAGGGTCCAGGGGGCGGCCGGAGGGCAGTATGAAGGCGATATCGGCAGCGGAGGCAGGCACCAGGGCGACGGAGGCGGTCCAGGCCTCCACGGGGCAGAGCGGGCGGCCGGGTGATGCGGGGATGAAGAGGGCGACGGCCCCCGAGGGCAGCGCGATGGTCTTGGTGGTGCGGAGGGTGACGCGCAGTCCCCCGGGGGCGGGGGCGACGTCGGCATGTGTGATGGTGTGGGGGCCGCCCCACACCTCGGGGCTGGGGGAGAGGAGGCTGGACTGCCGTAGCATCCCGTAGTACCCGAGGAGCAGAGCGGCCCGAGGGACGCCGCCCGAATGCCCGGCGAGGGCAAGGTGGTGGGCGACGGCCGCGAGGGCGGGGGGCATCAGCGGAGGGGCGGGGCGGGCGACATGCCCGGAGGCCCGTTCCCTGCCGCGACAGACGTCTCGCGCGAGGCGCGAGCTGAAGGCGCGAGCTGAAGGCGCTGGGGTCGCCCCCAGCCGCCTCCAGCCAGGAACGCGCCCTGGAGAGGGCCTACCGGACGGAGGCAGGCGCCACAGTGCGGGCGTAGAGCGACGCGGTATAGGCGGCGACGTCGAAGGGCGTTGGGGCGAGGGGGTCCCAGTGGTGGCCCGAGGCGAACTAGACATAGCCTCGGGCCTGTCGATGACGGTACCTCCAGGTGGACGGGGCGAGGGCGGCAATGCACAGCCCGTCGACGGCGGGGACCTCGGAGGCGGTGTACCCTGGATTTAGAGGCCGGGGCTGTAGGGAAAGTCATCATGGTCGGCGTCGGCGCGCTCAAGTCGGTGAGGACGAGGTCGGCGCCGGGCTTGTGGACAATGGTGAGCTCAAAGCATGCCTCGGCGGCCATCAGCCAGAGTTCCCGGGCGCAGGTCCCGAGGGTAGGGTCCCGGGGTCGCCCCGAGTCGAGGGAGGCGGCGGAGGCCATGTTGTCCTTATTGACAACAATGTTGGCCCCCGCGACGTCAGCCGGGAGGAGGGCGTGGAATGCGACCACCAGGTTGACCGCCTCAAGCTCGTGGATGGCGGGGAAGCGGGCGCGGAAAGCCTCGGAGTACCCTCGGGCGTAGTATCGCCTGGGGGAGTAGGCCCCACCCCCGGTGAGGCATGAGTCGCACTCGATGAAGATCCTCCGGGTCCTGGGCGTGCAGAGGAGGTGGAGGCCGTTGGAGGCGCACCCGTAGGCCGCAAACCAGGCCAGGTCCCGGGGGCGTCATCCCCGAGGGTGATGGTGGCGAACCCGTGGCAGCTGCGCAGGGCCGCGAGGAGGCGGGCCATGAATTTCCTCGCGGGCAGGACGCAGCTGCCGACGTGGTTGAGGCGGCCGAGGATGCTCTGAAGCTCCTGGCGCCCGAGGGTAGGCTGGGCGACCCAGGCCTCGCAGTCGGCGACGAGCTCGTCGACTTTGTCGGGGGCGATGTGGGTGGTCATGGCGTCGCTGTCAATGGCGAATCCGAGCCAGGAGACCCGCACCGCTGGGGGGTGGCACTTCCCTGAGGCGACCTCCAGGCCGAGGGCGCTGACGAGGGCGATGAAACCTTCGAAGGCCTGGCGAGCCCTCAGGTAGGTGAGCTTGCACCCGACAAAGTCGTCGACGTATACGAGGGCATGGAAGCCCTCGCGCCGGAGGATCCAGGCCACCGCAGCGGTCACCCTCACGCATGCGGCGCCCGAGGAGCGGCAGCCAAAGGGGAGGGCGATGTCGACGTAGGTGGCCCCCTCGAATGCGATCCCATAGAGGGGGCATGAGAGGGGGTCGGCCCGGAGCTGGCGGTAGGCCCTGGATATATCCGCGGTCAAGGTGTAGGCATGGGGGGGGGCGGGGGAGGAGGTGCGGCGGGGGCGGGATAGGGGGAGGTCAAATTCGTGGGGGGAGGGGGTGGCGGGGGAGGCGAGGATGAGGATGGGGCGGGGGGGGGAGGCCGGGGAGGTGGATGAGGTAGGCGGTGTCGCCGGGGCAGGGGCCGCGGGGGCAGCGGGTGCGGGGGCGGTGGCGGGGGCGGTGGCGGGGGCGGCGGTTACGGGTGTGAGTGGTGGCGCCGGCGATGGCGATGGGCGAGAGATGTGAGGGGCGGCGGAGCAGATGTGGAGGGGTGGGGGAGCGGCGGAGAGTGAGGGTGCGGCGGGCGTGGCAACCAGTGCGGTTAGATGTAAGGGGAGGGCGGACAGGGAGGCTGTTGTGGCGAGCTGGCTGGCCGGTAGGGGGTGGCGGGCGGGCAGGGCGGCGGTTGTAGTGAGCTGCTCGGCCGGCTGGGGGTGGCGGTGAGATGTGACGGTGGTGGTTTGCGTGGTCGTCGTTGTGGTGTGGTGGGCGGCGAGCTGCTCGGCGGGGGGGTTGGGGACGGCTAGGGAGGGTGGTTCTGGGCGATGGCGGGCATGATGGCGGGGGGGCAGGGTGGGCGGGCGTGGGAGGGGGTGCTGGCGGTGCTGGACGGGGGCTGGGCCCGGGCCCGAGCCGTGTGTGGCCGCCGCCGGACTAAAAATCCGGCGAGTTGATGGCGGGGGCGGCTGAGACGGCTGAGGCACGGTCCCGGGTGCGCTTGGTAAAGCATACCGCCTCACTGTGGATGGTGAGGATGCGGCACACATTTGCGCCGTGGTCTCCGTGCGCCTCGCTGGGGGGCCGAGGTCGCATGAGGTGGGGTCCCTGTTCCAGGCGGGGCAGGGGACACCGTATGCCTCTCGGGTATATGGGGTGCGGGGGTCGGAGGAGGCTGGCTGGGTCTGGGGGGGCGGCAGGGCGGGAGGGTGGGGCGTGGGTTGCGGCAGCTCGGGAGTTCAGAAGTGCAGTCGCGGGGGCAGTTATCACATCCATGCGTAGTGCGTTGATAGCGACTGGGTCATGCCAGCCATCCGGGAGCCGGCCGTCCGCGATCCAGGCAAATATGGCTTCCGAGTATCGTCGGACAGTCGGCCAGGGATGCGTGACACAATCCCGTTGCACAGTTAGATTATGGTGGAGGAAGCCCGGGATGGAGTCGGAGGGGAAGGCGGGGTGTGACTCCAGCATCCGGAGGGCGAGGTTGTATTCCTCCATGGAGGCCTCGCCCCTTTTGACTGCCTTGCCCTCCAGGCCCCTCTCGATGAGGTCGTGGGGGAATATGTATCCTGCTGGTATACCTTTTTTCCTGGTGGTGTTTTGCGCCTCGGCGGAGTCGAGGATGTCCCGAACCGCCTCGGCGGCGGAGGCGGAGGTGCAGTCGGGGGCGGCGTGGAGGGCAGGCGGGAGGCGGGCTGCGGAGGCGGCCTGCTGTGTGGGGTAGGTACCATGTCTGGTGAAGCGCCGGTAGAGAGGGTGGACGTCGTGAGGTGTGGTCGCGGGGGCGGCGAGGGGGCGGGCCGAGGCGTGGGCCGGGCCTCCCTGGGCCAGATCCTGGATGATGTCTGCGAGGCGGTCGTAGGCTGATATTGGAGGCGGGGCAGGGGCGGGCGCTCCCGGGGGCACAAGTGTGATGGCCTCCACGAGGGCGGTGAGGCGCTCCATGGCCTGGGTTTGGGCGTCCATCCTGGCGTCGACTGAGGTGGCCCATGAGGTGGCCTCCGATTGGAGGCTGGGGGCGGAGGAGGTCGCGGAGGCTGCATCGGCTGAGGTGGCGGAGGCACTCCTACCCCGGCGGGCTCCTCGGCGACCGGCGGGTCGGCCGCGTCCTCGTGCGGCTGCGAGCATGGCTGATTGGTAGGTCCCAGGGGCGAGAGTGCCGAGGCGTGGAGTCGTGGGGGCAGCGGTGGTGAGGTGGAGCCAAAAGAAAATGTGTCCATGCCAGGAGGGTGAGAGGAGGCGAGTGGCTAGGAGCAGCAAGGGCGGCCAGTTATAAGGGCCGAGGGAGAGGGGGAGGGGGTGTTATGTCAGCGACCCAACGGTCGCGGCAGGGGAGGGGAGAGAGCGCGGGGGGGGGGGGTCCTCCTCCCTCGCCATGAATCAAACGCAATGTGAGCATTACGACCAATGTCATTAGCGTAATTAACAACTTATTAATTTATTCACCATAAACTTATTATTTCATTAGATATTACATTTACCAACTACTGCTACCCGCTAGTTGCATGTCATCACCTCACCTCGCATCGCTCATATGTCGCACATCATCCATGCCACTCCCATCTCCCTCACTATGATCACCACATGACACTGTTCATTGCAGCTCCCAGATTCACGGCTGACTAAAACCACACTTGTAATGCCACCAGGGGCTGCCCGGAATAAAGACATGTTATCCCACTCATGCCTCCTCGTCCTGTGTGCCATGGCTGCAATGATCCGTTAAGGGCACGGTAAATAAATTCATCACAAAGACAAAATTGGATCAAATTGAATCAAACTGGACTAGTGCTGCCCAGCAGTGAAGACAAGTGTTAACACACTTATCCGTTATGACCAGGGTCAATAAATTCAAAACCCCCCCAAAAATAAAAAGATTTTGGATCAAATTGGACTGGCCCTGCCCATCAGTGAAAAGAAGTAACACACTTAGTCACTATGGGCAGGGCAAATATATTCATCACCAAGAACCCCCCCCCCCAAAAAAAAAGAAACAAAAAAAGATTTGAATCAAATTGGACTGGTGCTGCTGGGTAAATAAATTCATTAAACAAAAAAAAAGATAAGAAATGTAAAAAGATTTTTTTTAAAGAAATAATTAAAAAAAGAAAAATTTTAAAAGCAGAAAGAATGATAATAAAAAAAAGAAGGAATCTCTCTGCTTGAGCCATGAACTAGGGAGTCCTACCCGACCCGATGGTTTGACAGAGCTCTGAGTTCCATGTGTTGTTGCACCCCGTCCAGGGCAGCTCGGCCTGCATGGAGGCAAACAGGTAGTAGAAGCACCAGGAGAGGATCCCGTTGAAGTACAGCATTATGTAGGTCACCATGATCAAATTGGAATAGCGCTGCCCAGCGGTGAAAACAAGAGCTAACCGACTTAATCGAATATGGACAGGGTCAATAAATTCACAAACAAAAAATGTTCACAAAATTTAGATCTAATTGGACTAGCGCTGTCCAGTGGTGAAAAGAAGTGTCAACACGCTTATCCATTATGGACAGGGTAAATAAATTCTTTAAAAAAGAATAAAAAAATGAAAAAGAGAACAAAGATTTGGATCAAATTGGACTGGTGCTGCCAAGCGGTGGGCAGGGTAAATAAATTCATAAAAAAAATAAATGATGAACATTTCTTTTTTTAATAAAAAAAAAAAGAAGAAAAGATTATGACAAAGAAGGAATCTCTCTGCTTTAGGCGTGAACTGGGGAGTCCTACCTGACCCGATGGTTCGACAGAACTCTGAGTTCCACGTGTTATTGCACCCCGTCCAGGGCAGCTCGGCCTGCATGGAGGCAAACAAGTAGTAGAAGCACCAGGAGAGGATCACATTGAAGTACAGCGTTATGTAGGTCACCACGATCACGGACGCCATGCCGACACCTGGTGGGAAGAGACAGAACTAATGTTAGGGTTGGTTGGTTGTTGGAGTTTAAACAAGTTTGTTTTGTTTAACGACTCCTCTAGAGCACATTGATTTTTATCATCAACTGTAGACCACAGCATATTAATAAGAAAATTAAACAACATGGGCATTAAATCCAAATCAATAAACTGAATAAAATGCTACCTAAACAACAGGCAGCAAAAAACTAAAGTAAATGGTACACTCTCAGACCAACAAACTGTCACCTGTGGTGTACCCCAAGGATCAGTCCTGGGACCACTACTATTTATACTATACATAAACGACCTAGAAAAATGGCTGGAGACAGAATGTCTCCAGCTATATGCGGATGACACTGTCGTATATGCAGAAGGAAGCACAGAGGAGCAGGTAGCAACCAAACTGAACAACCTCCTGCTAAAGCTGGATGGCTGGTGTGAATCCAATAAAATAACCATCAATGCAAATAAATCTAAAACTGTACTCTTCTCACATACAGCAATCTCAGGAAGAAACCTACAATGTACACTAGGAAACCAAATACTGGAAAGTGTAAATCACTACAAATACCTAGGCCTAGAACTAGATAGCCAGCTAAACTACAATCTGTGTGTAACAAAAATCATACAAAAAGTAAATCACAAACTATGGCTATTTGCTAAACTAAGAAACTATATGACACAAGATATGTCAATAAAAATCTTCAAAGGCATGGTACTCCCCTACTTTGACTATGGGGATGTAATTTACATGGGTGCTAAAAAAGAGCTACTTAAAAAATTGCAGATACTACAAAATAGGGCCCTGAAAATCTGCCTGAAAGTAGACAAACTACACCCCACTTATGACCTACGCAAAAGAACTAAAGTAAAGCTACTAGAAAACAGAAGGATAGTCCACCTAAAAACATTAGCATATGGATATAGCTAAGACATTAAGCGTCTAACCCAACCACTAAGGGACACCAGAGCAAGCAAGGCACCACTACTAAGGTAGACCAGAAGCCAGATCAAAGCCCATGAAAGGAGCACGCTGGAAATGGCTGCCAAGGCATGGAATGCGCAAACAGTGAAAGAAAGACAAATCCCTGACCTAAAAATGTACAAAAAATATCTGCGCAAAATAAACACTTGAAACCCCAACTGAACTGCACCACAAGGGGGCAGGTGATATGTCACGGCCCACCAACTGGACAGCCCAGGGCGGGATAACCAGAAATATAAAAGCCAGATAACATATCCAACAACAATATAAATCAAATCAAATTCAAACAAACATAACTCAACCACCTATTACATACAGGCCTATTGACATGTAAATAAAATAGGCTAGTATAGAATTAAGTAGAAAAAAGCGGAAAACTCTTCCCAAGAAAACCCCAAAACACTAACATAGAACCTTAAGAAAACAACTAACATAGTATTAAGAATAGAACAAAAAAACAATGCCAAAAGGGCCCAAAAAAACTAACATAGGCTACTAAACGTACCAACAGACTATCTATCTGCTACTGAAATGCAGACAATCAAATAACTTATCAGCAGCTACTGCTTGCTAAGACAACACCAGCACTACAGCTGGCCAGCATTGAAAACAAGCCTGGGTACCCGGGCTTACATGCTATGGACAGTATAAATACAGCCTCAATAAAAGAATTAATTTAAAAAAAAGAAAATCAGCTATTGGATGTCAAACATATGGTCGTTCTGACATATTTCTTTCGAGGAAACTCTTTCCAATAAGCAGTGAGGGGTCTATTTATATGCATTTTCCCACAGACAGGACAGAATTTCCACAACCTTTGATGAACCAGTTGTGAACCCCTTGTTGAAAAGTTTTTTTTTAAAGTTTTTTTTTTTACTAAATGTATTTTATTCAGCGAATAATGTCTTTTGTCAGCGCCAGAGCACTGGTCTTCCGGCCGTTCATTACAATTTGTTGGTATATAAATGACAATATCAGTTGCAATAATAACCACATGAAAAACCTGTTTGATAATAGAAGCATAATATAAATTGACTATTCGTCGTAATAGTAACTGCATGCAATTCCAGTTCAACATATGTATTATGCACTTGGTGAGCATGCATCAATAAATGTACAAGATGACTCTGGAATTGTCTTTAAACACTTCTTTCTTCCTTTGCTTTCTCTCTTCTTTTTTCAAAAAGATATAACATATCTCCAATACACATATATATATTATATTGTAAATTTGCAAATCAGTGGATCCAATCACCAATACCAAATGCGAGAAACCTGCCCATTTTTTAATCCCATCACAAGTGTTCCGTTCTGTGTGGCCTAACGACGCCTCTAGAGCACATTGATTTATCATTGGCTATTGGACGTCAATGGACCACTGGTTGGAACGGAAAATATCCTAAACTGCAAATGGATCCGCTGAGAAGGATGGACAGGATGATCGACACCTTCACAGGTGGACACTCCACTGGCTGAGCTACATCCCGCTCCCTTTGTTTTTTTTGGTCCATTAGTTGTTTAAGCAGGGGAAATTTCAGTCATAGACGATTGGTCTTCCTCATTCCACTGCTGGTCGATAGAAAGCGTGAGCCTACACTTTTACCGAGCCAAGGGATTTTGAACCTCCCACACCACATAGACATGGTATGAGAGCAACCGGCCTTTGATGACACTGTAAGTTATACACAGCGGTGGAAATCCAAATTGGCAGAGCTGGGGGCACGGGGAATCGAACCACTGACCTTCAGATTAGGAGTCTGACCTAGAAAAAAGTCAGACACTCTAACCACTCCGCCACAGAGAATGTCCTTGTTGCAGTTGTGTCAGGTAGGTGTGTTGTGTACTACTGGACTGTCACTATCATTCTTTTTTTTTTGTGTGTGTGTGATGAATTTATTGACCCTGCTCATGACAGATAAGTGTGTTGACACTTGTTTTCACTCCGGGGCAGCACTAGTCCCATTTTATTTAAATATTTTGAATTTTATTTGTTTGTTGTTTGTTTGTTTGTTGTTGTTTTACGTCCTAGCAACATCTAAGGTCATATCAGCATTTACTTTCTACGTTACTGAGAATAACTGTATCTAACCTGTAACTGGGGCCAAGCAAGGGTGGTTGTTGAAGTTTTGCATCCTGGCAACATCTAAGGTCATATCAGGGCGGGTACCTACAAACTTGTTGGTTGGCTTGTTGTTGGAGTTTTACATCCTGGCAACATCTAAGGTCATATCAGGATGGGTACCTACAGACTTGTTGGTTGGTTTCACTTTGTTGTTGGAGTTTTACATCCTGGCAACATCTAAGGTCATATCAGGATTGGTACCTACTTGTGACAGTGCGCACTCATGGTGACTTTATATTGCTGCCCCACTGGGAAATCAGATCACCGGCACCATGACCTGACATCCCACTCAGTCACATTATCCTGACACTGAGCCAACCAGTCCTTTCTTTATCCTAATAATGTCGAGCACCAGGCTAGGAAGCAAAAAGCATCACATTTTAAGTCATTGGTTTGACACGACCAGGGTTCGAACCCATGAACCCATGAGTTCGGATCCTCCGATCTCCCAGAACAGATGACGGATGCTCAACAAATTCGACCATCTCGTCTGGACATCAATTTTGTAAGTCATTGGTTTGACTCGAGCAGAAATCGAACTCCCGACCTTCCGCAAGGGAAGCCTGCGCTCTACCGTCTCGGCCACCGCCTCCGGCAGGGTGTATCTAATATATTCAAGGCTACGTGGACTAGTTGTTGTTGGAATCTGTTATATATATTGTCACGTATAATAACTAATGCCTAATCTTATAGACTAGCTAATATAGTGAGGAGAAGAGAGAATTTGGAACATCTTCTATTCTTAGTAAAGAAGACAAGTAACAATACACAACTATGTATTCTCAATTACAAAGTGTACAGATACATATGAACTACTACTGCAGTAATTACTAGCAAAGCCCTGAGCCCCCCCCCCCCCCCCCCCCTGCATCCTCGCTTGCTCTCCTGTGGGGTTTTCCCCCCTACCACCCACCCCAATGGGCCCCCCTCCCCTACCACCACCCTTAACCATCATGAACAAACCAACAACACACCGAACATCCTACATAACTATCAATCTGTTTAAACACATTGAACATTACATAAGACAGACAAAATGTCTTGTCAACTATAAACTTAGCTTGTTTTCTAAGAGAAAAATGTAACCCACAATGATTTTTTGAGTTGCCCCGAGTATACATCTTCTACTCGGTGCTGCTCCCCATTTTTGCATGAACCGCAGTACATTATACAGCAAGAGCCACCAGGATCGGTGCTGTGACTAATACAGCACTGACTAAACTTAGATTATTTAGAATGTCAATTCTAATAGTAAGATGGCCGGAAGACCAGTGCTCCGGCGCTGACAAATGTCATATTCAGATGAATAAATACTTTACCAAAAAGAAAAAATGGTATGATATCACACTCACAACTGTCTGTGTAGTCCATATGAATGATAGATACAGACAGTCCTCTTGGTGCTTATTCTATGCCTTGAGGAGTTGATGGATATAGATTATCCACTGTTTGTAAGCTGTAGCCAACCATACAGGTATAGAGTCTCAGTTGATGATAGATGTACATGTCAGGCTAAGCAGCCGTGATGTGGGAAAAGGCAGACACAAGTCACCAATCCTACTGATGGCCATTGGTCAATATTGTTGAAGCTCAGCAAGTTGAATCCATCCCATACGCTGTAACTAGCCAGATCAGGTTTCAGGCTAACTGACTTGGAGATGTTCACTCCTCGATGTCTGGGAGTAGAGTCGAGAGTGACTTGAATTCTGGGGTGTTTTTAACCTTATGACGGTTACCAGCTGCAGAGCTGCAGCAATATAGAGAGGCACTGATAAATCGGACCAATCTTTGGTTGAAGATTAATCTTCTGGTGGGACGGTTGTAGAAGCTGGGGGATGTCTTTACAATGATTAAACAATGAGTCGTTGGGGCGGTGTGACTACACTCCTTATATAGTTGCTGGGTAGGCCAGTCCTTTCCGGACCGCACTTCGTCCACACCTCTTTCTATCCCCTCTCCGCTGCCCTTGCTCCTCCTTGATATGTCTGAAAAGAGTTCCAGGAGGGGGAGCCCGCCAGCATTTCACTTTCTACTCTTACTCTGACTCAACTCTCCTCATTTCTCTTTCCTAGACTCTACCCTTTCTATTTCTCCCAGGCATACTTCTCCCCCTGACCAGGGAAGTTGTGTGCTTGGGTGGTGCCCTGTACCTTTACGTTTCTCTCGCTTTGTTCTCGTTGCTGGAACCACCGCTGCACCCATCTTTACCCGCCCTTCCTCGAAACCCTTGTGGCTGTCTGCTGGATATAAGTGCTCAACTACCGCCGGACCGAAGAGATACGGTGTCGCCCCAACGCTTCGCCGTTACAACGTTGTAAAGATGTCCCCAGCTTCTACAACCGCCACTACTGAAGATTAATCTTCAACCAAAGATTGGGCCGATTTATCGGAGCCTCTCTATAATGTTGCAGTTCTGCAACCAGTAATCGTCGTAAGGTTACAAACCATCCCAAGCAAGCAAGCCAGACCTAACGAAGACATGGGACGAGTAGGACGGTCCAAACATGTGCTGTAACTACTATAAAAGCAACTACCTGTTAGAAAGCAGTCTCCATATATTCACTGCTATGTTACAATATGTATTTTTTTCCGAATGAAAACCAAGATGGCGGATCTAATTCAATAACTCAGGGTGCTGAGTTCGATGATGTAGAAAAACAGCACCGTTATATCTAACCCCACATGGCTTAGATGGCTTCTACTTATCTATAATCACTTGCCAGCTGCTTGGTACCCCATTTGTGCAGCACTATAATGTCAGCATCACTGTGCCCTGTCCCTGTCTTCTCAAACTAACATCCACAACTTGTAAATGTAACCAGACGGGGTCGCCTAATCGGTAGAGCGCCGGTTCGCGTGCTGGAGATCGGGAGTTCAATTCCCGGTCGAGTCAAACGAATGACTTATAAAATTGATACTTGTCACTTTCTAGCCCAGCACTAGCCCAGCAATAGGATAGGCCAAGGACTGGTTAGTTCAGTCTCAGGATAATGCGACAGAGTGGGATATCGGGTCATGGTTCCAGCGGCCTGATTTCCCAGTGGGACAGCACTATGAAGTCACCATGAGTGCACACTTCGATACTTGTCGCTTCCTAGCCAGGCGCTCGGCATTAATAGGATAGGCCAGGAACTGGTTAGTTCAGTGTCAGGATAATGTGACTGAGTGGGATACCAGATCATGGTGCCAGCAGCCTGGTTTCCCAGTGGGACAGCACTATAAAGTCGCCATGAGTGCGCACTGTCAGAAGTCGGTACCCGTCCTGATGTGACCTTAGATGTTGCAAGGATGTAAAACTCCAACAACCAACCAACAACTTGTGAATGTTGCCAGCCTATTATCACAGGCTACAATAAAACCTCTCTAACCGACCTCCCCCAGAGATAGACCACTCACCTATAACGATCGCTTTATTAGGGTCCCAACAATACAACAGTAACCATTTTCTAACTCCCTAAACCGACCACCTCCCTAAATGGATCACTGAAAAATCGGTCCCAAGGTCGGTCGGTTTAGAGAGGTCTAACTCTACAGTAAAACCTCTCTAAACCGACCACCCCCACAGATCGACCACTCCGCTATATCGATCGCTTTATTTGGGTTCCAAACAATCGCCCATGTAATAATTGTAATGATTAAAAAAACTCCCTAAACCGACCAGCTCCCTAAATGGACCACCTAAAGTCGGAGACCAAACGGGATGGCCGAATGAGTTAGAGCGTCCGTCTCCCGTGTTGGTAGATCGTGGGGTCATGGGTTCTAACCCTGGTTGAGTCAAACCAATGACTTAAAAATTGATATTTGTTGCTTTCGAGCCTGGCGCTCGCCATTATTAGGATAGGGCAAGGACTGGTTTGCTCAGGGTCAGGCTAATGTGACTGAGTGGGATATCAGGTCATGGTGCTGGTGGCCTGGTCTTCCATTGGGGCAGCACTCTAAAGTCACCATGAATGCACACTGTCACAAGTCAGTACCCATCCTGATATGACCTTCGATGTTGCTAGGACATAAAACAACAACAGACAAATTTAAAGTCGGTCCCATGGTCGGTCGGTTTAGAGAGGCTTTACTGTATTTCTATTATGCATTAGTAACTCTATGGCTGCTTATCTGATGTTATCTGCCTTGTAAAGCAGCCTAAGTTGAGATAAAGGAGCTTCAGTCTGACCCCTTGGGCGTAATCGATTAATCGACTCTGGTCACCCGAGCCACTTTTTGGCGCATGCGCACGCACATCCTGCAGACTCGGGTCGAATAATCGAATACGCTTCTCCACGCTCGGGTGACAAAAATGGTGGCCCTTTTATTTGTTTTTTAATAGCCGATATAATTGCAGCACAATATGATTTAGCTATTTTTATGATGGGATAGATTAGTACTATTTCCATTTCATTAATCTATGTTATTACCAAAAAAAAAATGTATGACTGGTACCGGTGGCTGTTATCCTGCAGGATGGTACCAGCGCAAATGTGACGTCATCGCTCCTTGCAAACCCCAGCCAAGAGGTGGGTTACTGGGGTCGAGTAGTTTTGCACACGGCACATGTATTTGTCGACTCCAATCGCAGTGTTCTATTTGAAATTCTGACGACTCGCGTGATGCGAGTCACCCGGGTCGTGTTAATCGATTACGGCCCTTGTGCGGTTGTTGGAGTTAGACTAATGCCAAATGTTGTGTTACATGTAAAAGTAGAACGAATGGACATGTCCATTCGTTTCGCTCTGGACGCCGTTTTCAGCGCATGTGCAGTTGGAATTATTTTTAAAATCTTTAATTTTGTTTAATTGAGGCTTTATTTATACTGTCCACAGCATATAAACCCGGGTACCCAGCCTTGTTTTCAATGCTGGCCAGTTGTAGTGTTGGTGTTATCTTACCACACAGTGGCTGCTGATAAGGTATTTGATTGCCTGCATTTCAGTAGCAGACAGATAATTGGTTGGTATGTTTAGTAGCCTATGTTAGTTTTTTTTTATTTTCTTGGCATATACGTATTTTATTTTGTTCTACTCTTATTACTAGACTAGCCTACTTCTATTTACATATCCTATGCTTGTACGTAGCTGTGTGGTGTGTTATCTGGCTACTTTTGACATGGAATTATGATTTGGTTGGTTGGTTGTTGGAGCTTTATGTCCTGGCAACATATAAGGTCATATCAGGACGGGTACCGACCTGTGGCAGTGCACACTCATGGCAACTTTATAGTGCTACCCCACTGGGATATCCGGCTGGCAGCACCATGGCCCCATACCCCACTCAGTCACATTATCCTGACACTGAGCCAGCCAATCCTTGCCCTATCCTAATAATACCGAGTGCCAGGTTAGGAAGCGACTAGTATCAATTTTTTACGTAATTGGTTTGACTCGGCTGGGATTCGAACTCCCGATCTCCCGCACGGGAAGTGTGCGCTCTACCGATTAGGCCAGCGCGTCCGGCGATATCAGGTATTGGTGCTTGCTGGAGGCCTGGTCTCCAAGCAGGACAGCACTATAAAGTCGCCATGAGTGCGTCCTGATATGATCATAGATGTTGCCTGGACGTAAAACTCCAACATCCAACCAACAATCATCTGCAACGTGACGTCATATGTGATGTATAAGAATTATGTGAGTATAAAGGCGCGAAAGGGAATGTTCCTTATGTGATCACCCATATGTTGTGTACTACTTTATAGGTGAAACCTTTTCACGGTTTGCGCCAGGTGGCGCCACCATCCCCCAACCCTTCCAGTGGCGCGAAACACTGTCACTTGCACACTGGCATTTTTTTACGTACCTTTGAAGAGCGGGTTAATGGTCCAGATGGTGACTGGTCCCGAACTGGCGAACTGTCCCCATGACAACTCCATGAAGAACAGCGGCATTCCGACAAGAAACAGCGTCAGTATGTAGGGAATCAGGAAGGCACCTGAAAACAACGCAAACCACTCAACACCAACAGTTTGATTTATTTAACGAAGCCTCTAGAGCACATTAATTTTTATCATTGGCTATTGGACATCAAACATATTGTCATTCTGACATATTTCTTTGGAGGAAACCTGCTGCCACCACATAGGCTACTCTTTCTGATAATCAGTAAGGGGTCTTTTATATGGACTTTCCCACAGACAGGACAGCACATACCACAGCCTTTGATGAACCAGTTGTGGACCACTGGTTTGAACGGAAAATAGCCCCAACTGCAAATGGGTCTACTGAGCAGGATCGATTGGATGACGTGGACATGGACAATTTCCCCGACAGCTGGGGGGGGGGGGGGGGGGACTCCACCAATGTGCTGAAGGAGGAATATATGAATTCATGTGCAAAACCCTGTAAACGCCAATAAAAAAAATTTGAGATAAACATCAGAGTCAACCGATTCAAAGGTTCATTTCTTTTTATATTCCTATATTTTTATTCATTGCTCCATAACCATTTCATTACCAGAAAAGTGAAATTAGTGAGAATTAAAATTACTTTCCCGCAACAATCTTGTATTATAATTACATTTTTGGATTGGCGTTTAAAGGGTTTTGCGCCTGAAGTCTTCACATATAGAGTACATGTTTCCCTTGCATTTATACTCGTATAATGCATCATGCATCACATAAGTTGTCTTACCCCGCTCCCTCCTTGTCCTGCTCCGTCATCACACAATTACTTACCTCAGCTACACAGGCAACTAATCACCCTCCATATAGCAGGTGTCACAGCATACCTAGGGTTGAGTGTGGGGACTTCGCGGAGGGCTCCATTCTCTCACCCACCACCATCACATACACCATACCCATAATAGCAGCCCAGTTTTTGCAGCGACCCACCATCTTAGCCGATAATACTGAACTTAATATGGCCAACGCACTAACACACTAACCTCCGTCATAATCTCCTAATATCCCCTACCTAAGTAACCGCTGATCTACCTATTTACAATTCAAAACCAGACACAGATAATCGTTTTATGGGCTAATAAATTTATTAATCAGGCTTAATAAATTTTCACAACAGCCTTTTGCCTACACCTTTGTGAACAATATTATATCACCTCTTTCTCAATACTACAATTGAGATATTGGAAGTACATATTCTATTTCGTCAGATAATACAATCTGATCAAGATCTAGTATAAATCATTACTTATTTGCAGGTTATATTTGAGTTAAATATTTTCAATAATGCAACTACTTATATGCAGGTTATATTATTATATTGTTGATTGTACTATCATACTACTATATGATATAATTCTGAGTACTCTTCTTTCAATCCTGTAATGAAAACTTGAGACAGAAGACATGATGACACAGCTACAGTAGATCACGGTCACACTATCAGCTCACATCTGGCACACACAATCACATTTTGCACTTTCATTTCTCACAGCCACAATCATTCAAATTTCACACTGGGATCATCATCTCTCAGCCAAATTTGGAACAAGAGAGATGATGCTTACTAACCAAAACAATTTTTATTTACATAATTAAACACACTATTTGATTTCCATCTCCCAAGTGCTTTTATACAGTCTATTGACATCCCAACTCGTGCGTACTCTTGCGCTCCTCCTCATCGTAAACTGTGACAGGTTACCATTGGCCACCATGTATAACCACATGCTTTTAATGCTGATTGCATGCACTTGTTAAACAATTTGGCAGTCAGAGGATTTCCATTGTTCATCATGAATGCTGGTGCACCTTCTTGTACAGGAGTCAGCTTTATGTACTTGAACCAAGCCCGCACTGGACAGAAGTTTTGCCTTGCACCTTGTGGTAGCTCAATACTGTACACATCCTGCGGTCTGTGTGTGGTCTTAGTGCTTCTAACTGTTACTGTTAGATGTGATTCGTGTGCCTTGATGTCTTCCCCGAGAAGCATGTGACCACCATCACCAGTCACCTCGGAATAAAATAAATTAGATTGTCTTAATAAACAAAGATAACCTATTAATAATGCAACAATCAACACAAGACCATCATCTTTAATTTTGTAAAAATTTATAATTATCATTTTAATATGTTTAATCTTTAATGGATATGCTCTATTTACAGTATTATTTTTAAGTTTACAAATCCCGGCTTTAATTACAGTCATAGCATAGCAATCAAATGATTCAGTATTTCCTTTCATCAATCTTATCCAAGTCCTCGCTCCACTCATATAATTCTTAACAGCTCCGTCTGTCTTTAGTTTATCATTTAAATATAAAGCATACAACATTACCGTCTTCATTTTGGGCCTCTTAGGATTGTCACTAATATTTTTACAAAACATTAGATACTCCCTAAACTGTACCCTTTTATTTCTCCAAGTCCCTGCTGCTAATCCTGCTGAGAAGTACATACTTATCCTATGTACTAACGACCGTCTACTCTCTGCAAATTGATAAAGGCAACAAAAAGAAAATTATCAATATACAGCGGTTTCTTTCATAAAGAAACATCTAGCACTTGCTCATTAAAAGAAACATGTATTTTCATCAATAATCTTTGCTGACATAATTTATCAGCAATAATTTTAAATTTATTATCCAAGAACAACCTACTTAGAGCATCTGCCAATACCAGGTCCTTTCCAGGTTTATGGACAACTTGTACCTCACAAGAATATGTGGCTGCAAACCTCCAAATCTCACGGGCACAAGCGCATAAAACCGGATCCTTCCTAGCACCAGTAGATAACACCTGTTGGGAAGCAGCATTATCTGTGTTTATAACAATTAGATAATCATGGGGATCAGGAGGAGACACATTTTTTAATGCTACAACTAAGTTAACAGCTTCTTACTGAGCAATATGAAAGTTACTTTCTAAATATTTCGACGAATACACCTCAGAATAGTAATGTGTTGGACTGAATGCACCTCCACCATGCAAGGAAGAATCACACTCGATGATCCACTTTTTGTTAGGGCTATGATGTAACAAAACTAGTTTATTACGACCTTCTGAGAAACGTAAAAACCAAGCTATATCCCTAAGTAAAACATCTGTAACTTTAACCTTTCCTACAAATGGCGTATTCCTAAGAAAATCTAAAATCCTATTCATAAAAACACGTGCAGACATTACACATTTAGAAATAAATTGTAATCTCCCTACTAGCCGCTGCACATTCTTACGAGTAACATCTCTACCAATAACCCATTTTTTACACTCCAATAAAATATCTAGCAATTTATAATCAGGAATACGAACAAATAATTCTTTTGAATTTATTTCATAACCTAACCAAATTAAATTTTGTGTAGGAGGAACACACTTTTTAAAGGACAATTTCAAACCCAAACATGTAGTCAATTTCAGTACATAATCATATGCCTCTTGCGCTTTAACTAAAGAATTTTCTACCCCTACAAAATCATCTAAAAAACACAAAGCAAAAAATCCCATTTTCCTCATCAAGTAAACCACAGCAGCCGTCGTCGGAGCACAAGCCATACTCGATGTTCGACACCCGAACGGTGGAGCAATGTCAAAATAAAATTTGTCATCAACTTTAATACCAAACAAAGGCACACTCAAGGGGCAAGTCCTTAATTGTCTATACGCCCTTGCTAAATCAATTGACCACATAAAACATTTATCACCCAACTTTGTGACCTCCTTAGCCAAAGACATTATAGTGGGAAGATTATATTTATACAGCTTTCCTTGATAAAAACCTTTATTAATTCCAGAATTAACACTTCGCCCCTTGGGATAACTAAGGTCAACTATTATTCTCCGTTCATCAGTATTTTTCTTGGGGCGGGTCATAATAGGACTAATTTGTGCCCAAGGACAAAAAGGTGGATCACTAAAAGGACCTAACAATGCACCATGAAGTAATTCAGTACTAACATAATTATTAATCCAAAACAAATCTTCCTTAGAACGAGCATGATTAATTAATGTTGGAGATGGAATAAATGAGCCAGTAAAATTGGCCGGCCAGCCAAATTCCAAAAATGATACTAGTTCTGTATCATCATATCCTGACAATAATGCCTTCCAGTTTTCAATCTTCAGGCCTGATGGTACAGGAACTTTAGCAGCTAAATAATTAGGCATCCCAGAAGATCTCACCTGTTCAAAAATATGTGCATATTTCATACACATTGTACAGTCACTAACTAATGCAGGCCACTGTTCTAACACAAAAGGCATACAAGCAAGCGGTGATTTATCACAAAAACCGTTAACATTATCACCATAAATTTGAGGATCCAATAAAACATCAACATCAACACAATTACACATTTGTTTAACATTACTAAACTTTAACAATTCATTAATGGAATCAATGACCTTAATAGGTGAACCTTTTTTAACCATCTTACGAACACTAAAAGCTGGATCGAGACTACCAGTATATCGATCACTTTGACTAATTAACAAGTTGGGTGAGTTCAACTCGGAACTCCTGATAATAGTAGTATTATCAGGTTCAGTATTACGAAGAATACAATGTGGAACCATGGGCTCAGATGAAATAATAGAACTACATTCCATCTCATTCTTCAATCTACCAGAAAACTCAGAACAAACATGAACATCAAACATAGCATCCGGACTTTTTAAATGAGAAGATTGAGATACAATGCAAGGAGAAACATTAATTAAGTCAGCGGCTGGGCCAACCTCATTCAGCATATTATTGTCCAATTCAGAGTTAACCACTGTTATACAGTGTCTGTTGTTTATATCCGACTTTGCTGACAAGCAAGTACCGAATCTGTCCAATGGTTTCAGTCCATCAATTAAACAATCTGATAATGGCAATTTAAAACCCTTGCGGCGGGCACCAGTAGCCAGTGTTTGGTTATCACCATGACAACCGCATCCATCGAACCCAGTCGGTGCCGGAATCACTGTCAATGGTGCCTGATGTGGCGCCGTACCCATGGTTCCTACCTCGATGTTCATCAAACCCCCAGTATTATGAGTATTATACAATAACCGTCGCTCTGAATGATTAAACCATTTGTAACGTAATTTTTTATTCACTTCCGCCAATTTAAAACAAGTTTTACCACGATTAACTAGATCTGAACGCAATCCAAAAGTGGCAGTATCCAATTTCATTTTTCGGAACTTACAGTTCGGCGACAATACTGTAGATGGCGTATGACGCCTTTTACACAAATTTGCCGACTTTTCTTTAATGATATCCCGCAGGGGACGTAAAAGGGTATTTTTTGAATTGCCAGAATGCATTACCATATTAGTATTATTACAATCATCAATAATTAAATCAGAGCAACTTGAGGAACCAGTGATATCAGACACAATCGGGATATTAATAGGCCGACACGCCACCGTCAGAGCTACCGCACCGACCTTATTCCGGCCAATGCCGACTGGGGTATCTGTCGACGACCGTACAGAGGCGCCATCTGTAGAGATAGAGCTGAAACACCGAACTTGCTCCGATGACATACGCACATCCGTAGTAGCACTCGCAGCCCCAGACCAGCTGCCAATTAAAAATGCTTTGTACGAGTAGAAGATTCGTCTACAACAGTGTCCCTTGCATGTTGTTTAGTTTTACAATCCACTTCTTTATGGGTATGCTTTTTCTTCAATTTAAAAGCACAATACGAGCAAATATGAATATATTTACTATTGCCATCACCATGGTCACCCACGTGACCACACAAACCTCCCCGGTTCCAAATGATACATGGGCGAGCATCCACCCCTTTTTTGTATTCAGTTGCACTTGACCATGTACTAGCATTTCAATTATTATCGATGCGTTTCCCAAGACCACATATATCTCGTCTAACCTCAATAATTTTGCCTTGATCTTCCCAACCTCCTGGTAAGCGCTTATCTGAGATCATGTTAAATATTTTTTCACTGTACGTGAGACACGTACGCCACGAGTAATTTTGGGCCATCTCCAAAATAGTATCAACATGTTCCTCTATATGCTTCTCCCAGGATACTGGAACGTCTCCACACTTTACCATTCGACGAATCGCTGCCAAATACTCGAACCATGTCGATTCGCCCTGCTGCACCTTCCCCTTTTTCTCATTCCTTATTACATACTTATGCGGAACCAATTTAAATGTTTTTGCTCGTTGTGCTTTTTTACCTGCATAATGTATTAGTTCCCGCATCATGGAATCATCACTGTTAGTATCATCATCTAAGTCCGACGATGCTCGTTTACATGCACGACGTTTACAAGAAGTATGACACACTTTACCTGATGCCATGTGTATCACGGTGCCAACATTGCACGATCTGTCCTGACGAACCTCCACAACTTCTTCATTGCGTTGAACCGTTACAACTGAATCCTCCGTGACGCCATCATTTGAAATTGGAGGCTCGTCCGGTTGATCTACATAAAGTCCTCCATTGCGATATGACTCCTCAAGACGACATATACGATCCAATAACGGTTCCTGAGACGATTTAAGTTTGACATCCAGTAATGCAGCTATATTATCAAGTGTTAGCGTACCCGTACCACGAGATGTCGAGGGCACAGGTGGAACCGAGTCCAAATCCTCCATTTGTAATTGCGTATTCGAGACATTCCTGCTACACAAATCTTTCTCCCGGAAAACAACATCACAATTGTCTCCTGAGGATTCCATTGAACGCAACAAAGCTTTGGAATACTTTCCCACAACCGACTTCACTTTTGTCAACTTAGGCATCTCAATGGAATAAAATTCAACTCCAGCAGTATCAGTCTGTCAATGACGGTGGGCAGGTAAGAACTGAACTATGCTTGGATTTACTACCGGAAGTCAATTCGGTCCATAGCAACGCATGCTCCGAATGGTATCTATGTTACTTATCATATCAAGCCCGTAGCCAAGGATTTTGAATTATGCATGTTTCCGCCAACATGGACAATGTAATATTGTAAACAGACGGAATACCAGTGGTTTGGAATTGAAAAACTGTATGTTCTGATGAATAAACTGTTTTACCAAAAAAAATAAAAAATACAAGTCACTCACCTCCTCCGTTGGCGTACACCAAGTAAGGGAATCTCCACACGTTTCCCAAGCCTACAGCGTAGCTGATGCAGGTAAGTAAGTACTCCACCTTTCCTCCCCACTCACTCCTGTCCGACGGCTGAGATTCACCCAAGGAATCCATCATGGAGAACTCTGATGAGGCCACCATCATGTTTGCCTCAGAGCTGAAGGCTACATTGCTGCTGACCACCGACAACCCGCCTCCTTCTGTCTTTGCTTTGGGGCTCTGGCAAAGAAATATAAAAATGTTGTTCTTGTTGTTGTGTTATTTATTTAGTGTACTTTGGGGCTGTGATGAAAAACATTGAAAATGTTGTTGTTGTTGTTGTGTTATCGGCTAATTATTTAGCGTACTTTGGAGCTTTGAGGAGGAAAATTCTAAATGTTTTTCTTGTTGTTGCGTTATTTGTTTAGTGTACTTTGGGGCTGTGATGAAGAAAATTCAAAATGTTGTTGTTGCTGTTTTGTTATCGGCTAATTATTTAGCGTACTTTGGAGCTTTGAGGACAATTCAAAATGTTTTTCTTGTTGTTACGTTATCGGCTAATTATTTAGAACACTTTGGAGCTCTGTGGAGGAACATTTATTTATTTATTTTTTGGTCCATTAGTTGTTTAAGCAGGGGAAATGTCAGCCATAGACGACTGGTCTTCCTCATTCCACTGCTGGTCGATAGAAAGCCCGAGCCTACACTTTTACCGACCCAAGGGATTTTTAACCTCCCACACCACATAGACATGGTATGAGAGCAACCGGCCTGTGATGACGCTGTAAGTTATACACAGCGGTGGAAATCCAAATTGGCAGAGCTGGGGGCATGGGGAATCGAACCGCCGACCCTCAGATTAGGAGTCCGACCTAGAAAAAAGTCAGACACTCTAACCACTCCGCCACAGAGAACACATTCAAAATGTTGTTTCTGCTGTTGTGTTCTCAGTTATTTACTTAGTGTACCCATCCTGATATGACCTTAGATGTTGCCAGGAGGTAAAACTCCAACAACCAACCACTGACTAAAGCGATATATGGTACTGGGAATGAGGGCCTAAAATATATATTTTTCAAAACCAAAACTCTTTCCTACATTTGATTCTATATAGCCAAATAAATAGGTAAAATAAGCAGAAATAAACACCAAAATAAACACCAAAATGAATATCAAAATAAACACCAATAAATATTGAAGAAAATATAAATAAGACAGCGATCATGTGGAAAGCCTTAGAGCTCTCCTGGCAGGCCAAAAGGAGGTGTGAAGAGGATAGCAACAGGCAAGTGTGCTCCACTTCCGCCCAAGCCAAACTCAAATCAACAAACCGCCAACTACGAATTACAACGACGACAGCAAATTAGAAGCAGGTCATTTAAGCAGGTCATTTAAGCGATACCAAAATGCAGAAAATGGTCATAATCAGTGGAGACTCAAGAGTAAGAGCACTAACCACGCACATATGAAGGATCTGCACCACAATGCACTAAATTACAGAGAAATAGTACAATCTGTACCAGGAGCGTCCATTGCCAGGATAGCAAATACTGAATACAGGAAATACAGATATACATAACCAGCACAGATATACATAATGGCAGGAATCTGTGACCTAACATTAAAAGTAGGCCATAGGGACCTTAAACCAGCATTCAAGACGAAAGTGGCACTCATGGAGTACATGACAAAGGAGTACAAACTTGCTCATGACACACTCAGCCAACTAATAAAATTGCCGGTGGTATGCGAGCTCGTGGGCATGGACATAGACCTGTACTGTGGCCGCAGCGGAAACCAAGACTACCAAGACTACCAAAGACTGGTAGATGAATGCATATCAGAACTGAAGGCCTACATCCACCACCTAAGTAACAGCCGAAACACTGGAGTAGCCATACCGAGGTATGCTAACTACATACACAAAACAAGGCATGGGAAGATATCGGCGCAGGACAGCATAGGCATGACAGATGACTGTGGTGCCTAATAAAAAACGAGAATCAGGCAAGCATAGCTATAGCAAGCCTCTGCAGAACACTGTCAGGAGACATAGAAGTATTCTTTGAAGCCCTAGATAGAAGCATAAACACAGTGTGGAAATTAACAAGTGCAGAAATCTTTGTACGAGGGGATTTCAATGTAAACTACAACAGCAATGGCAAAAATAAACTAATGTTACAAACCACTATCAAAATCTTAGGCCTACAGCAACTCATTACTGAAAACACGAGGCTAAGCAAAAAACAGCTCAACAGTTGATTTAATACTAACCAACTCTAACCATGCCACAAAATGGGGCACTAGAAGCTGGGGTATAAGTGATCATGAGCTAATATATGTAACCAGGAAAAAACTCAAAAGCACAAATCACTATGAATACAAGATGGGCAGATCCCTAAAAAATTACTCAGAAGAAATGCTTAAAAGCCACTTACACCAAAACATAAACAACATCACCAAAAACAGAGATGATACTGATACCTAATGGAACAATATCATCACAGAGATACAAAAATCACTACACCAGATGGGTCCCATAAAGAAACTAAAAATACAAAAGAATCAAGACCCATGGGTAGACAGGGAACTACTGACACTCATCACAACCAAGCGAAAATTAGGTGACAAATCTAAGCATACAAAAGATCCAGAAGATAAAATGGCCTATAATACTGCCAGAAATCACTCTCTCAAAGCAGTAAAGACAGCAAAAAACAAATACATAATAAAGCAAGACAAGGACTAGGGAAGCAACACAGATAAGTTCTGGAAAAATGTAAACCTGCTGTTCCCCCCAAAAAACCACTGAAGAGCGAATACATTTCCAGGATAATGAAGGGAATATGCTCACAAATAGTGATGCAGCAAATAAACTAAACCCACACTTTGCCACGGTAGGGCAACGATTATCACACACATTCACAAGAAACTGGGAAAACAAATCAGACAATATCCAAGATGAAATCCCCACCTGTAAAACCAACTTAAAAGAGATAACAAAATTAATAAACGACATAGATACAAACAAACCAAGTGGAATAGTTGGGATCCCCACAAAAATACTGAAGGAGGCATTTCAAGCCATCCCAGATACCATGGTGGACCTGTTCAACATCTCCTTTGAAAAGGGGCACTTCATCACAGCCTTGAAAATGGCAACCATCACCTCAATCTAGAAAAGTGGTGATAACGGGAACATGGGGAACTACAGACCAATATCAATTTTGCAAGTACCAGGCAAGCTAATTGAAAAAGTATTCCACAGGCACATACATGAGCACCTGGAAAAGAACAGTATACTAAACAAAAGACAAGGGGTTTTTAGGAAACTGCACTCCACATAAAAAACAATAGCAAACCAAACAAGTGACATACTGGCATCGATGAACCAAAAACGATTAGTAGGGGCAGCCTTCATTGATTTCAGCCAAGCTTTTGACACAGTCGACCACAATATACCACTAAAAAATTAAACAACATGGGCATAAAGTCCAAGTCAATAAGCTGGATAAAATTATATCTAAACAACAGGCAATAACAAAAAAAGTAAATGATGCTCTATCAGACCAACAGCATGTAACATGTGGTGTACCCCAAGGATCAGTCCTGGGGCCTCTACTCTTTATACTCTACATAAACGACCTAGGAAAATGGCTAGAAACAGAACATCTCCAACTATATGCAGACAACACAGTCATATATGCAGAGGGAAACACAGAGGAAGAGGTAACAACTAAGCTGAACAAACTCCTACTAAAACTGGACGACTGGTGTGAGTCCAATAACATAACCATCAATGCAAATAAATCCAAAACAGTGCTCTTCTCACAAGTCAATGCCGGAAAGAAATCTACACTGCAAGCTAGGAAACCAAATATTAGAAAGTATAAATCACTACAAATACCTAGGCCTAGAGCTGGACAGCCAGCTAAACTACATCCTATGTATAACAAAAATCATCCAAAAAATAAACCACAAACTGTGGATATTTGCAAAACTAAGAAACTATATGATGCAAGAAATGTCAATAACAATCTTTAAAGGTATGGTGCTCCCCTACTTCGACTATGGGGATGTAATTTACATGGGGGATAAAAATGAATTACTAAGAAAACTGCAAATACTGCAAAATAGAGCCCTAAATACCTGCCTCAAAGTAGACAAACTGCACCCCACATATGACATACACAAAAGAACTAAAGTAATGTTATTAGAAAACAGAAGAATAATCCACCTAAAAACCCTAGCGTATGGATATAGTCGAGATAATAAACATATAATCCAACCACTAAGGAACACCAGAGCAAACAATGTACCACTACTAAGGCAGACCAGAAGCCAAATCAAAGCTCACGAAAGAAGCCCACTGGAAATGGCTGCCAAAGTATGGAATGCACAAACGGTAAAGGAACAACAAATTCCTGAGCTAAAACATACAAGAAAATATCTGCGCAAAATAAAACCAGGAAACCCCCTCTAAGCTGTTCCACAAGGGGGCATGTGATATGTCACGGCCCACCAGCTGGACAGCCCATGAGAGGTAACCCCTGCCAGAAAACAGCCAGATAACATCAAATCCAAACATAGACCAACTACCTATTATGTACAAGCCTATAATATGTAAATAGAGTAGGCTAGTCTAGAATTAAGTGTAGGAACAAATCAAAGGAGTAAGACTCTTACCAAGAAAATAAAAAAAAACTAACATACATCACTAACCACAAACCATAATCTTAAGAAACACAGACCGATAAATGCCCAGCATTGAAAACAAGCTCAATCATCTGAGCCTATATGCTATGGACAGCATAAACATCCCATAAAAAAAACAAAACAAAAAACACCTCTAAAACATATGCACTGGTGCATTAAATAATGATTTGGGACAGCACATACAGAATAATCAGTGAATTTATTAGCTTAACCCCTTGGAAACCTACTTTGAGAAAGCCATGAGGCAGGGAGGCAGCAACCCAATGAGGTCAATCTCGTGACCTTATTAGCACGGTGTGAGAAGGAACACTGCATCAATGTACCTCTAGAGCTAACAAGACACACACTGTGTGAGAATGAACAACGTATCAATGCATGCATTGTTTGTTTTGACTGTCCCTCTATACCTAATAGGACACCCACTGTGTGAGAATGAAATATGTATCAATGTACACATTGTTTGTTTTGATTGTCCCTCTATAAACAGGAGACCCACTGAGTGAGAATGAACAACGTATCAATGCATGCATTGTTTGTTTTGACCGTCCCTCTATAGCTAATAGGACACCCACTGTGTGAGAATGAACAACGTATCAATGCACACATTGTTTGTTTTGACTGTCCCTGTATAGCTAACAAGACACCCACTGTGTGAGAATGAACAACGTATCAATGCACGCATTGTTTGTTCTGACTGTCCCTCTATACCTAATAGGACACCCACTGTGTGAGAATGAACATCGTATCAATGCACACATTGTTTGTTTTGACTGTCCCTGTATAGCTAACAAGACACCCACTGTGTGAGAATGAACAATGTATCAATGCATGCATTGTTTGTTTTGATTGTCCCTCTATAAACAGGACACCCACTGAGTGAGAATGAACAACGTATCAATGCACACATTGTTTGTTTTGATTGTCCCTCTATAAACAGGACACACACTGTGTGAGAATGAACAATGTATCAATGCACACATTGTTTGTTTTGACTGTCCCTCTATAGCTAACAGGACACCCACTGTGTGAGAATGAACAATGTATCAATGCACACATTGTTTGTTTTGACTGTCTCTCTGTAGCTAATAGGACACACACTGTGTGAGAATGAACAATGTATCAATGCACACATTGTTTGTTTTGACTGTCCCTCTATAAACAGGACACACACTGTGTGAGAATGAACAACGTATCAATGCACACATTGTTTGTTTTGATTGTCCGTCTGTAGCTACGGACCCACTGTGTGAGTAACATTCAACTAGGTACTGTCCATGCAGTTGCACAACCATGTGTGATGACTGCCCAGCTAACAGGACACCCACTGTGTAGAATGAACAATGTATCAAGCACACATTGTTGATTTTGACTGTCCTTCTCTGTAAGCTAACAGCAGAACACACCCCTGTGTGAGAATGAACAATGTATCAACATACACATTGTTTGTTTTGATTGTCCGTCTATAGCTAACAGGACACCCACTGTGTGAGAATGAACAATGTATCAATGTACACATTGTTTGTTTTGACTGTCACTCTATAGCTAATAGGACACACACTGTGTGAGAATGAGCAACATATCAATGCACACATTGTTTGTTTTGACTGTCCCTCTACAGTTAACAGGACACCCACTGTGTGAGAATGAGCAACGTATCAATGCACACATCGTATGTTTTGATTGTCCCTCTACAGCTAACAAGACACCCACTGTGTGAGAATGAACAATGTATCAATGCACACATTGTTCGTTTCATTTGACAGTCCCTCTATAGCTAGTGGGACACTTGCTGTATGAGAAGAAACAAAACCTCAATGTACACATTGTTTGTTTGTTTCATTTGACTGTGACTCTATAGGTAACAGGACACATTCTGTATGAGAATGAAAGATGCATTTTTTTGCATTGCATTAACATTGTTTGTTTGTTTCATTTGACTGTCTCTTCTATGGGTAACAGAACATATATAGCTAGCTATAGAGAGACAGTCAAAACAAACAATGTGTGCATTGATACATTGTTCATTCTCACACAATGGGTGTCTTGTCAGCTATAGACGGACAATCAAAACAAACAATGTGTGCATTGATACATTGTTCATTCTCACACAGTGGGTGTCTTGTTAGCTATAGACGGACACTCAAAACAAACAATGTGTATGTTGATACATTGTTCATTCTCACACAGTAGGTGTCTTGTCAGCTATAGACAGACAATCAAAACAAACAATGTGTGCATTGATACATTGTTCATTCTCACACAGTGGGTGTCTTGTTAGCTATAGACGGACAATCAAAACAAACAATGTGTATGTTGATACATTGTTCATTCTCACACAGTGGGTGTCTTGTCAGCTATAGACGGACAATCAAAACAAACAATGTGTGCATTGATACATTGTTCATTCTCACACAGTGGGTGTCTTGTTAGCTATAGATGGACAATCAAAACAAACAATGTGTATGTTGATACATTGTTCATGCTCACACAGTGGGTGTCTTATTAGCTAGAGAGGGACTGTCAAAACAAACAAAGTATTCATTGATACAATGGTTGTCTATGGCCGGAAAACACCGACATTAGGAAGCCATTACTAGTGTACCAGATCTGAGACTGATGTACTTCACAGCCATCTGTCGAATACCAGGCGAGTGATTTAGTTTATTTGTTTGTTTTCTGTCTTATATTAATATAAAACTCTTACCATGGTAGACTTTCAAATCTGCCTTCAGTGTGTGACAATGATGACGAATGAAGTTGTCCGCAGACCGGTACCTATGTATCTGTGGAGTAAATAGTTGGAAATACAGCACTCTCCAATGGTATATTAATGGACTCTGAGTGGGATACATTATCTATATAACACTCCCCCACCCACTCACCCTCACATACACACACTCACACACACTCATCCGCCCTCTGACCTTACTGAGCCTACTAGCCTGTTTGACCCTACAAGTGCAGCTTACATTAGCCGACATTTGACATGGTTTCTGGTGTCCCAGTTCATGGACCCTTTAAAGGGTGGTGTATATTAACCGACATTTGAAATGATTATTGATGGAGTCCCAAATGTTTGACCTTTTAAAGGGAAGTGTATATTAATCGACATTTTGAATGATTACTGATGTCCCAGCTGTTTGACCTTTTAAAGGCCAGTGTATTTTAATCGACATTTTGAATGATTACTGATGTCCCAACTGTTTGCCCTTTTAAAGGCCAGTGTATATTAATCGACATTTTGAATGATTACTGATGTCCCAGCTGTTTGAGCTTTCAAAGGCCAGTGCATATTAATCAACATTTTGAATGATTACTGATGTCCCAGCTGTTTGAGCTTTTAAAGGCCAGTGTATATTAATCAACATTTTAAATGATTACTGATGATGTCCCAGCTGTTGGACTTTCTAACCAACCAACATGTGAAAATGACTAGTGGTGGTGCCCCACTTCTTGTATCTTTTAAAGGGCAGTGTACATCCACCGACATTTGAATTGATTAACGGTGATGTTCCCGTTGTTTGACCTTTTAAAGGGTGGTGTACATTAGCCAACATTTCAAATGATTACTGGTCGTGTCTCAGCTCTGATTGATCGCTTAAGGGGTGGTGTACATTAAAAGGCATTTTAACAGTGACAGTGATATTGACATTGACAGTTACATTGGCAGTAACAGTGACATTGGCAGTGACCTTGACATTGACAGTGCCAGTGCCAGTGCCAGTGACAGTGACTGAGATATTGACAGTGCCAGTGCCAGTGACATTGACAGTGCCAGTGCTACTGACATTGACAGTGCCAGTGCTAGTGACATTGGCAGTGTCAGTGACAGTGCCAGTGCCAGTGCCAGTGCCAGTGCCAGTGCCAGTGACATTGATAGTGCCAGTGCCAGTGCCATCACTGCCAATGATTATTGGCAGTGATGTTGACAGTGACAGTGACAGTGACATTGATAGTGCCAGTTACAGTGACATTAATAGTGCCAGCGCTAGTGACATTGACAGTGGCATTGACAGTGCCAGTGATAGTGACAGTGACTGAGATATTGACAGTGCCAGTGACTGTTGATATCCCGTCTGGTACACATCCTGGTGTTTCCCACAATTCCTGTTGAGATTAGCCAAAAGGCACTTCCGGTTGTGTGAATAGAGACAACTCACAAAGATAAATAATGAATAAGTTGTCCATGCTGTAAAAACTGAGATACTTCAAGCCTCCACTTTTGGCCCACTCCTCCTCCTCTTCATTTTCATAAAGGACCTTCAAACCAATTTTTAATTTTGAACTTTTGAACAACTGGATATCAAATCTGCTTGGTCCTGATAGGATGGCCGAATGAGTTGAGCATCCGTCTCCCGTTGTGGTAGATCGTGGGATTCGAACCGACTGTTTCAAACGCTGGTCGAGTCAACCCAATGAGTTAAAAATTGCTGCTTGTCACTTCCTAGCCACGTGCTCGGCATTATTAGGATAGGGCAAGGACTGGTTGGCTCAGTGTCAGGATAATGTGACTATGTGGGATATCAGGTCATGGTGCTGGTGGCCTGGTTTCCCAGTGGGGCAGCACTATAAAGTTGTCATGAGTGCGCACTGTCACAAGTCGGTACCTGTCTTGATATGACCTTAGAAATTAGCAGAAGTCGAAGGCTTCGCAGCATTCGATAGCCGAATGTTCCATTATGGGATGCATAACGTGCACACCAAGAAGCCGGCAGCCACTGGAGGTGCACGTAAAACAAACACGTATACTATAAATGGTAAAACAGGCTGTTACAAATTGAACAAGGAAGCCGGGTGTAGTAGGAGTGATGAAGTGTGTAACTTCGGGCATTGGTGTGCAAAATTTGGAAGCAAAAGTCACAAAAAATACATCTGTTCGAAAGAATGACGAGTTAATGTCAAGTCCGGGAACTACAGTGCAGTGAAACATGGCAATGGTGAAACTACTGCCAACTTGAATTGTGTGAATATTGTTCGGTGTACCCCAAGTTTAACGGATGCTGGTGATTTGTGTGCCATGGCTGGGGGTCATGAACCCATACAAGTCAACAAACGCCAATTTCCTGGACACCAAACATCTATTAACAATTTCTGTGTTAATCAACAATTGACTATTATTCCTGATAACTGCATTCGTACTAATATAGTTGATGCAGATTTAAGTCCCATGACCGTGGAACATATGTCGCTAAAAGTAGGCGAGCAACAATGTATCGATGAAGAGCTGCCAAATAACCCCTTGCTTTACAGCCGACGACCAAATAGCAATCTAAATAATATTACATGTGCTGCAAGTGAGGAATTACCGGGTGCCCCTAACGTGCTAACAAGCCACTTGGGTGACCAGTCGGTATGCAGTGCCAAGTGTGTGCCTAATTATGTAAGCCAGGTTAACAGAGTAATTTTTGAGTCAAACGGGGACCCCTGCTAACAATGTTACATGAGCTACTAACATGCAAACTATTCTCATAATAATAGGCCTGATAACCCTGATAAAGTGATAGCTTATGGCAGAGAAAATACTGATAATAATGCAGATAGCAAAGTTAACAGGATAGCAAATGATTGGGTATGTAAGAGTAATACTAGTAAAAACGATATATTCTACATCGAAACAATTAAAGGGGATTGTTGTTATTGGAAATTTCACATTAGGGAATTGCCAGATGCCGAGCCGACAGTAATTAATGTAACTAATGATTACATTTACGGTACATACCGTTGTAGTCATTACATAGCCGGCAACCTCGTGCAGCTAAAGCCATGTCGAGTAATATGCGAACAGTTTCTTCGGGGAGACTCAGACCCAGACTGGATGTATATTCTTTGGGGAGTAGTGTTTGGTTTCCATGTGACTAATAGTGACTGTACAGCAGAATATATTACAAAATTCCAAAAAATTGGCAACCCGATTTATAAACACATAATAACAAATAAATTAGGGTCCGAAATAAAACAAAGCATGATTTTCCTGACCAGCCACACACCTCAGTGTGTACATAATATATTTTGTATACCGAAGGAGGTAGGTGGAAGGGGAATAGTAGATTGCAGTCGGCCTAAAGGGAAGTCAATCAATGAATTCAACGAGAACGTGAATACAATTTAATTATAAAAGCGTCGATGATGTGGTCAACATGATGAATCAGGGGGATTATCTCGCCACAGTAGACCTAAAAGATGCTTACCGCGCTGTAGCGATACACCTGACAGATAGGCAAAAGCAGGGCTTAATATGGGATTTTAATATCCAGGGGGAAGGGCCGGTGTACATGCTAAATAACAGGCTGTGAATGGGCCTCTCCTCCAGCCCTTTTGTATTTTCAAAAGTATCAGACTTTATTTGCAGATGCGCAATTAGAGAAGGCGTCAATAACATAGTGAATTATTTAGACGATTTCGGCATCGTTGCCCCAGATTGGGACAGTGCTCAGGAGCAACAGAATAAACTAATTGCTATATTACGTCGCATTGGGTTCTACATAAGCTACAAAAAAACTTATTTCCCCTGCTACAAAAATAAGATTTCTGGGTATACTAATTGACTCAGTTAAATTGGAATTAACACTGCCAAGCGATAAGCTAAATAAATTGCGTAAATTGTTACTGTCATTTAGAGGCAGGAAAAAGGCAACTAAAAAAGAAGTCGAGAAGCTAGGCGGAATGTTAGCCACTGCGCCAAAGTAGTGCGTGGTGGGCGAACTTTCTCACGTCGGGTCTATGACTTAATGAATACCGTCGGGTCTATGACTTAATGAATATAGTCTTTTATATGCACTTTCCCACAGAGAGGACAGCATATACCACAGCCTTGGATGAACCAGTTCTGGACCACTGGTTGGAACAAGAAATAGCCCCAACTGCAAATGGGTCCACTGAGCAGGATCGATTGGATGACCCACACCTTCACAGGTGGACACTCTATTGCCTGAGCTACGTCCCGCTCCCTCCTATATATATATATATATATATATATATATATATACATATATATATATGGGTATATATGCGTCATTCTCAGAAACTGTGTACCACTTTTGTGACATGGAAACAAAAAGTGAAAACATTCCAAATAATACCAGAAACCATTAAAAATAATAGTAGATTCAATATAGATATCACAGTTTAAATGTTGTGCATTTGTCAGACTTGAAATTTATTTTCACTTTTTGATTTTGGTCTTATACAAACTGAGAAAGCTGTTGAAATTAACTGCGTAACATCCATCCATAACATCATTTTAACACACAATAAATTCAAACAATATTTTATTAATTTCACCTAAGACGAGAATTGTTTCTTAAAATAAAAAAAGTGTGGATATGCATATTTTCTTATTTTTACTTCGGAACTGAGGAAGTCTGGGACACATCCACTCGAGTACCAAGGACTGCATGCAGAGATTCAAGGCCAGTTTGCAGACCACCTCTCCATATACACTGATGGTTCGAAAGACCAAAGCCGGGTAGCTGCTGTGGCAGTCTGCCCAAGGGAAAAATTTGGTGTACACATGCCCGATCAGAGCTCAATTTTCACTGTGGAAGCCCGGGCGCTCCTTCTTGCGTTGGAGTGTATCGAGGTATCCAACCACCCTAACTATGTTATATACAGTGATTCGTTCTCTTGCCTCCTGGCTGTTGCTGGACTGAAAACAAATCACCCTATTCTAGCAACGGTCATTTATAAAATGAACCAACTGGCAATGGATGGGTATGACATCCACCTGTGCTGGGTGCCTGGCCATGCCGGCATACAAGGAAACAAACAAGGTGATCGAGCTGCGAAGAAGGCCCTGAACTGTGATCTTGAACCGTGTCTGATCCCTCACTCTGATCTGAAACCACCAATAGCCACCCACATAAAATCCAAATGGCAACATGAGTGGGATGAAAACATTAATAAACTTAAAGAAATTGAACCATCCGTGGAAAAACCACCACAGACTCAGTGGTCCTTAGCCGCTGCCGTATTGGCCACTCGTGGCTTACACATGCTTTTCTGCTCAAGGGGGAACCTCCCCCTGAATGTATTGGGTGTCAGTCCCCGCTGACACTCAAACACATTTGACTAAGTTGCGTTGATTTTTTGGCCCTGCGCCAACAATTCTACACTGCAGACAGTATGCGTGACCTTTTTACTAAAGTAAAACAAGAAAACATTTTAGCCTTTTTGGTGGCAGCTGGACTGTACCACCTCATCAATCAATCAATAGTTCCGTCCTCTAGTCGAGGGTTGAATGCAATGGTTCTCCATTTGTCCCGATGGTGTGCTGTTCTGATATACTGTGAATAATTCAAGCCTGTCCACTGTGAAATATTTGTAAACCATGATGTTCTTGGTCTCCCTCTCCCTCTGCTGCCATTCACCTTCCCTTCCAACAATGTACGGTATATTGAACTCTGACGAATGATGTGGCCAAAATAAATAAGTTTCTTTGTCTGTATAGTGGCAAACAAGCGTTTCTTATTTTAAATTTTTCTGAGAACTTCTTTGTTGGTGATCTTCTTTGTCCATGATATTTTCATCATCCTTCGATAAGTCCACATCTCAAATGCTGCTAAACGTTTGTACATTTTCTTAGAGATTGTCCATGTCTCAGCCCCATACATTAGAGTAGACCACACATAACACTGAAGAATACGCTTCCTTGTATGTATTAATAAGTTACTTGATGTTAACACTCTATACATTTTGGAGAATGTTGTTCGGGCTATTGTTATCATTCTATTAATTTCTTCCTCACATCTCCCTCCCATCATTTGTAATCTTTTGTCCAAGATATATGAATTCTGATACTTGTTCTATGTTTGTGCCATCTATGGTTATCTTGATATTTGGTTTATCTGTCTTTTTACTTATAACCATTGTTTTGGTCTTCCTGGCATTCATCTTCATGTTGAATAGTATTCCAGCTTTATTGATTCTATTCACTATATCTTGTAGGTTTTTCTCACTGTCTGCTAGTATTACACTGTCATCGGCAGATTGTTGACGTTCATGCCACCTATTGTCACTCCCTTGCAATCTTCAATGTGTCTGAAAATCATCTCCGTGTACAGGTTAAAAAGACATGAAAAAGCCTCATATAGTTTACTAAATAAATTCTATCAATTATTAATAAAACCTTTCTTTTTCTATGGGAATTTGTTTCCCTTGACCACAAATATATGATTGTGAGCTTTCTAATTTAATGAGTGTCTATTGGCACATAATTGATTGTCTGCTTTTACATGTAAAAGCAATGGTTTGAACAAAAAACAAACATTTCTCGCCGTGAATATGGCCTATGTTGCCGACAAGGGGGAAAACAACCACCAATCAATCAATCAATATTTTTACTTCAGCACAAAATCATAGAAGCATATTTTGGATACACTTTGTGCGATAGATTAAATGCATGTAGTATTACTAACGTAATTAAAACACACAGTCAACAATGATTATTTCACTTACTAACACTATCCCCCAAATAGAAGTCAAAATCATTAACAATCTAACGTGGAAATGAAAAATGTGGTACACAGTTTCTGAGAATCACCCATATATGTATCAAACATATGGGTCACTCTCATACAAGAAACCAGAAACAAGAAACCTGAAACAAATAACATTCACAACCCAGACCAATAACTACCATGGGCAGCCTTCAGCAATATTGCTAAAGCCCCAGTCACACATAGCCGGACGAGCCCCGGGTTTTGAGCCGGACCACCCACGGACCAACGGCCCGGACTGTCCCTCAGGTTTATTCTTTATATGGTATATGGATCCAGTATGGCATATCACCTGACCACATCCTCCCAATGAGAATCAAGCATCTACAGCTCTACCAATGAGAAACAAGCATTTCCGGTCCCCATGGTTACAGTGATCTCCTCACCACCACCAAGCGGCGTGGTTCCCTTGGTCACCACCTGCCCTGAGCTGAGTGTGTGGTGATTCATGACCAGCAGAGGGGGGAGGAGGTAGTGGGTAGAACTCTAAGTGCCCCTTACACACTATCTTACTAGCACCACATTGTCTATTTACCAATGATTGATTGATTGATTGGTGGTTGCTTTACGCCATGTCAGCAACATAGGCCATATTCACGGTGAGAAATGTTTGTTTTTTCTTCAAACCATCGCTTTTACATGTAAAAGCAGACAATCAATTATGTGCCAATAGACACTCATTAAATTAGAAAGCTCACAATCATATATTTGTGGTCAAGGGAAACAAATTCCCATAGAAAAAGAAAGGTTTTAGTAATAATTGATAGAATTTATTTAGTAAACTATATGAGGTGGTACAGTCCAGCTGCCCTCAAAAAGGCTAAAATGTTTTCCTCTTTTACTTTAGTAAAAAGGTCATGCATAGGGCCTACTGTCTGCAGTGTAGAATTGTTGGCGCAGGGCCAACAAATCAACACAACTTAGTAGAATGTGTTTGAGTGTTAGCGGGGACTGACACCCAATACATTCAGGGGGAGGTCCCCCCTTGAGCAGAAAAGCATGTGTAAGCCACGAGTGGCCAATACGCAGCAGCTACCCGGCTTTGGTCTTTCGAACCATCTGTGTATATGGAGAGGTGGTCTGCAAACTGGCCTTGAATCTCTGCATGCAGTCCTTGGTACTTGAGTGGATGTGTCCCAGACTTCCTCAGTTCCGTCCCAGACAGCACACAGCCGTCGGCCCGACGTCGGCTATTGGTCGGTCCGGTCGGCACCGACTTTCCACCGTCGGGCCACCGTCGGCCCGACGGTGGTGTTCCGACGTTGGGAATCAATCCCTTTACCACTTTTTGAGCCACCGTCGGGCCACCGTTGGGCCGCCGGTGGTGTTCCGACGTTGGGAATCAATCCCTTTCCACTTTTGATTCACCCGTCGGGCCATCGGTCGGCCCGACGGTGGTGGTTCCGACGTTAGGGTTAAACTTTTGAGCCGTCGGGCCACCGTCGGGCCTCCGTCGGCCCGACGGTGGTGGGCCGCCGCAAGTTTGCATTCATTTTCCACACTTGGTATACCATCGGGCCATCGTCGGTCCGACGGTGGTGTCCCGACCTTAGGTTTCAATCCTTTTCCACTTGTGAGCCACCGTCGGGCCACCGTCGGCCCGACGGTGGTGTTCCGACGTTAGGGTTCAATCCCTTTCCACTTTTGATTCACCGTCGGGCCATCGTCGGCCCGACGGTGGTGGGCCGCCGCAGGTTTGCATTCATTTTCCACACTTGGTATACCGTCGGGCCATCGTCGGCCCGACGGTGGTGGGCCGCGCCTGCGCAGTTCTTTAAATTTGGATTTCGGCTCGAGTCGCCAGCGGAACACGTGCGATTGTTGATCAGTGTTCTTTTTCTACCAATAACTCCAGAATTACCCGGAATTTTAAGGAATTATTTAACAGGTTTGTTTATTAATATGTTTAGATTATTTTGTAAAAGTTTTGTAATTTATTACGAAGTATTAGTGGAATTATTCGTGTTAATACGCTTTGAATCATCCGATGCGGTTTGTTTACTTCGAATCCCCACCTGACTCGAGTCGCCGGCTCGAGTTGCCAGCACCACACGTGCGATCGTTGGACAGCGTTCTATTTGAACAAATAACGCCAGAAATCGGAGGAATTTAAAGGAATTATTTAACAGGTTTGTTTATTAATATGTTTAGATTATTTTGTAAAAGTTTTGTAATTTATTACGAAGTATTAGTGGAATTATTCGTGTTAATACGCTTTGAATCATCCGATACGGTTTGTTTACTTCGAATCGCCACCGGAACACGTGCGATTGTTGATCAGTGTTCTTTTTCTACCAGTAACTCCAGAAATCCCAGGAATTTTAAGGAATCATTTACCAGGTTTGTTTATTAATATGTTTAGATTATTTTGTAAAAGTTTTGTAATTTATTACGAAGTATTAATGGAATTATTCGTGTTAATACGATTTGAATTACCCTGAACGGAATTTTGACGAAGGACCGCCATCTTGTTTTTTTCCGAGAAGACACTGTCACTATAGTGTCAATACGTACAGACTATATTAAATTTATATGGTATGGGATCTCGATTTCTATTAATTTTGAATAAAACTAATATTTTTACAGTGACAGTGTCTTCTCGGCTCGTCGGCCCGACGGCATTTGTCGCCGTCGCCAGAGAGCGTGTATACAGATGAGAGGGACAACTCCCATACTACACCATGTAACAGATGCCGACTGTGGCGCTCCAAGTGGTGGTTGTTGAACAGTATATGACACAGCTGTCAAAATCAAGGCATTGTCAATGGTCGTGTGCAATCTTCCTACAGAAAACGTTAAATATCTCTAAAACTACAACACCTAGAAACAAACTGATTGGAATACACATAGAGAAACATGTTTACCAACAAGATTATATTAAAGAGATATGGTTAGGGTTCTGGATTTCTATTAATTTGGAATAAAACTGACGTTTTTCACTACGCGTACGGCAAACTCAAGGCATTGTCAATGGCGGTGAGCAATCTTCCTACAGAAAACGTTAAATATCTCTAAAACTACAACACCTAGAAACAAACTGATTGGAATACACATAGGAAACATGTTTACCAACAAGATTATATTAAATTGATATGGTTAGGGTTCTGGATTTCAATTAATTTGGAATAAAACTGACGTTTTTCACTACGCGTACGGCAAACTCAAGGCATTGTCAATAGTCGTGTGCAATCTTCCTACAGAAAAAGTGAAATATCTCTAAAACTACACCAAATAGAAACAAGCCGCTTAGTACACATATAGAAAACATGTTTACCAAAAGGATTATATTAAATCGATAAGGTTAGGCTTCTGCATTTCTATTAATTTTGAATAAAAACAAATGTTTTGCACTACACGTATGGCAAACTCAAAGCTTGTTCAACACTAACCGCCAGGAACGCCACTGTAGCCTGTGTTACCGATTTTCGCGGGAGTTGTCTCTCTCATCTGTATACACGCTCTCTGCCGTCGCCCCGACGGCGGCAGCCGCCGTCGGGGCGACGGTGGGAGGTTGGACAAAACAATGTCGGCCCGACGGATTTTGTCGCCGTTGGGCCGACGGCGGCTGCTGCTGTCGGCCCGACGGCGGCAGCCGCCGTCGCCCTGATGGCGGGAGGTTGGACAAAACAACGTCGGCCCGACGGCGTTTTCCACCGTCGGGCCGCCGGAGCGGCCGCCGTTGGGCCGCCGTCGGGCCGACGACTGTGTGCTGTCTGGGGTGAGTCGGAGGATAACCAATGGCTTCCTCAATGACCACGGGGGATGTTCTGGGACTTTGGCATCCTCCAACACGTTCAAATCCATGCCGAAGGCCTCCAAATGAGGTTTCATTCGGAGCCTCAGTGGCCGGATGTAATTCGGCCTGACAGCATACCTGGATTTGTCATGTTGCTCGAATAGACAATTGTGTGCAGGATTCAATGCATTAGTTTTTATCTTGACTACATATTGCATTGCCAGTTTGATTCTCCTGTTGTTAAGTGATGGTTCATTTAACAACAGGACCTTATCAGTGCCCATGTTGTCACTGATAACACTAGTCGGTTGTTAGATATGAAGGTTAGCAACAACTGGACCACACTTTCATCAATTATTGTCGTTAAATTGTCTTCTCTGCATGACCTCTTCATTCATTTGTGCATTCAGATCTGCTTCTTGTTGTTTTGTGTCCTAGCAACATATAAGGTAATATCAGGACGGGTACCTACGACTTGTTGGTTGGTTGGTTGTTGGAGTTTTACGTCCTGGCAACATCTGAGGTCATATCAGGACGGGTACCTACAGACTTGTTGTTGGTTGGTTGTTGGAGTTTTACGTCCTGGCAACATCTGAGGTCATATCAGGACGGGTACCGACTTGTTGGTTGGCTGGTTGTTGGAGTTTTATGTCCTGGCAACATCTAAGGTCATATCAGGACGGACACCGACTTGTGAGAATGACCTGACTTGACTTCTGGGTGTTTGTAACCTTACTACGGTTACCGGCTGCAGAACTGCAGCATTATAGAGAGGCACTGATAAATCGGCCCAATCTTTATTTGAAGAATAATCTTCTGGTGGGATGGTAGTAGAAGCTGGGGGATGTCTTTACAATGATTAAATGACGAGTCGTTGGGGCAGACCCAAATCACTCCAGTCCGGCGGTAGCACAGCACTTGTATCCAGCAGACAGCAGCAAGGGTTTCCGAGGAAGGGAGGGGTAAAGATGGGTGCAGCAGTTCCAGCAACGAGAACAAAGATAGAGAAACGTAAAGGTAAAGGGCCCACCCAAGGAAACAACTCCCTTGATCAGGGGGAGAAGTATGCCTGGCAGAAAAAAAGGGTAGAGTATAGGAAAGAAAATTGAGGAGAGTTGAGTCAAAGGACCGCATCTTTTTGCTCTATGGTGACCAGCTGGCAAGCCAAAAACACCGACAGAGTTAGAGTAGAAAGTGAAACGCTGGCAGGCTCTCCCTCTTGGAACTCTTTTCAGACAATGTCAAGGAGCGGCATGGCCAGCGGAGAGGAGATAGAGAGAGGTGTGGATAAAGTGTGGTCCGGATAGCAAGTGAGTGACAGTGTGCACTTGTGGCTACTTTATAGTGCTTCCCCACTGGGAGATCAGTCTCCCGGCACAATGACCTAATAACCCGCACAGTCACATTATCCTGATACCGTGCAGAAGAGTCCTTGCCCTATCCTAATAATGCCACGCGCCAGGCTAGGTTGTGAACAAGTATAAATTTGATAAGTCATTGGTTTGACTCGGCTGGGATTCCAACTCCCGACCTTCCTCACGCACGGGAAGCCTGCGCTCTACCGATTCGGCCACCACGTCCAGTTTCATTCATGTGAAAGTCTAAAAATAGAATCATCTCAAGATGTACAATCGGCATGTGACCGGTCTTGTTGAGGTGAGGTGTTTTTTTTTGTTTTAAATTTTTTTTGTTTATTGAGGCTCTATTTATACTGTCTATATCATATAAGCCTGGGTATTCAGGCTTGTTTTGAATGCTGGCCAGCTGTAGTGTTGGTGTTATCTTATCACACAGTAGCTGCTGATAAGGTATTTGATTGCCTGCATTTCAGTAGCAGATAGATAGATGGTTGGTCCGGTTAGTAGTCTATATTAATTTTTTTGGGATTTTCTTGGCATATATGTGTTTTATTTTTTCTACTCTTACTACTAGACTAGCCTACTCCTATTTACATATCATAGGCTTGTACGTAGCTGTGTGGTGTGCTATCTGGCTACTTTTGGCATGGTTACCTTCCATTGGCGTCCCGCTGGTGGGCCGTGACATATCACATGCCCCTTTGTAGTGCAACTTAGTGGGGGGTTTCCTAGCCTTATTTTGCACAAATATTTTTTTGTATGTTTTTAGGTCAGGAATTTGTTGTTCCTTTACTGTTTGGGCATTCCACACCTTGGCAGCCATTTCCAGGGTGCTTTTCTCGTGAGCTTTTATTTGGCTTCTGGGCTGCTTTAGTAGTGGCACATTATTTGCTCTAGTGGCCCTTTGTGATTTTGTTAGGAGTTTATTGTTTTTACTATAGCTGTATGCAAATGTTTTCAGATGAATTATTCTCCTATTTTCTAGCAATTTTACTTTGGTTCTTTTGTGTATGGCATAGGCGGGGTGCAGCTTGTCTACCCTGAGGCAGATTTTCAGGGCTCTGTTCTGTAGTGCTTGCAGTTTTTTTAAGAAGTTCTTTTTTCACACCCATGGAGTTTACATCTCCATAGTCAAAATAGGGGAGCACCATGCCCTTGAAGATTTTTATTGACATATCTTGTGTCATGTAGTCTCGTAGCTTTGCAAATAGCCACAGTTTGTGGTTTACCTTTTGGACAATTTTGTTTATACATAGGTTGTAGTTTAGTTGGCTGTCCAACTCAAGGCCTAGGTATCTGTAATGGTCTACATTTTCTAGTGTTTGGTTTCCTAGCTTACAGTGTAGTTTTCTTTCTGGCATTTGTTTATGCAAGAAGAGAACTGTTTTTGACTTGCTTGTGTTGATGGTTATTTTGTTGGACTCACACCACTCATCCAGTTTTAGTAGGAGCTTGTTTAGTTTAGTTATTACCTCCTCTTCTGTGGTGCCATTTGCATATATGACTGTGTCATCTGCATATAGTTGGAGGCATTCGGTTTGCAACCATTTTTCTTGTTTCTTTTCTTGAAGATTTATACTGCCTATCACGGATAAGTCTGACTCTGAATAGTCTTGTTTTCACCATAAAACAGTTGGCCGATAGAAAGCCGGAGTCTACACTTTTACTGACCCAAAGAGGTATGAGAGCAAATGGCCTTTGATGACGTTGTAAGTTATACACAGTGGTGGAAATCCAAACTGGCAGAGGTGATGGCATAAGGAATTGAACCACTGACCTGCAGATTAGGAGTCCGACCCAGAAAAAAGTCAGACACTAACCACTTCCCCACAGAGGACGCCACTGTTGCGGGGACCAGCCCCCAGGATCGCTCAGTGCGTCTTGGAGTGGACCACATTTAGGCCACATAAAGAAAACACAAAAAAACTTGTTTAGCGTCCACACATTAAAGGTTTCTAGGTCGGGTGGGAGGCTTTTATTTAAATTTTGTATTTTGTATGTAGAATGGCGGTGTTCAGGAAGAAGAAAACTAACCCTGGTATTTTTATTTCATTTTATATTTTGTTGGTACATTAGTTGATTAAGCATTGTCAATTTCAATCGCGGGCAATTGGTCTTCCCCATTCCACTGCTGCTTGCCCTTTCCTGGTAATGCCGAGCGCCTGGCTAGGAAGTGACACATATCAATTTTTAAGTCATTGGTTTGACTCGACCAGGTGTAAAAATATACAGATTTTCAGTTTGGATTTATATATTGGCAAAGAGCATTATTATTCTGGGGCGACGGAGTGGGGACCAGGATTATGTAACAGAGAAGCAATGGGTGCCCCACTCGCTTTGTGACATAACCGCCTATGTGGAAATGTGATAACGCATAGCGACCGAGATTGTGATGTGATGTTCATACTTTAAGAGACGATTAATAATAATTTAAATATTCCCTCCATGCACCAGAAAGAATGCAAGTGGAGGGAAGGACATTTTTAATATATGTTTATTGTAACTCTCTGCAACCACCTGTTACCACGGGGCCGATGTGCAAGCACACCCAGCCATCCTGCATACATTAGGGACACCACCTGCAGGTTGAGTGACAGCTGCCCCTATTAGGGCATCGCCCACCCAGGCTGTAGAGGGGGTCTGATTGGCTGGCTGTGTGAGCCCAGTCCTTATACCTGACACACAGACCCCACTCTAGGACTCTTGGCTAGGCTCTCTAGCAAGAGACACTCCACTCTCTACACTTGATCTAGCAACATCTATTCCAAAAGAGACTGAGCTATGTGCAACAACCATTGGACCCAGGTTCAATGGATTGTAGCCAGTGATTCTGATATACACAAGTAGGAGTGATAAGGATCTGTGTGGGCAGTTGGTAAGGAGTGAGGGTGATAGGTCACCAGTAGGTGAACAGGGGTTGATGCCAATAAAGCACAACCTCTTCACTGTCAATCTTGGGTGACTTGTCTTCCTTTCTTCCTTATGACTTGTTGAGAGTAACGACAGGTGGGAACTGACAGACAGTTGTCAGAACATGCCTGTGGAGACTAGTAGTGTGCGGGCGGAGGGGGGGGGGGGTTCAGACGGCCGAGTCCCGATATATTACACACGGTTCGAACCTATGAGTTCACGGTCCAGGTAGAGAAGACCATAGATACTTTCTAGCTAGAAATTGAACAAGAAATCATTAAAATTGGTATAAAATCTTTATTCAACCTAAAGCTCGACTACATGTATTTAATGTGACAATATATTAATAATGTGTAAGCAGAACAGAACTTGTTTTTATTGTACTTTGTGCCTTTTCAGGTGAAACCTGACTAACCACTGACTCTATTCCTAGGGGATATAGTTAAAATTGAGAGGAATGACAGTCATCTCATTCAGTAGCTCAGTCTCTAGAGCCGTGTTTACACCACCAATTGTAAAGCGAATTAGACAAAGCGATTTATATGAAGCGAAGTAGTGGCGCGTTTACACACGGAGCGGTTTAAGGCGGAAATCGATATCTGCGCATGAGCAAGTCCAGACTAACCAGCATCAGTTTCGGTTAGTCGACGTCGCCACGAGAGAGTGTGGGTTCGACCTAGATATGTATGGACTGAATCGTATTGGTTTGGAACGGTCAAAACTTCTGCTGGGCAGTGAAAACCTTAAAATAAACCATGAAAAAAATATATGTGCACCTCTAGCAGGTTCATAGACCAAATGATATAATATGCGCTTTTGATCGACCGGAAAGTCAACAGACTAAGGTCTCGACTGCGCATGCGTGTGAGGTGCTTAAGCTAGTTCACTTTATATAAACTACCTCGCGAGGCGGTTTACATAAAGTGCATCATATGAATCGAATCAGCCCTAATCTGCATCAGTGGTGCGTTTACACGGCGAATGTGAGGCAAAATAGGCAAGGCGCATTATTTGAGCCGTTTTAACTCGCCCGTGTAAACACGGCTTCTGAGTGAATATATATACAGTAAAACCTCTCTATACCGACCCCTCCACAGATCGACCACTCCCCTATAGCGATCACTTTATTTGGGTCCCAACGATGCCATTGTAAGGATATTCTACCTCTCTAAACCGACCACCTCCCTAAATGGACCACCTAAAGTCGGTGCCATGGTCGGTCGATTTAGAGAGGTTTTTCTGTATATGTATTTTTAACCCGACACTTGCTGTGATATATGCGTAATAGACGTATGGACCTGTGGTTAATACATGCTAATGAGATGCAGGCTTTGGGGACAAAGAGATATGCAAATGAGATGACGTAATGGAAAGTTTAGCTGGCGGGTCAAGCATGCCCTAGGCCGTGAATAAACCATTCAGTATCCAGGAGTCAAAGTGTTCGGACGTTGTACTTTCACATGGTGTCAGATGAGGAAGAATGCCGCCCGCTAATACTTTGCCGGGTTTGCGGCCGCCTGGTCAGCTTGTCCTCAGCAACAACGCACGATCGAACTGGAAAACATGGATCAGAGCATATGATATATACGCCACTGCGGCAGGTGTCATATTGAAGACAGAACGAGTGCAATGCTGCATCTTTCTTCATGTTGCTGGCGAGGAGGCACAAAAGGTATTTGCCAATATGACTTTTGCTCTCGCTGATCAAGACAAGATCGTACTGTTAACTGAAGCATTTCGAGTTTACTGTATCGGAAAGTGCAGTATCATTATCACACGTTATAGATTTAATTCACATAATCAAGCGTCAGAGAACATGGCTACGTACATCACGGCGTTAAGGGACAAAGTGAAAGATTGTGAATATGGCACGGTGGAGGAGTCGCTGTTGCACGATCGAATTGTGGCTGGCGTGAAGAATGTGAATTTACGTAACAAATTGCTTCAAACTACTGAGTTAACTTTGGAGAAATGCATAAGTATGTGTGAAATGAGTGAGTTCTGTTCAGATCTGTTGGAGGACACCAAATCAGACTTTGAAAGTAAAGACATTGATTTCATTCGGAATTATGCTAATGTGCGTACCGGTGCACTGGCGGTTCGGTCAGCGGCGACCCCATCTTGGAAATCGCCATCTTGGAATGCCGGCGGCGCCGGTGTAGGAGAGGTCAGGATCCGCTGCCAGAACTGTGGATATGAACACCGCCGGGGAGTCTGCCCAGCGAAAGGAAAGGGTTGCATTGCCTGTAAGAAGATCGGGCACTTCGGGAAGGTCTGTAGGAGCAGACTGGGGAGAGTCAACAAACTTAACGTCGAAGCGCCCGACCCTCACAATGCTGAGCAAGACCCGGATCCGGCGGAAGTCAATGTACTGGCAACGGATCTGTTTGTGGGGGCCGTTGACCGCGGTGCTGGTCGGGATGCCGAGCTGTGGCATGCTATCGTTCGGGTGAACGGTTGTCCTGTCAAGTTTAAACTTGACACAGGTTCGGAGGCAAACATGCTGCCGAGGTTCGTGTTCGACCGAGTCGCTCCGGGGCGACTGACAAACACCAGATGTTCGTTGGTGACGTTTTCCGGTCACCGGATCACGCCGGATGGAGAGGCAATGCTGGACGTCAACGACCGTGTGCTGAGGTTCCAGGTGGTGCCGGATTGCCAACCTATCTTGGGCAAGCAGGCTTGTGTGACGTTGAACCTGCTGGCGCGGGTGGATGAGGTGCACAGCTCTGTACCGACGAACATATCCAAGCCAACGAACATTGCCAAACCGACGAACATTTCCACACCGACGAACAGTTCCAGCGCTGGGGCGGAGAAGCTGGTAAGCGAATACAAAGATGTATTTCAGGGTTTGGGGTTGATCAAAGCAAAGGCTGTCATTCATGTCGATAAGTCTGTTCAACCTGTCATTGATCCGCCTAGACGGATTCCATTTGCAATTCAAAGTAAAGTACGTAGTGAGCTTGATCGTATGGTTGAGTTAGGTGTCATAGTGGAACAGGATGAGCCTACCGAGTGGGTTAATTCTATTACGATCGTAAACAAACCAAACAAGATTAGAATTTGTCTGGATCCGACTAAGTTGAACAAAGCGATAAAGAGAGGACCTTTTCCTACCAAAACTATTGATGAAATTATTGCCAAAACGGCCGATGCAAAGTATTTTTCAGTGTTGGATGCTAAGACAGGGTATTGGCAGATAGAACTAGATGACGAAAGTTCACGTTTGTGCACATTTAATACTCCGTGGGGCCGGTACAGGTATACCCGCTTGCCTTTTGGCATCAAAACAGCCGGTGACATTTTTATTCAGGAAATGCACCGGGTCATGGGCGATATACCCGGTATCGGGATAGTCACAGACGACATGTTGGTATATGGGTCAACGGTTGAAGAGCACAATGAGCGGCTCCGAGCTGTGTTGGACCGAGCTAGGTCAGTTAATCTAAAGTTAAATGACACTAAATCATTGCTATGTAAGACTACAGTAAAGTATGTAGGTCATCAACTTACCCAACAGGGTGTGAAGCCTGATCCAGACAGAATACAAGCAATAGTTGACATGCCAGAGCCGCATGACAAACAAGGCGTCCAAAGGTTCCTGGGCATGGTTGGATATGTGCACAAGTTCATACCCAACATGTCCGAGATAGCCAAACCACTACGCACGCTCCTAGCTAAGGACGTGGCATGGCACTGGCAAGCCGAACAGCAGGGCGCGTTTGATAAGTTGAAGGAGAAGTTAAGAACTGCTCCTGTTTTGTCATACTACAACGTTAAGAAACCTATTGTGATTCAAGTGGATGCTTGTCAGTCAGGTTTAGGAGCCGTGTTAATGCAAGATGATAAACCGATCGCACTCGCATCTCGTGCGCTTAATGCGGCGTAGTGTGGGTATGCCACTATAGAAAAGGAAATGCTCGCCATATGTTTCGGATGCCAGAGGTTTCATGAGTATATCTTTGGCAAAGAAGTTCAAATTCAGACGGACCACAAGCCATTGGTGGCGATAATGCAGAAACCAATACATAAACTTTCGGCTAAAATGCAGAGAATGCGAATGCGATTGCAAAATTACAATATTCAGTTATGTCATATGAAGGGCTCTTTGATGTTTTTTGCAGACACATTGTCCAGGGCGCATAGCGCCAAAGTAGGTCATGATAGCCTGTTCGATGACACGTTCTGTGTTGCTGCAGTGGACATGCAGTCATCGAGTTTGTTGAGTAAGATTGTAACTGAATATGAAAAAGATGTATCTATGTCTATGTTGATCTCACACATTGAAGAGGGTTGGGACACTACATGCATACAGACACTACCGTGTCTCAGACAGTACATTCCGTACAAACACGAGTTAACAGTTGAAAATTATCTTGTAATGAACGGCAATCGGGTGGTGGTTCCTCCAGCTCTTCGTGGTGAAATGATAGAGGCGTTGCATGAGATGCATTTGGGGGTTACTACGTCCAAGCAGTTGGCGCGGGACTGTATGTTTTGGCCAAATATGAACAAGCAAATTGAGGATAAGGTCAGTCGTTGTGACACCTGCCAAAACAACCGAAAGAATTTGCATAACGAGACATTGATAAGTCACCCGATCGCCTGTCAACCGTATGATAAAGTTGGTGCCGATTTATTTGAGTTAAATCATAAGAATTACCTGATAACTGTAGATTATTACACCAAGTTTCCAGAGGTAACGTTGTTGGGCGATACGTCGTCTGTCACTGTCTTTGAAGCGTTGAAAGATAATTTTGCAAGACACGGTATTCCTAGTCAGGTAATGTCGGACAATGGTCCACAGTTTAAGAGCCATGAATACAAGGAGTTTGCACTGCATTATGGGTTCAAGCCCGTGTATTCCAGTCCACAATATCCGCGTAGAAATGGCCAGGTAGAACGGTTTGTCCAGATAGTTAAGGACATGTTAAAGAAGTGTGAGAAAACTGGGGCTGATTTTCAGTTGGCATTGCTCAATTATCGTAATACTCCGTTGCCTGTCCTGAACGCATCTCCGGCGCAGTTGCTCATGAGCAAGAGGTTGAGAGGCAGATTACCTATGGCAGAGGGCATTTTGGTGCCTGAAACGCAGAATCCTAAGAGAAGGCAGACAGCCCAGCGGCAGAGTAGTCAGAAAGCGTTTCATGACCGGAAGTGCGGTGAGGCGCACAAGCCTATGAAAGTTGGAGATAAGATAAAGTACAAAAATAATGCTGGGGAATGGAAAAAAGGGGTTATTTTGGGACGAAGTGGTGTTTCTGGGAGAGAATATCAAATTTTAAACGAGTCGGGCAACATGTTATATCGTAACCGGGTGCAAATTATCGGAGCGCCTGTGGAGGGGCGGCCCGAGTTAGTCGTGCAAACGCAATCTGGGTCAGCGTCAGCGCCGAATGTAAACATTACGGCTAATCTAAGTAGGTCAGGTCGGCTGATAAGGCCGGCGAGCAGGTTAGATCTATAGGAGGTCAGTGTGCTTTCAATGTTTACACGGTTAACATTTGCATGTAGATTTAAGTTTGTTTCAGTTTGTATTTACTTTATCATAACATCATGGACAATGGTATGTCAGGCATTACGGCCAGACTGTGAGGACTTTGGTGCGGTGTGCACTCGGACATTTGCAAGTTAAGTATGCATATATGTATGTTGATGTTATAGATTGAATGTGTCTCCATTGATATTTTGTAACATTTCATGTTTCAGAAATACTTTGAGGGGGGGATGTGATATATGCGTAATAGACGTATGGACCTGTGGTTAATACATGCTAATGAGATGCAGGCTTTGGGGACAAAGAGATATGCAAATGAGATGACATCATGGAAAGTTTAGCCGGCGCGTCAAGCGTGCCCTAGGCCGTGAATAAACCATTCAGTATCCAGAAGTCAAAGTGTTCAGACGTTGTACTTTCACACTTGCTACCGACCAGTATCACTTTTTAAGTCATTGCTTTTGACTCGGCCAGGATTCGAACTCAGAAGTTCGAATCCCATGCCTTACCAAAATGGCAGGCAGATGCTCAACTCATTCAGCCGCCGCGTCGGGCTACATATTACGTCTACGTCAAACGCCAGAAAAATAAAAAATAAAAATAAAAACCCAACCCTGATTTGTGTGATCAAAAGGATGATCATCAACTGTTGTTGTTGCTTTAGCGGGTCCTCGATCGGTACTGGATGCATTCTAGGCTGCCTGAAACTATTGGGGATTTGTGTCAAACGATTAGCACCACGTGACCAGTGCCGAGTCGGCCATCATGGTTGGATAGAAGCAGTTCCCTTTAGTATCAAGTGTGTGTGAATAGTCTCTACTACGATCTAATTCTGTTATTTAGAACCATGAATATTCACTGGGGGGTTCAAATAATGTTATTTAGAAGCATAACTCACTCAATAAGTGAAATTCTGGTCAAATTAAACCCAAAATCCGAGTGAAAGTACAGCGACAATAATGCTGCCGATGCGGCGGTACCTTAAAGCTGCATAGTCCGATGAAATATCAAATTTTCAAAACCAAACCAATTATCTAGATTCAATTTTACATATCTAACTTAGATACTGATGCAGTTATTAAGCATTTGTTTCTGCATAGACGGCAATACTGAGTCAATTTAACAGAACCTGTTACTGCAGAAGTCTATGGTGTCAGAGTTTTGGCAAGCTTGCCAAAACTAATTTTCCATGTTTGCACTCAAAATATCTCAAAAGATTACCATTTGAAATCAAAGTAACTTTGAACTAATGTAAAGTAGATACTAGTGATCGATCTAACATATTTATCTCAGAAAAAATACAGACATTCAAAACCATCGGACTATGCAACTTTAATATCGCTTGGATTTTGGGTTTAATTTGACCAAATGTCACTTAATGAGTAAGTTATGCTTCTAAATATATTACCTTAGATGTTGCCAGGACATTAAAAAACGTCTCTAGAACGTTATAAAATAACGTTATATAACGTTTTTTACTCCATACAAAATAACGTTTATATGACTTTTTTGGTTTTTTTTGGGTACATTAGTCAATGTTAGTTGTTAAAGCAACTCATTCGGCCATCCCGTATGGTTTTGATATTCTATAAAGGCTGTTTATACGGTTGACGGCGCAAAATGGTGGTGAGTGCTACGAGTGGAAGCACTGATCTTGAAAGTTCAACATAACTCTGGCCAACGCTGGCGCCGTCTAGCGCCGTCAAAAGTATAAACGGGCCGTAACGTTATTCTGACGTCACTATGATGTTTGATTGCAGGCTGGGAGCTTACGCTTACTGATCATCGAGAATGTGTCCCTTACAAATAATTTAACTCTATTCCATGATCCCTAAATTTCTGGACCCATCTGTGAATGAGTCTTTTGTCTCGATAACGACAACATTGAAACTGTCTGTGAAAGCGAACTTGAAAGCGTTGAAAGATTTGCTTTCAAAGTAAGTCTCTGTGGAAAACAATTTTTCTCAAACTGTTCAAGGCATCTTCAGAAGACCACTAGTAAGCCTTCATCCATTAAATCTTCTTGTAAACAATGAAAACAATAAAGGCCAGGGGCGTAGCTAGACCTTTAACGATGTGTACTCCTAATTTTGGCAGGGGGTTTAGGGGACCGCTTAAGCTTAAGCTGGCGGATTTTACACATTTTAGACGTGAGTTTTTGACACTCCGGACTACTACATGCCTCCTCTCTCTCTCTCTCTTTATTATTTTAAAATTTGGTTGTTGTTGACAAAACGATGTGGACGTTTTAGCATACGCGTGTACGCCTAGGATGCCCCTGCCTCATTATATCACTTTTATTTTAAACCTTTGAGGGTAGCATTTTTGTGGGGGGGGGGGGGGGGGTCACCCTGTATAATCTAAGCAATTCCTCACAAAGTCAAGTTATTTATGGAGCATTCTCTGAAATTGGGCACTAACGTATGACATGGAAACCCAAAGAGAAAACCTTCCAAATAATAGCAAAACACATTCCAAATAATAGCAGAATCCATATTCCTATGAACATTTACATGTTGTGAATATGTCAAAATTGAAACAAAGCTATTTTACTTTTTAATGTAGACCTTATCCAATACGTTGATATCCCTCGTGTAACATGGGCATCAAAGACACACACAGAACAGCATTTTAACATACACAACAAAATCAAACAAGATTTTATTGATTACAGTTAAGTAAACAAGATTACCGTATGTCTTACAAGAAGCACAAATCATACAAGTATACTTTTGATATCTTTTGTGGGATAGATTAAATAATGTAATATTGCTAACACCCTTAATACTGATATTTTAATAACACACAGAGGCAACAATATTTATTTGACTTGCGATCAATAAAAGAAAAAATCAATTATCAGTAGCTACTCCAAACAAGCTGCCATCAGTGACTCAGCGAGGCTGCGTGGAACCTGCAGGAGTTGGCCCTGAACCCCCATGTCTTTTGTGTGGCAGTGATTGGCGTGTTAAACAGTTACTACAATTATCTAACAATGGTAGAACTGAAGACAGTTTGAGCCTCATTTTGAGACCAAACTTGTTGAGATACATCTGATAGAAGTGAGGGAAAATGCTAAAGGAAAAGTTGAAGACAAGATTTCACGGTGACAAAGAAACAAATTCCAGGTTCAAGTCCTGTCAAATTGAAGAGCAAGCTTTTTGCTATTAAATCAGCATAACAAATAGTAAATGCATTCATAGCACGTGAATCAAGAAGCTGAAGAAGTGAGACCGATTTGGGAACCAGTGAGCTGAAAACACTATTTCAAATGCTCCAAAGTGGATGATGTTGCTGTAACTGATTCCTACTATAAAATAATGTTCTGTCTGTGAGCAGTGATTGCTGTGTTTGTCATGTTGAGAGCATTGAAGACATTGTGAAGGCATATAACCAAATTTCATGTGTCATGAATGGTAGTTGGAACACAATTTTAGTGTTAAATTGTCTACATTTTTAAAGTACATGCAAGTTATAGACACAGTTCTGCTGATTCTAGTGAGACCACATTTATCTATGTATCTTAATTAGAAGCTGAGATATGGCATTTTAAAATTTCCATGAAAATGTTACTTTTATTCTTAGATAGTAAATAGGTACTGTTAACTTTATAACAGAGCCAATTTGATATTTTAGCTGTTTTAAAAGTTGTATATCTGTGTTATTATTTTTGTTTTTCTTCCCCCCAAAAAATGCAATCTATATGATATATGAAACTTGATTATGTGCTTAGTTTTGGTTTCCAAGTATCTGCACATATTCTAGTGCTTTGTGAATTTGCTCATTTGGCTAGTTTCGTTTTTGGATGAAAAAAGCCCTCAAAATTATATTTTAAAATGCTCATAACTTTTGAACCGATTATCACACCAAGATAAACTTTATACCACTGAAATCAGTGTATACAGTTCTATCTGATTACCACAAAAGTGAAATGCAAATATACATTTAAAAAATAAGTTTGGAGTACTTATTATCAGCATCATAACATCGAAAATAAAAACGTGGTACCCCCTTTTAGAGAATGACCCATATCTCAATATTCAGACCTCGTGTTGACTATTTTTAGATTACAGTGAAATTGTTACCACCGTCAGAGCAACACCTCTTCTCATCCCATCCACCCACAACCAATGCACTGCACTCGGCATACAAAATAAACCCAAGTACAATTTTTTTTAAACACTAAAAAACTAAAAACTAAGAAATAGACCTGATAAACAAATTTGACTTGATAGTAATGCATCGTTATTATTGACTTGATTGATGTAGAATTGTTCATTGTGATTATTGGCGATAAAAAGGTGCTGTGATTATTATTGAACTCTATTGATATGTTATGTAGTCTATTATATTCATATTACTGCATAACTTCACTCATATATCGGACGTTGTTACTGGTTAAGCTAGCATTCCTTACACGCGGTATGCGGCGAATGCGGCAAAAAATGGAAAAGCATCTAAGTGAATGGGGTGCTTCCATGCCTCCAAATGCGAATGCGAATGCGAATGCGAATGCGAATGCGAATGCGAATGCAAATGTGAATGCGAGTGCGAATGCGGCAACTCAATCGGTCCATGTAGCCATCAGTGTGGCATGCGAATGCGAATGCTGCTGCGTTTGCCATAGAAAACAGTTGTGAGAAACCTGACACTATGTGTGGGTGTGGGTGTGGGTGTGGGTGAGGGAGGTGTTATGTCAGGGTGGGTGGCATGCCACTGGGACTCTCTCAACATGCCTGATAAGGCAGGGTGTGGGGTTTCACATCACGGCGGGGGGGGGGGGGGGGGGGGGGGGGGAGGTTCCCCCTATCACATTGAGTATCTTTTTAAAGTTGTTACTGTGTACTATTCAAACCAAATCCCTGCATTCCGCATGTCATGTGAAAGGAATCAACCCGTTCGCATGCCACATGCCGCATTCGCATTCGCATGCCGAATACCGTGTGTAAGGAATGCTAGCTTTACTCACAGCTGCATTGAGTAGAGCCGGAGACCCTGCCTGTCATGAAAATAAAGTTGTGTTGTCCCTAATCCTGCTTTCTACTTCTCTGTTGCCCGGGCACCAATGGTCACCCTGTCCGTACTGCAGGGAACCCCTTTTACAACCTCATCAACAGTTAAAGCATCCCAATACACATACAGTGTGCACAGTTTTCTATCACCCATTGATTTTTTACTAAATGTATTTTATTCAGCGAATAATTTCTTTTCTCAGCGCCAGAGCACTGGGCTTCCGGCCGTTCATTACAATTTGTTGGTACATAAATGACAATATCAGTTGCAATAATAACCACATGAAAATCCTGTTCGATAATAGAAGCATAATATAAAGGGACTATTAATTGTAATAGTAACTGCATATAATTCCAGTTCAACAGATGTATTATGCACTTGGTGAGTATGCATCACATGGTATTACATGATTCTAGAATTGTTTTAAACACTTCTTTCTTCCTTCGTCTTTCTCTCTTCTTTTTTCAAAAGATATAACATATATCCAATACACATATATATATTATATTGTAAATATGCAAATCAGCGGATCCAATCACCAATACCAAATGCAAGAAACCTGCCCATTTTTGAATCCCATCAAAAGTGTTCCGTATTGTGTGGCCTAATGATCGGATCGGAAGTCTGAGATTGCAGTGCGGACTTACATCAGACAGGTTTTATGTCAATTTCAAAGAAGCTGTTAGGTAATAGGTTTTGAAAGCAGGTGTAGTAGGGGTTCTCAAGTTCATTCATCATTAAACTAATTTGTGTAAATAACTATTAGAACCAACAGGTGGGGATAAAGAGGGGTCAAACATAATCCCAACAGTTTTCGGATTGTGAAAAAACAGTTACATTCAAGGCTTGTGTTTTTATCTGGGGTTTCATTTAAGGGTGCATAGTCCGATGAAGCATCAGTTTTCAAAACCAAAACAATTATCTAGATTTGATTCTATATACCTAACTTGGATATTGATGCACTTATTAAGCATTTGTTGCCACATAGAAGGGCATCCTGAGTCAGTTTAATAGAACCTGTTACTGCAGAAGCTATGGTGTCAGAGCTTTGACGTGCTTGCTAAAACTAATTTGACATGTTGGCATTTAAAATATCTCAAAGGTTAGCCAATTTTAAAGCTGCATAGTCTGATGAAAACATCAAATTTTCAAAGCCAAAACAATTATCTAAATTTGATTCTACACATCTAACTTAGCTACTGGTGCACTTATTAAACATTTTGTGGCCATACAAAAGGGAATACTTTTGGCATGCCTGCCAACATTATTTTTGCATGGTTGCATTTAAAATATCTCAAAGGTTGGACATTTAAAATAAAAGTGACTTCAAGCTAAAGTATATAATAATGAGCAACCTAATATATTTATCTCAGAAAAATGACAGAGACTCAAGACTATTGAACTATGAACCTTTAATAACAAAATGTTATTTCAAACTGAAGTAAGGTAGATTGTGCATGTTGGTCGGAGGCTAACATGGGTAATTTGCTCACGAGGTTGGTCTATTTTTAACTTTCCTCGTGCTGTATTTCTTGCTTACCGACACTCTGCTTTCACCGCTGATACTGTCGACTTCGCTTTCCCCACCCTCCCACCCACTTTCTAGGTGGGTGAGCGCTGATTCCCGACCTGCTCGACCATGAACTCACATTTCAAGAACTTACTCCATCTGGTAGCGCAATCCAGTCAGCGCCTGATTCTCGGCCATAGCAGCCGCCTGATTCAATGTTTGCTGAACCTACTATGGTTCACGACTTAAAAAAAAAAAAAATTCTATTAATCCATGTCTGTCTCTGTCTCTTTTCCTTCTGCAACCGAGTGTAGCGAATTATAACGATCAATTTAATATATTTATCTCTGAAAAAGGACAGAAACTCAAAACCATCGGACTGTGGAACTTTAAGATGAAAGTTATTTCAAACTAAGGCAAGGTAGATAATATTGATCAAACTAATATAGCTATCTCAGAAACTATCAGAAACTCAAAGCCATTGGACTATGCAACTATATAGATAATATTTATCAAACTAATATAGCTATCTCAGAAACTATCAGAAACTCAAAGCCATTGGACTATGCAACTATATAGATAATATTTATCAAACTAATATAGCTATCTCAGAAACTATCAGAAACTCAAAGCCATTGGACTATGCAACTATATAGATAATATTTATCAAACTAATATAGTTATCTCAGAAACTATCAGAAACTCAAAGCCATTGGACTATGCAACTATAAATTAATCAAGTTTTGTCTTTGCTCGAGCCTGTTCTTCTAGGCTGTAATCGATTAACACGACCCGGGCGACTCAGGTCACCCGAGTCATCAGAATTTCAAATCGAGCACCGCGAGTGGAGTCGAGAAATACACGTGCCGTGTGCAAAACAATCCGACCCCAGTAGCCCACCTCTTGGCTGGGGTTTCCTAGGAGCAATGACGTCACATCTGTGCTGGTACCTGTAGTATAACAGCTACCGGTACAAGTCCTACGTGTTGTTTTAATACTTTTTTTTTAATAACCCAGATTTTCAGCTTCTACAATCATAAAATACTTTAAATCCTATTTTGCTGTATTTCTATAGGTTTTTGAAAAAAAATATTAAGTTTCAAATTAAGCCACCGTTTTGTCCACCCCGAGCGTATTCGTTTATTCAACCCGAGTCTGTAGGATGTGCGCATGCGCCAAAAAGTGGCTTGGGTGACCCGAGTTGATTAATCGATTACGCTCCTGGTGTCTGGTGCTACAATCACAGATAGTAGAGGGAGAGCATATGCTGATGGCTAAGTGACATAATGAAAGCGCGATAATTGGCCATTTTGAAAACATGATAATTGTCCATGTCATTCATATGCTATAGCCTAGTAGCAAGTATGGCGGCGTTTACAGACATAGTCCACTATCTTGTGATATAGAATTATGGCTCTTTCTGTAGATTCATTCTGCATACTCGGCTCTCGACTTTGGAATGAATCAAACCAAGACAAATGAACTTTTAATCGCAACTACTAGTAGGCCTACTAGTAGTGGTAATACTAGCAAGGCTTTGACATAGCCCCTATCATCGCTCATTATCACGCTTAAAATATGGTTGCTGGATTTTCGGATTGCATGCTGGGAGAGCCTCAAATAGCCTCGCTTTGCCATCCTTACATATAGACCTATTTCAATGTTAACAAACACGGGTGTATTCCCACACACTTTGGCAGCAAAACATTTCATGTCTGACAAACCGTAATGGCAAAAAGACAATCGAGTGCTCAGTCCTGATGAATGGCAAATGGCCCTCTGATGAAACTATCATTATCAGGGCACGTATTCATGTGCTGGTGCCAGTGCCTTAACCGCAGCTACGGTCTAACGGTGGAAAATCCGTATTCATGTGCCTGTGCCAGTGCTACTGCTAGCCGCTGACCGTAGCCTAGGCTAAGCTACCCTGATTTCAAGTCAGGTTTAACTGCTAGCCGCGCCAGTTAGTGTGCGTGTGTGGCTCTCAATCTATTCAATGCTATCATATTTAACAGAATTAAATACGCAATAAGTGAAATTTCATCAAATTAACCCTAAATTCGAAGCGATATTAACTCTGCCACCGCATCAGCGGCGATATTAATATTTTTGAATCGACGCCTGTAAAGTAAACAAATCGCCGCCGCCGCGTCGACGTCGATATCCATACTGTCGAACGTCAACTAAACATGGCCGCCGCCGCCACCGTATCGGCAGCAATATATTACAGCCAGATCTATTCAATGCGATCATATTTGACAGATTTACATACACAAAAAGTGAAATTTAATCAAATTAACCCTAAAATCAACCGTTATTAACGCTCCCGCCACATTGGTGACGTTATTCATATTGTCAAATAGAGGGAATTCCCAAATCTATAAATAAACTCATGGTTAGCTATCCGCGGCGGCTTGGACATTGGTGAATACGACTTGACCTATTTCTCCAACCCGCCGCTAGCCGCGGATAGCTACACCAGAGCTAGCATGTAGCACCGGCTACGCCTGGCACCACTACATGAATACGGGCCCAGATAGGTAAACATCTCATCTCTGTATGTGTGAAGCAATTTGATCTTATATGGTGCGGCTTTGTAGATATTTGAATTTTTCTGAGCCGCAAAGTGATCTACTTCATCTGTCAGCTGGGTAACATGACCCGAATGCAGCATTCTGATTGGTTTATCCTGTGCTGTTGTTTATATTTACATGATGCAGGCCAGGTGCTTTTGTTGATCGTGTTGTTTTGTGTATTTTTTAACTAATAATAATCAGTTATTTATCACAAATTGTGCACATGCATTTAAATTAAAAGACAGTTTTTCTATCTCAGTATCTGACTTTGGGACTTCTGATTAAAGTTGCATAGTCCGATGGTTTTGAATTTCTGTATTTTTTCTGAGATAAATATATTAGATCGATCATTAGTATCTAGTATTAGTCTAAAGCTACTTTTATTTTAAATGGTAAACTTTTGAGATATTTGAAGTGTAAACATAGAAAATTAGTTTCGGCAAGCTTGCCAAAACTCGAACACCATAGACTTCTGCAGTAACAGGTTCTAAAACTTCTATTAAATGGACTCAGTGTTCCCTTCAATGCAGAAATAAATGTTTAATAATTGCATCAGTATCTAAAGTTAGATATGTACAATCAAATCTAGATAATTATTTTGGTTTTTAAAATTTGATATTTCATCAGACTATGCAGCTTTAAGAATAATTTGTATTGTTTATTTACTCTTTTACTTAGGTAAGAAATCCTTCAGGTTAAAACCAATAACATAGAGTTACTGCACCCAAGTTGCCCGCGCACACACCTAATTATCTATGCAGACGTCACGGGAAAGACGTCTATAAAACGCCTGCTACAATTTATAGCTCATGTCTGACGTCGCCTCATCGTACGGCGGGGGCAGCCTCGCTTTAGATCTTTCCGGTTCGTTCCGGAACCGGTCCACTTCCGGTTGGCCTGGATAGTCGGGTTCGGGCGTGTGCAGATCGTTCAGCAGCATTGGCGGATGGAGGCCCCAGCGTACCGCGCACCCCGCGACTTCCGTGACGTCATCGGGACGCTGGTACTTGGTGCCCACACGGTCGGAGGGTAGCGACGGACCCCACGACTTTGAGGGACGCGCCATCTTGGATATTGCACTGACCAGCTGCGGAATAAATGGGAACGACGGTGTAAAAATATACGGATTGTCGGTTCGGAATTATATATTGGCAGAGAGCATTATTATACTCGGGCGCCGGAGTGGGGACCAAGGTTATGTAATCTAAAAACAATGAGTGCCCACTCGCTGTGTGACATATTAAGCTATGAGGAATATAAATTTATACATAGTGACCAAGATTGTGATGAGATGTTCCTACATAAGAGACAGTGAATGTTTGGTGAAATGTTCCCTCTATGCACCCATAAAGAGTGCAAGTGGAGGAAAAGGACATTTTTAATATATATATATTTATTGTAACTGTCTGCAACTACCTGTTACCACAGGGCCGATGGGCTAGCACACGAGCCTCATCTGCATATAGTATGGACACCATCTACAGCTGGGTTGAGTCACCACACTGGAGGCGTCGCCACCCAGGCTGTGGAGGGTGCCTGATTGGCTGGCTGTGGGATACCCAGTCACCTGCACTCCCTTGCCCCACCTGACCACACTAGCCTCACTTTGATATTAATTATTCGAGACACTGCTCCAGACACACTGGGCAGGGACACTCTACTCCTGACTCTTGAGTGAGACACACTCACCTCTAGAGCAGGGACCCAGACACTCTTTTTGATGCTGTAGGCACTGATTCATAGACAGGCTAAAGAGGTAATGAGACTCTGTGTGGACAGAAGGTAAGGGGTCAAGGGGTCAGGGTGATAGGTCACTAGTAGGTGAACAGGAGTTGATGCCAATAAAGCACAACTTCTTCACTGTCAATCTTGCATGACTTGTCTTCCCTTTCTTCCTTATGAGTTTGTTTAAGAGGGGCAGCAGATACTCGCAGACTGGGGAGAGTTTATGGTATCTCTGGTGTTCAGACGGCCGGGCATACAGAAATATTATAACGGGATGATGATGATGATGATGAAGATGACTTGTTTGTTTGTGGTTTTACGCATAGTCCGATGGTCTTGAGTTTCTGTCATTTTCTGAGATAAATAAATATATTACATTGATCGCTATAATCTACCTCACTTTAGTTTGAAGTAACTTTTTATTTTAAATGGCTACATTTTGAGATATTTGAAGTGTAACCGCACAAAATAAATTCATGCAATCCCACCAAAACTCGGACACCATAGGCTTTTGCAGTCACATGTTCTACAAATTGCCTCAGTGTTCCCTTCTATGTAACGACACATGTTTAATAAGCACACCAGTATCTAAAGCCGTGTTCACACCCACAACTTTAGGCCGAACTAGATAAGGCGAACTAGATGAGGCGAACTAGGCGTGAAAGTTTGTCGTGTCCACACATCCAGTACTTGGGGCGGTTTAAGCCGGAAATCGATATCTGCGCATGAGCAAGTCCATACTAACCAGCGCCAGTGTCGGTTAGTCAACGTCGGCACGAGAGAGTGTGGGTTCGACCTAGATATGTATGGACTGAATCGTATTGGTTTGGAATGGTCAACACTTCTGCTGGGCAGTGAAACCCTAAAAATAAATGATGAAAAAAATATCTGTGCTCTTCTAGCCGGTTCATAGACCAAATTATATTATATAGTCTGACATGCTTAATCCGCTCCAAGTAAACTGCTCCCGTCCACACAAGCAAGGTGGGCTGACTTAAGCTACTTCGCTTCATCTAGACTACCTCGCGACGTGGTTTACTTGAAGCGAACTAGATGAGGCGAACTAGCCCTAATTCGCTTCGGCGTCGTGTCCACACGGCGAATGTGAGCCGAACTAGACAAGGTGAATTAGTTGAAGCGACTTAACTCCCATGTGTGAACACGGCTTAAGTTCGATATGTAGCACCAAAGCTATATCATTGCTTTGATCTTGAAAATTTGATGTTTTCATCGGACTATGCAGCTTTAACATTAAGGCCCCCCAAAATTAAATTTGGCAATCGTTCTTTTGAAATAAAAATCGTCATCCACCCCACGCTCCACGCCCCTTCCATTTCTACCTCTACCGGCCGCTCTTTCCAGCTAACAGTTAACAAAAAAAAATCAGCGGCGGGCAATTTTTCAGGCACGGGCGGGGACGATTACCAAATTTTCTTTATTTGGCGTAATCAGAAAATATAAAAAAAATCGCGGAAATCCGCTAAGTAGGGGAGATTTTTCATCCCTGAGATAATAAGCATACCTTTCCCTCCTTGAAAATAATGATGGCTGCCACTAGGGGGATCCACCAGAGTATGAACGCCACTTGGAGCCAGCCTAGCGCTTGTCCCCAGCCGGGGTATTCTGGGTATCCTGGTATCTCGAAAGGCACATACTCTATCGCTTTCAGAATTATACAGCCCTGAAAGAAAGCAGAATTTCAGTTCACAGAAAATGGGAAGCAGTATTTATTGTTAAAACCAACTTAGACTTCAAAATCTCAGAACCAACCAGCTAGTGAAGACAAACTTTCTGCTTGATAGAGCGGCAAACACATGGAAAAGGCTCCCACTCGAAATAGTCTAAGCTCCATCACTAAATGCATTGAAAAACAGACTTGATGAATTTTGGACTCAGTATCGGAATACTGACTATAGGTCTGTCCTCACTGCATGACCACAATTATTTATGACAGGTCATGTATAGACAGGCCGAATCTATTAACAGGCTATTATGCCTAAATATCTAAACAGAAGAGGTTAAGTGAGTAGGTTAGATTTGTTGGTTAAGTATAATAGCACATTTCCAAAATAATCATGAACTTTCTTCGAATTAATTAATACAGCTCTTTTGAGGAAGGTTCATGTCCAATGGTGCCTCTAAGAAGCGTATAATGAATTGGGGACATGACACATGTCTCCCGATCATCTGGCCTTGGAAAGACCATCCTGCAGGGTTGTGTGAAAGGGGGGGCAAGAAGAGAAGAGGCAAGAAGAGAAGAACAAGGTTGTGTGAGAGGGGAGAAGGGGTGATAGAAGATGCAGGTAGAGAACAACAAGGTAGTGTGAGAGGGGAGAAGGGGTGATAGAAGATGCAGGTAGAGAACAACAAGGTAGTGTGAGAGGGGGAGAAGGGGTGATAGAAGATCCAGGTAGAGAACAACAAGGTAGTGTGAGAGGGGAGAAGGGGTGATAGAAGAGGCAGGAAGAGAAGAAGAAGGTAGTGTGAGAGGGGAGAAGGGGTGATAGAAGAGGCAGGAAGAGAAGAAGAAGGTAGTGTGAGAGGGGGAGAAGGGGCGATAGAAGAGGCAGGAAGAGAACAACAAGGTAGTGTGAGAGGGGAGAAGGGGTGATAGAAGAGGCAGGAAGAGAAGAAGAAGGTAGTGTGAGAGGGGAGAAGGGGTGATAGAAGAGGCAGGAAGGGAAGAAGAAGGTAGTGTGAGAGGGGAGAAGGGGTGATAGAAGAGGCAGGAAGAGAAGAACAAGGTAGAGTGAGAGGGGGAGAAGGGGTAATAGAAGAGGCAGGAAGAGAAGAACAAGGTAGTGTGAGAGGGGGAGAAGGGGCGATAGAAGAGGCAAGAAGAGAAGAACAAGGTAGTGTGAGAGGGGGAGAAGGGGCGATAGAAGAGGCAAGAAGAGAAGAACAAGGTAGTGTGAGAGGGGGAGAAGGGATAAATAGAAGAGGTGAGAAGAGAGCAATAAGGTAGTGTGAGAAGGTTAAAGAGTAATTACCCAAAATAGGTTAAATTCAAGGCTTTCCAAGGCCTTGAAATGGGGCCAGTGAAGTTCAAGACTTTTCAAGACTTTGCAGGCCCCGCACGGGCCCTGCAAAACAGATACAACAATATTGTTTCATACTCACAGCTAATATCACAGGTGAGATTCCCATCCAGCAGATTTTGAAAAATATGTTCGGTGTTTTGCCCATCATCAGTTCAATGTCCTTGGCAAAGTTTGAGTAGCCTGCAATGAGAAGGAGCAGATCATGAGTGACTCAAATAACGTCACAAGTCGCGCTGATGACTAGTGGACGCTATCTGATAGGGCGTGCCGGCCGGCCGAGATAACGAACGTTAGGTGGCGCTCATGTACTATCAGTCAGTACTCTTTGTGTAGGCCTACTATCGATAAGGCCAGAGGACCATGCAAACAAGAATCCTGTCAGTGGAGGAGACCAGGGGACCAGACTACTCTGCATCGCAGATCATTCAGTGAAAAAGGGGAACCAGTCAACTTTAAACAAACTGCTTTTTCTCAGATTTTTAAGGTACATCTGATCAAAGTAAGTTTAACTAGGCCATCTTAGATATGTGTGACTATTTAGCATAATTTTGATTGGCGTTGCGTAGATAAATAAAGAACAATGATCCTGAGTGAGCCAATATGGACTGATAGTAAACAAAGAGTACAGACTGATACTACACGAGCGCCACCTAGCGTTATCTCGGCCGGAAAGCCCTATTCTCCACCTATCACGCAAACATAGCTTTTTTCCTTTTTTTGTGTGTTTTTGTTCAAGTGTTTTTATTCCTCTGAATAACATGTTGTTAGTGCTAAATGACTGGTCTTCCACCCCTAATCACAATTGCCTCTACACAGTAAACAAATCTACAACAATATAGATAGATAATTACAAGGAAATAAGCAAAACATCGGTACATGAATGACAGGTAAAGAACAAGATAAGAGAAAAAAAGAAACATATACGGAGAGGTAAGTATGTTAGACTAGAACGGTAAGCTTTAGTAGGGGGTGGAGCATAACTGATCATCTTTCTGGCGGTGATATACTCGTTGAAAGGGTGATGGTGGGCTGGAGGGTAGGCCTTTGTGTTTGAACTGGTCTTTATGGTAATCTCAGGTGGGGCCTATTGAGTTAGTAAGTAGGTTAATATTGATTAATCATGTACTTCAGTAGGATCCAAATCGAATCATTTCTAGGCTCATTCCGTTGTAGGTGGGGTTTTTGGTCTAGTTGGCCGCTACTGGTTGAGTTTACAGTGTTTGTTTGGGGGAGAGAGGGAGGGGGGAAGAAAGGAATGGCGACACCGACCCCAGGGTTTTATATTGCACATTCTTTACGGCCAGACTCAGACTATATAATGTGTGTTTGTTGTTGTCTTACATCCTAGCAACATTTAAAGTCATCAGGTATCAGGACCTGTACCGACTTCTAACAGTGCGCAGTCATGATGACTTTTATAGTGCTGCACCATTGGGAGACCGGACCTACTGCTGGCAGCATGACCTGATATCCCACTCAGTCACCTTATCCTGATACTGAGCCAACCAGTCCTTGTCCTATCCTATTAATGCCAAGTGCCAGGCTAGGTATTGACAAGTATAAATTTTGTGAGTCATTGGTTTGACTCGGCTGGGATTCAGACTCCTGACCTTTCGCATAGGAAGCCTACGCTCTGCCGATTGGGACACCACCTCTAGTAGAGTGGGATGTTACTTCCGGTAAATGTTCAGGGGTGTCATCACATAGAAGGGAACATTGAAGCAATTTAATAGAACCTGTTTCTGCAGAAGCCTTTGGTGGTAATTATTTGTGCATGGTTAAACTTCAAATAGTTCAAAAGTTAGACATTTAAAATATAAATTACTTCAAGTAAAATTAAGGCACATTATAAGGATGAGCCTAATATATTTATCTCAGAAAATGACAGAAACTCAAAACCAGCTGACTATGCAACTTTAACGTTAATCAGATAAAGCTTCATAGTCCGATGAAATATCAAATTTTCAAAAACAAATTTGATTTTACATATCTAACTTAGATACTGATGCATTTATTAAGTATTTGTTTCTGCGTATAAGGCAATACGGCATCAATTTAACAGAACCTGTTACTGCAGAAGTATATGGTGTCAGAGTTTTGGCAAGCTTGCCAAAACTAATTTGACATGTTTATACTCAAAATATCTCAAAAGTTTACCATTTAAAATAAAAGTAACCTTGAACTAATGTAAAGTAGATACTAGTGATCGATCTAATATATTTATCTCAGAAAACATACAGAAATTCAAACCCATCGGACTATGCAACTTTGATGTTAATCAGTTAATTTAACCCCCAAAAAAGCGGAAATGCGCGAAATCGCGGAAATCTAACATCCATGAAATGTTCTGTGAACGCTTACCGTAAATTCCGTTGACAACTCCCAGCTCAAACAAGCCGATAAAGAGGAGCGGAAAGCCGCTTACAAAGTTGTCTGTTAGACTGAACAGGTAAAACCCGCCCTGCAAGCAAAGTGTACAATTATGCGACATTTTGGTTAAAGGATCAGGTGTCCTATATAATTCAGTAACGTGTAAGCACATAGTTAAAGTGGTAATTAGGGTTTTTATAATATTATAAATCATAGTATATCATAGGTATGTTGTCTTGTTTCATCATGTATCTAGTCTTAAAGTGTCAGCTACCAGAACGCTCAACCCGAGCCCTTTGGTCTTTCAAATGGGTGGGTGGGGTGGCTGAGTAAAGACGCGACAGCTCCATACACCATGGAGGTTCAGATGTTGCGGAGAAGTGAACAGCTTGGGCCATTGCCAGTTGGGGCTTGGAATTAGCGCAAGGTGGCGTGGGAGTGCAGGTTCCAAAATACCCGTAAGGGGGCGCCAGCAGAGAACAACAAAGGTAGCATGTTGGTTATATGCTTTCATGCCCCAAATTAACCATATTGATCGTCAACATGGGGCAATTAATAGTTGTAATGTAGGAATGGTTAGAATATAAAATAGGACCTATCGTAAGGAAAAGATATGGGTTGTGTTTAATGTGAAGTGTAGACTGGGCTTAATTAAGAATAAGAGAGCCGCAATAATTTGTTATATCAAGAAAACTGCAGTAAGTTTTTATGTCGCTTTGTGCTTCCAGCCAATAAGTGCAGCCGCACCAGTACAAGGAGAGCTGTATGTTTTTAGTAACCAGCACTGGGGGATCTGCATGTTTGTAGTAACCATCACTGGGGGAGCTGCATGTTTGTCGTAACCAGCTCTGGGAGAGCTGTATGTTTGTAGTAACCAGTACAAGGAGAGCTGTATGTTTGTAGTAACCAGCACTGGGAGAGCTGTATGTTTGTAGTAACCAGCACTGGGGAGCTGTATGTTTGTAGTAACCAGCACTGGGAGAGCTGTATGTTTGTAGTAACCAGCACTGGGGAGCTGTATGTTTGTAGTAACCAGCACTGGCAGACCTGTATCTTTGTAGTAACCAGCACTGGGAGAGCTGCATGTTTGTAGTAACCAGCACTGGGAGAGCTGTATGTTTGTAGTAACCAGCACTAGGAGAGCTGTATGTTTGTAGTAACCAGCACTGGGGAGCTGTATGTTTGTAGTAACCAGCACTGGCAGACCTGTGTGTTTGTAGTAACCATCACTGGGAGAGCTGTATGTTTGTTGTAACCAGCACTGGGAGAGCTGTATGTTTGTAGTAAGCAGCACTGGGAGCGCTGTATGTTTGTAGTAACCAGCACTGGGAGAGCTGTATGTTTGTTGTAACCAGCACTGGGGGAGCTGCATGTTTGTAGTAACCAGCACTGGGAGAGCTGTATGTTTGTAGTAACCAGCACTGGGAGAGCTGTATGTTTGTAGTAACCAGCACTGGGGGAGCTGTATGTTTGTTGGTGACCAGTACTGGGGGTGTGGGTAGCTGTATGTTTGTAGTAACCAGCACTGGTAGAGCTGTATGTTTGTTGGTGACCAGTACTGGGGGAGTGGGTAGCTGTATGTTTGTAGTAACCAGCACTGGGGGAGATGTATGTTTGTAGTAACCAGCACTGGGGGAGATGTATGTTTGTAGTAACCAGCACTGGTAGAGCTGTATGTTTGTTGGTGACCAGTACTGGGGGTGTGGGTAGCTGTATGTTTGTAGTAACCAGCACTGGTAGAGCTGTATGTTTGTTGGTGACCAGTACTGGGGGAGTGGGTAGCTGTATGTTTGTAGTAACCAGCACTGGGGGAGCTATATGTTTGTAGTAACCAGCACTGGTAGAGCTGCAGGTTTGTGGTAACCAGCACTGGGGGAGCTGTATGTTTGTTGGTGACCGGCACTGGGGGTGTGGGTAACTGGGAGGAGAGATTGCAGGGAGGAAACAGCGCAGAACCAGAGCCAGAGAGGCCAGCATACCAGGTCTGGTGATAGAGATATTGTTTCAGAGGAGAAGGCCTGAGCATATTGTGGGAACTTTCCCTTGTTGGTGTACATTTTGTAATTGTATTTTGTTGTGCATGTTGTAATTGTATATTGTTATATTGTGCATATTTCTAATTCTATCCATGTGAAAATAACAGAATCAGCTTCCTGGCCAAGTATAACTGTATTGTCAAGGTGGGGGGTGATGAAAATGGGAAATATTTCGCCTAGAGTGGGAATCAAACCCACATCTCTTACATTCCGGAGCTAGCACGCTCGCTAATCATTACATCACCTAGGCTCCCTGATTTCACAACCCTATCCACACCTACCTGTCTATGTGGCTCCTTGCCTGAAAGGTCAGTGCAGACCACTACCGTATTAAGCATTGTATGTCTAGTTATTTCAATGGGCTGGATTTGATTGGTTGTTGGAGTTTTACGTTGTGGCAACATCAAAGGTCATATCAGGATGGGTACATTCAGACTTGTGACAGTGCGCACTCATGTCGACTTTACACTGCTGCCCCACTGGGAAACCAGGACTATGGCTGGCACCATGACCCGATATCCCGCGCCATCACATTATCCTGACAGCCAACCAACCAGTCCTTGCCCTATCCTATTAATGCCCAGTGCCAGGCTAGGAAGCGACAAGTATCAATTATAAAAGTCATTGGTTTGACTCGACCGGGAACCAAACTCCTGATCTCCCGCACGCTCTGCCCGCCCCCTGCCGATTCGGCTCGCGCGCTCGGTGGGTCGTCAGCTGCTTACCTCTGTGACCATGCTGAGTGTGATGAGGAAGTAAAAGCTGATGAGGACGCCCCTCAGTATGATGGGGCGTGTCTTGTTGATGCGGAAAATGTGGGGGAACTCATCCATGATGGCCGTGAAACCTGTCTCCACGTAGGAGAACTGCAAACAGTCAACATGCCGACATCAGACAGAGCAGCGAGACTAGGCGATGAAAATAGTAAAAATAAGGCTAAATTCTTTTTCGTAAATCGGTAATCGCCCCCGCCCGTGCCTGAAAAATTACCCGCCCCTGATTTTGAATTATTTTTATTTAAACTGTTAAAAATGTGTCGGGCTAGCAGCAATTGAACTTTCGTAACAGTGATGTTTATGTAATTCCATTGAAATCATGTCATTCATCATCTGAAAAAAAGAATTAAATCAATTCTTTTATTTTAACTCTTTGCAAGGTATGTTTACAATAAACTGAGGTGATACAATAAATGCATACAAATATTAAAGAATTAAAACCGCCCATTCGATCCTGATTTCTTTGATTGATTGATTGATTGGTGGTTGCTTTATGCCGTATCGGTAGCATAGGTCATATTCACGGTGAGGAATGTTTTGTTGTTGTTCAAACCATTGCCTTTACATGTAAAAGCAGACAATCAATTATGTGCTCATAGACACTCGTTAAAGTGAAAAGCTCACAATCATATATTTATGGCCGAGGTAAACAAATCTCCTAAAAAAAAAGAGTTTATTAATAATTGTTAGAATTTATTTAGCAAACTATATGAGGTGGTACAGACCAGCTGCCCTCAAAAAGGCAAACATTTTTCTTGTTTTACTTTAGTAAAAAGGTCATGCATACTGTCTGCAGTGTAAAATTGTTGGCGCAGGGCCTACAAATCAACACAACTTAGTAAAATGTGTTTGAGTGTCAGCGGGGACTGACACCCAATACATCCAGGGGGAGGTTCCCCCTTGAGCAGAAAAGCATGTGCAAGCCATGAGTGGCCAATACGGCAGTGGCTAAGGACCACTTGGTCCCGCTGACCTCCCGCATGAGTCTGTGGTGGCTTTCCCACAGATGGTTCAATTTCTTTAAATTTATTAATGTTTTCATCCCACTCATGTTGCCATTTGGATTTTATGTGGGTGGCTATTAGTGGTTTCAGATCAGAGTGAGGGATCAGACACGGTTCAAGATCACAGCTCAGGGCCTTCTTCGCAGCCCGATCAACTCGTTCGTTTCCTTGTATGCCGGCATGGCCAGGCACCCAGCACAGGTGGATGTCATACCCATCTGTTGTCAGTTGGTTCATTTTTTAAATGACTGTTGCTAGAATAGGCTGATCCATTTTCAGTCAGGTAACAGCCAGGAGGCAGGAGAATGAATCACTGTATATAACATAGTTAGTGTGGTTGGATACCTTGATACACTCCAATGCGAGAAGGAGTGCTCGGGCTTCCCCAGTGAAAATCGAGCTCTGATTGATGTCAAATATTTCGACTTTCTACACATAGTTACATTACAAAATAGATTCCATTTAAAGTACCCATTTGTATTGTTTAGTAGATATAAGGATGTGTAACCCATTGCTGAACCCAGACTGAGAGGGTGGGAAACATTCATGTATGATATTTAATGTTTAATGTGTATTGGATGTGGATTGAATTTGTATGCAGTGCATCGGATATGATAGAGGTGTCGGGGCAAGTTGCCATGACCTGGTGGTAGCTGGGATGTGGGAACGATGGGTGCACCTGAGCTGCACCCATCTCTACTGTCCTGGAATCTCAAGATGGCCACCATAAAGAGTAAAATAACAATATGCCGGGGATCAATGACATCATGTACCTTCAATAATATCATGTACCTTCAATAATATCATGTACCTTCAATATCATGTACCTTCAATGACATGCCTGTAGGAGTGCTGGAGAGATTAAAAGCCTGGTAGCCACTTCACTATTATAGACAGGCAACTATAAGACTCAGCTACACCACCCATTTCCTATACTACACCCTCTGGTACTTTATGGTATTTTATATATATTTAACTTGCATTTCGTTATAGCTCACTTCTCTTTATAAAGATCTGGCAACCACCTTTTAAAAGGGATTAGCCCATAGATTACATCAGGCAAGCGTATATGCAGAGGTGTGATTTCTTTGATCAAAAGGACGATCACTAACTTGAGTGCATGGAATTGTGCTGAAGGTACATGTGTGTATGCATGAACTAAAGAGTGAATAGATAATGATCTATATAATGTAGCGTTACCATGGTGCTGAAGGTACATGAACAAAACAGTGAATAGATAAGGTTCTGTATAACATGACGTTACCATGGTGCTGAAGGAACATAAACTAAACCATGAATAGATAAGGTTCTAGATAATGTAGCGTTACCATGGTGCTGAAGGTACATGAACTAAACAATGAATAGATATGGATCTATATAATGTAGCGTTACTATCATCCCGAAGGAACATAAACTAAACCATGAATAGATAAGGTTCTATATAATGTAGCGCTACCATGGTGCTGAAGGTACATGGACTAAACAGTGAATAGATAATAGGATCTATATAATGATAGTATCTATATAATGAAGCGTTACCATGGTGCTGAATCCCAGAGTGAGAAGCATGAAGAAGAAGAGCACAGACCAGAGCGGGGTGATGGGCATCTGAGAGAGCGCCTCCGGGTAGACGACAAACACCAGGCCTGGACCTGCCGGTGCAGAAGTTTGTTGTTTGTTGTTGTTTTACATCCTAGCAACATCTAAGGTCATATCAGGATGATTACCGACTTGTGACAGTGCACACTCATGGCGACTTCATAGTGCTACCCCACTGTGAGACCAGGCCACCAGCACCATGACCTGATATCCCTCTCACTCACATTATGCTGACACTGAGCCAACCAGTCCTTGCCCATGAACGACGTGTCAGATTAGATGAAAGTATTCATCACCAGGGGGAAGGGGTTATCTTTATATTTGCCATGTAATATGGCTAACAAACTTAAAGCTGCACATTCTGATGAAATATCAAATTTTCAAAACCAAACCAAATCTAGATTTGATTTCACGTATCTAACTTAGATACTGATGCACTTATTAAGCATTTGTTTCTGCGTAGAAGGCAATACTGAGTCAATTTAACAGAACCTGTTACTGCAGAAGTCTATGGTGTCATAGTTTTGGCATGCTTGCTAAAACAAATTTTCCATGTTTGCACTCAAAATATCTCAAAAGTTTACCATTTAAAATAAAAGTAACCTTGAACTAATTTAAAGTAGATACTAGTGATCGATCTAATATATTTATCTCAGAAAAAGTACATGAATTCAAAACCATCGGACGCTGCAGCTTTAATACACAAAGTAAACGACAACTATTTGACTTGCTACCCCAAAAAATGAGGCAAAGTCATTAATAATGCAACGTAGAAACCAAAAATGGGGTCAAAGTTTTAGAGAATGGCGCTTATCTGGACTTTGCGCAGCTCACCCTGGGCGGCTACTTTCTCAATGCTGACGCCTTTCGCCTGAGCCATGAATCCGAGCACGGAGAAAATGGCGAAACCCGCATACAGACACGTGAAACCAGTCACAACCACCACGATGATCGAGTCTCTGTGGGGAGAGTGTAGACAGGAAGTGTGAGGAGTCTGGGTGGAGAGTGTAGACAAGAAGGGTGAAGGGTCTGGGTGGAGTGTGTAGTAGGAAGTGTGAGGAGGCTGGGGGAGAGTGTAGAGAGGAAGTGTGAGGAGGCGGGGTGGAGAGTGTAGACAAGAAGAGTGAAGACTATGGGTGGAGAGTGTAGAGAAGAAGTGTAAAGAGTATTCGGGGGAGAGTGTAGAGAAGAAGTGTGAAGAGTATTCTGGATGGAGAGTATAGACAAGAAGTGGGAAGACTATGGGTGGAGAGTGTAGACAGGAAGTGGAAAGACTCTGGGGGAGAGTGTAGACAGTAAGTGGGAAGAGTCTGGGGGGAGAGTGCAAACAATCCATTACAAGAAATGTTGCTGAGAAACATTATAGATAGAGCAAGCCTGTTTTTGTTTTTTATTTATTTGAGTAGGGAATACCAACCTGGCATTCATTGAATAAAATTCATTTTTACCCATTCAACATAACTAAAAATGAGTACACTTACTTGAGGCATCTGTTGTTGAATTTGTTGTAACTGGACATGGCAATGAGCCCACCTGTGCATTCACTCAGTGAGAAGAAAACCATAGTAGCTGCCTCACTCCACACCTGTAGGACGCATAGTTAGCCACACAGGTAAATTAAATTATCAGGAGGTGTCGCATATAATTAATAGTTGTAATCTATATATAATACCAAACAGTGGTTAAGTCTTAGGGGCGTTCTGATCACTACTCCTCTGTAAATCGGTGTTGCCAATGCGCATCATCGTACTCCACTGATGCTTTGCCATGCATGGGTTGTTACTAGCATGTTTTTTGTGCCTACCGCACACATTTCATATTGATCTTGATGGTTTTGACTACCTTTGGTCCCTTGACCAGAGTGGCATCCATTTTGAGTCACGTAACTGCAAGTGTTGTTAATTCTGCCATGAGATAGCATCACAGATATGGTTTACCACATAATGGTACAGATGGTTTCCACCAGATGGCAGCACTATTTTGAAACGGGACCATGCATGAGTCCAGAATATAGCAGAGAACATAGATATATAAATGGTCCAGACTGTGAATATATAGGCCTATATAATGACAGTTCAACACAATATTGGTCCAGGGATTGATGCGGAGCCTAGCTTTAAGCTGTGCACAGTACGGGTTAAAGCTAGTCATATGCCTAAGATAGAGAGAAAAGTGTTAAGGGCAAGCTGCACACGTCACATATGAGTAGGTGGTGATAACCAACTGGCACCTTGCCAATCACTGCCTAAAATGAGTAACTTTGTATTTTTTCATTGCTTCTAACTCAATGTACCTGCGAACTATGATATTATAAAGTATATGTTGACCAGATGGGATGGCCGAATGAGTTGAGTGTCCATCTCATGTTCTGGTAGATCATGGGATCGTGGGTTCGATCTCTGGTTGAGTCAAACCAATGACTTAAAAATTGATACATGTTGCTTCCTAGCCAGGCGCTCAGCATTGCTAGGATAGGGCAAGGATCACTGGAATGAGGAAAACCAATTGTCCACGATTGAAATTTGCTCTGCTTAATCAACTAATGTACCAACAAATTTAATATATGAAAATAAAGAGGAAGACTGGCTCTTGACTTCTGTATGGTTTCCTTGTTAATATTTATATTTGACAAGTTTGTTATGTGCACTTGAAAAACGTTGTTTTACACAATTATGTGTACAGCATAAACTTCTCACTACATTCAGCCCTATGCAGGCTACAAATCTGTTTCTTAGGATCAGTGGAAAGCTTATTCTATCAGTTTTCTAATGACAGTGGCAAAAAGGTAATACAGGAAAACCTCTCTAAATCGACCGACCATGGGCCCCACTTTAAATGGTCCATTTAGGGAAGTGGTCGGTTTAGAGATTTTTTATCATTGCAATAGACGGGTTCGTCATTCCAGCAGCGCGGTGCATTGTGGGATGCATGGAAGAAAAACAAACCCGCCAGAAGCACATGGCACATGTGTATCCATGTTTATGCTAAATTGTTATGTTTTTCTATTAATTTTGAATAAAGTCAAAGTTTTGCCTCATGCGTATTGGCAAAGTCAATGGCTGTACACCTGTGTTTTGCTCTCGACGCCGTTTTCAGTGCATGCACAGTCGGAATGACGATCTCGTCTATTCTATTGTATGGCCAGCGTTGGGTGTGATATATGCGTAATAGATGTCTAGACAGGTCTGTAAAATATGCAAATGAGATGACATCACATGACTAACTGTGCTGGAGGTCTAGACCCCTAGATGGGGAATAAATCATTCAGTATCCAGAAGTCAAAGTGTTCAGATGTCGTACTTTCACATGGTGTCAGATGTGGAGGCAATGGTGCTTTTAGGCCCATTGCTTTAGGCTACCAACAAAGACAGTGTCATATAGCTGTGGTTCACCAGACAGCAACTCCCTGGTAACCAAATGAAGCAGCATTAACAAGTTACTGTGAGTTTGCTCTACCACAGACAAGCAAGCAGAACGCCATATCTGAATGGACAGATTGGAGGGCAGGGCCCGAAGTGATGGCCCACAAATGCACAGATGCCTGAAAAGATGGCACACAGATGCACAGATGCCTAGAGGCACAGACACACCTGCACAGATGCCAAGAAGCACAGATGCACAGATTGTCGACAGAGACGAACGGCTGTAACGAAAACGGCCAGGATGAAGACGCGCAGAGCGTCAGGCCAGCTAAGCAACAGGTGAGGCAGCGAGCAGTGAACACGGAGCACCGAGATGCAAGCATCGGATGCCAGGCCACTGATATTGATATATAATTCCATCATAATATTGCTATGGACTAGTTATTAGTGATGCTCATTGTTTTGTGGAGGCTAAGCAGCTGGACAGTTCAAAGGACTTCAGTGCCATAGTGTGCTTGGACACTCGCTAAATGTTAATTACTTACTTACTTACACCTACTCGCTTAAGTTACGTGCTTGTATATTTTATTGTATTACTGTATGATGAATGAGTAAACCTGGTAGGCTTGTTTGTTTTGTGTTTGTTGTTGTTTTACGTCCTAGCAACATCCAAGATCATATCAGGACTGGTACCTACATACTTGTGACAGTGCGCTCTCATGGCAACTTTATAGTGCTGCCCAACTGTGAAATCAAGCCGTCAGCCCCATGACCTGATGCCCCCCACCCCCCCAGTCACATTATCCTGACACAGAGCTAACCTGGTATGTCTCAGAAATACTTTGAGGGGGGGATGTGATATATGCGTAATAGACGTCTAGACATCTAGACGTCTAGACGTCTAGACATGTCTGTAATATATGCAAATGAGATGACATCACATGACTAAGTGTGCCAGAGGTCTAGACCCCTGGACGGGGAATAAAGCATTCAGTATCCAGAAGTCAAAGTGTTCAGACGTCATACTCTCACATTGGGGATCCAAATAAAGCGATCAATATAGGGGAGTGGTCAATCTGTGGAGGTAGTCAGAGAGGATTTACTGTATATGAAAAAATAACTATCGATTCGGTCCACGCATCCGATAGTGGACAAGGTTTGTCCGGCACTAAGGGCAAGGTAGGCTTGTTTCTTTTGTGTTTGTTGTTGTTTTACGTCCTAGCAGCATCCAAGATCATATCAGGACTGGTACCTACATACTTGTGACAGTGCGCTCTCATGGCAACTTTATAGTGCTGTCCCACTGTGAAATCAAGCCGTCAGCCCCATGACCTGATACCCCCCACACCCCCCAGTCACATTATCCTGACACAGAGCTAACCCGTCCTAGCCCTATCCTATTAATGCCGAGCGCCGGGAATCAAACTCCCGATTTCGTGCAGGGGAAGCCTGCGCTCTGCTGATTCGGTGTGAAGGGACTGTCGGGTACTCACGGCAGGGTTGGATAACTTGGAAATGTCCGGCTTCAAGTAGTACTCGATGCCAATAGCAGCGCCCGGTAAAGTGGCGCCACGCACCACTAGGATTGTCAGCATCAGGTAGGGGAAGAGCGACGCAAAGTACACAACCTGTAGAACAAGGGTTAATACTCATATAACACCTTATTTATACCAACATCAGGTAGGGGAAGAGCGACACAAAGTACACGACCTGTAGAACAAGGGTTAATACTTGTATAACACCTAATTTATACCCACATCAACTAGGGGAATAGTGACACAAAGTACACGACCTGTAGAACAAGGGTTAATACTTGTATAACACCTTATTTATACCAAAATCAGGTAGGGGAAGAGCAACGCAAAGTACACAACCTGTAGAACAAGAGTTAATACTTGAATAACACCTTATTTATACCAACATCAGGGACAGGAAGAGTGACACAAAGTATACAGCCTGTAGCACAAGGGTTAATACTTGTATAACACCTTATTTATACCAACATCAGGTAGGGGAAGAGTGACACAAAGTACACAGACTGTAGAACAAGTGTTAGTACTTGTATAACACCTTATTTATACCAACATTAGGTTGGCGAAGAGTGACGCAAAGTACACAACCTGTAGAACAAGGGTTAATACTCCTATAACACATTATTTATACCAACATCAGGTAGTGGAAGAGCGGCGCAAAGTACACAACCTGTAGAACAAGGGTTAACACTCGTATAACACCTTATTTATACCAACATCAGGTAGTGGAAGAGCGATGCAAAGTACACAACCTGTAGCACAAGGGTTAATACTCGAATAACACCTTATTTATACCAACATCAGGTAGGGGAATAGCGATGCAAAGTAGACAACCTGTAGAACAAGGGTTAATACTCATATAACACCTAATTTATACCAACATCAGGTAGGGGAAGAGCGACGCAAAGTACACATCCTGTAGAACAATGGTTAATACTTGTATAACACCTTATTTATACAAGCATCAGGTAGGGGAAGAGCGACGCAAAGTACACAGCCTCTAGAACAAGGGTCAATACTCGTATAACACCTTATTTATACCAACATCAGGGACAGGAACAGTGACACTGAGTACACATCCTGTAGAACAAGGGTTAATACTTGTATAACACCTTATTTATACCAACATCAGGTAGGGGAAGAGCGACGCAAAGTACACAACCTGTAGAACAAGGGTTAATACTCGTATAACACCTTATTTATACAAGCATGAGGGGCGGGAAGAGCGACACAAAGTACACAACCTGTAGAACAAGGTGTAATACTTGTATAACACCTTATTTATACCAACTTCATGTAGGGTAAGGGCAACGTAAAGTACACAACATGTAGAACGAGGGTTAATACTCATATAATACCTTATTTATACCAACATGAGGGACAGGAACAATGACACAAAGTACACAACCTGTAGACCAAGGGTTAATACTCGTATAACTCCTTATTTATTCCAATGTCGGGGAACAACGACACAAAGTTCACAACCTATTCATATCCTAGTACGGCTGAGTGACAAGCTTGAAAGCAACAATTATCAATTTTGTAAGTCATTGTTTTGACTCGACCAGGAATGGACCTCCCGACCTTCTGCACGGGAAGCCTGCGATCTACCGATTCGGCGACCACGTTCGGTCTAACAGAAAAGTTGCTGGTTGACCCAGCCTGCCAATTTTTCTGATTTGTTTGTTTGTTTGTTTATTTAAAGAACCCCCCCCCCCCCCAGCACAAAAAGTAGACATTAGCTAATGGGGGTGGTACAGCCGTTAAGCAGATCGGACTAACGCAATACATTTCAAACAGGTAAAACAGAGCACAGAAACATATCTCAAAAGAGCATATAACTGTGCTAAAATCACAACTGGAATATGATACAAAATAATCAACAGAAAAAAACTGTCAAGTTAAAAATGGAAAATGAATTTTTGCTAAAAAGAAACTGGTTTCCCTAAAAAAAAAAGAATAATGAATTGCGGATGGAATCGGACGGCCTCCATAACACGCTGATTTCCAAACACGGAATAAGTATAGACCCCTTTCAATGTTTATAAACATTGTGTATGAGCACTCAGTTTGGCTGCAGAAAGAAGGCACACTGCCATTGAGTTTGCCGGTATGCGCTGTGCAAAATGTTAATTTTATTCAAAATTAATAGAAATGCAGAACCCTAACCATATAAATTTAATATAATCTGTTCGTTGAATATGTTTTCTATATCTGTTCCAAGCGGGTTGTTTCTAGGTTGTGTGGTTTTAGAGATATTTCACTTTTTCTGAATGAAGATTGCTCATGGCCATTGACAATGCATTGAGTTTGCCGGTAAGCGCAGTGCAAAACGTCTATTTTATTCAAATTAATAAAAATACAGAACCCTAACCTTATACATTTAATATAATCTGTTCGTTGAATATGCTTACTATATGTGTTCCCAGCGGTTTGTTTTTAGGTGGTGTGGTTTTAGAGATATTTCACATTTTCTGTATGAAGATTACTCATAGCCATTGAGTTTGCAGTGTGACAGTGTGTCGTCCTGCAGCCAAGCAGTGTGCGCACTGACCTAGATACCTATGCTGACGTCATATGAAATAGGTCTATACTCCGACAGTGCTCACACTGAGGCAGATAAAACTACATGTCAAGAACTGCATGACCAACCCACCTTTCCGAGTGATTGAATGCCCCTGAGGAGGACGAGGAAGATGATGAACCAGGCGAGCAGGAGGCAGAAGGCCAGTTCCGGTTGGACGGACCCCGGGTGTTGGACACCGGCAGATAGCTTCAGGACCCGGTTACTGCAAGGAGCAGCGTCTCACAGTCATGGTTCAGTGAATTGTGCATGTTATTCGTAACATGGGTAATTTACGGGCAGAGGCGCAGAACCCGCCATTGATTTAACCAGCAACGCTGCCGCCACCTAACGGATAACCGACAAACTAGCCCAACCCTATCGTGCAGGTGGAGCCACCTAACGGCTCAAACCCAAACAATGTTATCCAGACGCTGGAGCCCCATCACCTTTCCCGCCAAAAACGACACGCGATACAAAATTCAAACTGTCAAACTCCTCCACGGTCCCACTCCTCCTGCCGCAGCCATACAGCAAGGACATCCACCACCTTTCGTCACCTACATACCCACACCGCAGATGACAGACTCATGGGTAGTGTTGATGGTTTGAATTCGGCGCTCACTAGGACAATAAACATTGACCGAGAGGGGGGGGAAACGTGAGACCATTGTACCTTAATCTTGTTGTTCTAGATGAAAAATAAAAACCAATGTATGGAACTGTCCGCCTCCGTCTTCGTAAATTTTGATTTGTTGTTGTTGGCTTTTTGTGAGATTGATATATTCAGGTTGGCCATTATCTTGCTAATTAATTAACCTCCAACTAAACCCGGAGTCACTTTTTCTTCTTATTTCATCTTAGAAAAATATATCATGTTGACCATTAAATAACGAAGCAAAAGCTTCATTAATCTGGAGTAACATTTAAAAAAAGAAAATGTCTCCACATTTTTAGATAAATATTTCCTCTTATTTCATTTTAGATATATATATCATGTTGAGCATTATATAACTAATTAATCAATGTCAAATTAATTCAGAGTAACTTCGTTGTTGCAAATATTTTCCCCATATTTTTTATATAAATATTTCCTTTTATGTTTTTAGATAAATATATCCGGTTGACCATTATATAACTAAATTAATTAGCCGCTATTAATCTGGAGATACCTTTCTTTTTTTCAAACAAATATTTTTTTCCCTTATTTTTGAGAAAAATATTTCTTAATTAAAAAAAAAAATCAGGTTGACAATTTTAACACTAATTAATTAACTTCTAATTCACCATCGAGACACCAAGACAACGCGACATATAAGTTATTTGGACAGAATTTAATATAATCTGTTCAAGTTACAATAATCATGTAGCTAGGAGGCACAGGGCCAGACATTTAAGAATCTGCTCACGCTGAATGAGCTGCATATCTTTCGTGATCATTCGTGTTCAATGCTGTGCGGCGACAGAGGCCTCTTGGGTAATATCGTTCATCAAAGTCAGTGTCAAGATAGTTCAAGTTAAGTCACATAAATCATAGTGCAATATCAAGGCTGAAAAACAAACATGTTAACACGATGTATATAGTACGTAACTACACGAGCAGCTCCCGATCAGCGCTCAAACCAATAAATTTGCGAGCGCTGCTGGAGCTGCCGAGATGTGAAAGGCCCTTAAGTAGGAGTTGACCGCCGAGCTACGCCACGTCCCCGCCGCCATTAACTGGTCTAGAGTCAAACCAGAACCCTGACACGCCTGGGTGGCCCCTCTCCTGAGTCCATGTAGGGTCAGCCCTTTGTCAACTCCGAACACCGTGTACGAAGCCACCCTGAGGGCTCTGGTAAGAGTTGCGAGGGTGAGCTGCGTACCATCAGCCAAGAGGAAAGCAGGGGACTCCGGCAGCAGGGTTACTGCTCGAGAGTAGTTATCCCAGGCGGTCACAGGGCAGCAGGGGGAACCCGGAATGGCCGGCAGGCGGAACACCACCGGGGGGTCTGAGGCGGACCTCGTCTTGGAGGACCTCAAGGTTACTGTGAGCGACCCCCTTCGCCTTCTGATATCGCTACCCTTGAGTACGTGTGGGGAACCCGTGGCTCCAGCAGAGAGATTAGCAATGTTTGACTGTCTGATCAGGGTCAGGTAGGCGATCACAAGAGCGATAATGATGACATGCGGCCTGGGGAACATGTTTGTTAGGGACACTATGATAGCCTTGAAATCTCGGGGGGTGACAGGAGTGGCTCTAGCGACTACGTGCTTTGACGCTTTGAGAATACCTCGTTTGAAGGTTCTTAACTCTGGGGCTTCGAAGGCCGAGCCCATACCTGACATGCTTAACACCCACACTTTTACTGAGCTGAAGTAGTTCAGCACTGCGCCGGGCGATCTGAGCCGGTCGGAGAGGAAGAGCAAGAAGGACATAAGGTCATAGGTGGACGGGGAACTCGGACGTAACTTGTTCTTGTTACAGAAGTCAAGATACACCCGAACGTGGGCTGCCTTATTCTGCCACGTCCGCGGGGCCAGAGCGCAGGTGTAGAGGCTAATGAGCCGATTGTGGTGACTCATTGCGTATCCTGGAAGATAGAGGCAAAAAATTACTATCTTCCAGTGACAGCATTTAGATGTTACATGATAAAATGTTAAGTGAGATGTGAACATTTATTTCAAGAAGATTTCGATCGGCGCACATTTTTTGCGCTTTACTTTCAGCTGTAGTGGAATGTGGGGCTCTACTTAATGCGTCGGCTAGTATCAAGTCATTACCAGGTTTATGGAGTACTTCAACCTCACAGTTCTTATGAGCTGCAATCAGCCATAGCTGTCGGGCACACGCACATAGAACTTTCTCTTTACCTTTACCTGAATCTAGTACCTGTTGTGATGATAGACTGTCGGTGTTTACTTTTATCAAATAATCATGTGGTTCTGGTGGTAGTAAATGTGTTACAGCGTGTACTAGGTTAAGTGCTTCTAGTTGCGTTATTGCTAGGTCTTTTTGTAATAATTTTGAATCGTAGATAGACTTGTAGAATGCTACTTTGGAGAACGCTCCTCCCGCCTTTAAGGTGGAGTCGCATTCTATCACCCATTCGGTTCGTGGTGCTTGTGGTAATAATTGCTTACCGTTAAATGCGGATGCGAAACATTGAAACCATTCGAGGTCCCTCAGCATATCCTTATCGAACGTGTATTGACCTGTATGGGGTGCTTTCCGTAATGCTTCAAGTACTCTATTGGAGAATCTAACTGCAGGTTTTATACACTTAGATAAATGTTGCAGCTTGCCTGCTAGGCTTTGTAGTTGCTTCTTAGAGCAGGTACGTTTATTTTCCCAAAGTTGACATTCCTCTAATACATCCTGTAATTTATCTTGGGGTAGGGTAACTGTCATTGCGACCGAGTCGATTAGGAAGCCTAACCAGGTGATGGAGGTAGACGGGGGGGTACACTTTTCGAGAGCTAGAGTTAGGCCAAGTTGTGAAGTTAGGTTTATAAATTCAGCGTACGCAGCGTTGGCTTTTGATTCAGTATCCTCGATACCTATAAAATCATCTAGGTAGCATAAAGAAAAGATAGATTGATTACGTAATAACCAAACGACTGCCCTGGTTGTACGTGCACATGCTAGTGCGGAGGTTCTGCACCCAAAGGGAGGTGCCAGGTCTATATAAATATTGCCGTTGATTGATATACCCAAGAGGGGAAGGGAGAGTGGGCAGACTCTCAGCTGGCGATAGGCACGTGCAAGGTCACCGCCCCACATCCAGGCACCCCTACCTAGGATTGTAAGTCTATCGGTAAGGGTTGATACCGAGGGAAGGAAGAAATTAAACGGCTTGCCTAGATAATAGCCCTTAACTATACCCGCGTTTACACTTTTTCCTTTAGGAAAACTCAGGTCAATGATTATTCTTTTTTGGAGTGAGTTCTTTTTTGGGCGTGTCATCATTGGGCTAATTTGGCACCAGGGTTCAAATGGGGGGGTCTGGAATGGGCCAAGTAGCGCACCTAGGGATATTTCTTTGTCTAGAAATGCGTAGATGTGTGTGATGTCGTCACTTGATTTTGAGTGATTCTTATACGTGGGGATGGGTACCTTCTTGGAGGAGTAGTCAATAGGCCACCCAAATTCTAGATGATCTACTAGTAAAACATCTGGGTAATTAAGGAGAACTGCACGCCACTTTGGAATATTTAGACCAGAGGGAAGCGATATTTTTGCTCCCATATAGTTAGGGAGACCAGTTGATCGAACCTGATTGTAAATCTGGCCATAGGAGGAAGTGTGTGGGACCCATGCTATTTCTGCGGTATGGGGCCAGAAGGTGCATAGTGAGTCCTTAAACTCCAGTGGTGTGGGGGGGGGGGACAAATGTTTGAGACTGAGTTTTGGGTAGAGCGGATAATACAACTTGAATGGGGGCGTCGAACCAGTTAGTTGTTAGCGATGGAAAAGACAGTTGATTATTTGCATTTAACGGAGGATTCAACACAGTTACAGGTTTGAGAGTCATATTTACAGCTTGAGATTGAGTATTATTAGTTTTGACTTTCTCAGGTTCTGAGACGACCTGCGGTTTAGGGCTGATAGATTTATCTTGTTTCAGTTCGACCAAGTTACAGTTATCAATGTATTGCGGGTCATCAAGATTAGGGCTCAAGGGTTGCTTAGTTACCACTGATACGGTTGAATTAAGTGGAAATTGTGGCGACACGTTATCAGTACTCGGTTCATTAAGATTACTCTTTTCTAGATTTGGCAACATAACAGTAGAATTAGTATTTGAGCAGATATCGTTATAACTTACACCAGTGCCTGCTGCCTCTGCTGCTTTTTTGTCTAAGAATTTTCGTTTCTTTAGACAGTCCTGCTCCTTATGCTGCAGGATGCGCTTAAATTTATAAGCGCACCACGCACAGATGTGGGGGGCTCGATCGGGGGCAGTACCGTGTGACACATTGAAACCACACTCTTTACCCCAGTTCCAGTTATAACAGGGCTTGCCGTCATTGTCTCTGGAGTACTCCTCTCTCTGGTTGACAGGGAGGGGGTTAACAGGGACGTTTGACGCAGAGGACCCACTCTGTGTAGATGGAGCCGCAGGTCGAGCGGTGGAAGCGGGGGTATACCTAGACTCAGTTGCATATTGACCACCCCCCCGTGATTGCAACACTCGTACTGCCTCAGTGGAAACGTCCCGTTGAACGTCCTTGATTGCTATTGCATCTAGCCACCCTTCCTTTAAGCGCCCGTCTGCTACCAACTGGAAAGTTCTTTCCGACCACCGGCGGCAGGTGGGCCAATCCCAGGTGATGGCCATTCTAGCTAGGTCTTCCTCATGCTGGAGCACTGCTGTGACCCACGGTCGAGGGAACTCGGGTTGGGCCAGCATTACTCTAAGCGCGAAGAAGTATTCAGCCCAGGTCGCTTCACCCACGCCTATCTTCTTAAAGTTATCGCCCCGCGTTATGAAATTATGTGGGTAGAACTTCGTACCTGGGGGCTTGTGTAAGGCGTGGGTCGAGTTGATCAGGTAGTCGGCTGTGATGGGAGCCTGAGGCTGCAGCTGCTGGTAGAGAGGGGCGGCGGCAGGGGCTGCCGCCGGTGTCGGAGTAGCCGGCTGCGGGGCGGCCGTCGGCGGGGCGTCGGCCGTCGGGCGGTTGGATGAGGCGAGACGGGAGACACCAGGAGGCACCCTCTCGGGGGCACGATGTCTAGGAGTTGGAGAGAACGAGGAAAACCCGGATCGAGGGGTCGAGGCGTGATCCGGAGGCGAGTAGGGGCCCGGAACTGGAGTGTGCCCAGTCGGCTTACCGGCGCGTTGTTCTAATGCCGCCAATCTGGCCTCCAAGCCCGATAGACTGCCGGTGACTGAGGGTGGGGCGATGCCCGGAGTGTCTAGTACGGAAACACCGTCTGAACCCGACTCTTCTGATGATGAAGGGGGTCGGCACGATGAGAACTGCTTACGAGGCCTTAAACCTCTCCGCGATAGTCCAGACGAACCTGGGGGACGCCCACGTCGTTTCCTAGTTGGGGGTGGCATGATAGACGAGTACGTTGAAATTAGATGTTGCCTGCTCGGGAGTCGGAGGGCGAGTGACGAATGCGCGGCTTGACCCAGGATCCACCTGGCGTCTCGTTGGCGAATTACAGATGTTAGCGGGCCAACATCCCCAATTAATCATCAGTAACTTTGTTTGTGGTTAATATTTTTATTCCTCTAAATGCAGTTTTCTTTTCAGCGCTAAGGCACTAACTGCTCTTGCGGCAATACTTCAAGCTGCATAGTCCGATGGTGTTAAGTCTCTGTCATTTCTCCTGGATCAATATAGTAAATTGATTTTTATAATCTGCATTTTCATTTGCGGTAACTTTTATTTGAAATGGTTAATTTTGGAGATATTTGAAATGCAAATATGTCAAATTAGTTTTGGTAAGCACGCCAAAACTCTGACACCATAGACTTCTGTAGTAACAGGTTCTATTAAATTGCCTCAGAATTCCCTTCTATAATACAACAAATATTGAATAAGGGCATCAGTATTTTTGCTAGATATGTAAGATCAAAATGTAGATAATTATTTTGGTTTTGAAAATGTGATCCTTCATTGGACTATGCAGCTTTAACTTCAGTCATTCACATGATTGATTGATTGATTGGAGGTTGCTTTACGCCATGTCAGCAGGATAGGCCATATTCACAGAGAGAAATGTTTGTTTTTTGCTCAAACCATCGCTTTAAATGTAAAAGCAGACAATCAATTATGTGCCAATAGACACTCATTAAATTAGAAAGCTCACAATCATATATTTGTGGTCAAGGGAAACAAATTCCCGTAGAAAAAGAAAAGTTTTATTAATAATTGATAGAATCTATTTAGTAAACTATATGAGGTGCCCTCCAGCTGCCCTCAAAAAGGCTAAAATGTTTTCCTGTTTCTTCACATGATTTAATTACAATAACAATCGAAAGATAATAAAACATTGTTATTATGTTAAGCTAATTAAGAAGTTGTGGTTTATCTGATCAGCGTATGCATTCAGTGAATCCATTTTAATTTAGACATTGTTTTACTTAGTTTTCTAGGCAGGGGTATGTCAGCATCGTCTGGGTTTAGGTATCATCCAAGTTACATACTTCAGTGTTTGTGATGTGTCTAGTTTGTAGCAAGCGATCAGTGTGTGCACTAGTATAGGGCAGTCTGGATTTTGGTGAATGCGAAGGGATGAACCGGATGATTTGGTTGGTTAACATGAGTAGGATAGATATGTGTAGAGTTATTAGTGGTGTTCATTGTCAGTGCCTGTGTGCCGTTGTTTGAGGGCAAGGTTCAGTGGGGTGAGGGGATGGTTAACTACAATTTGTAAAAATATACAGGTTTTCGGTTCAGATTTATATATTGGCAAAGAACATTATTATTCTCGGGTGACGGAGTGGGGACCATGATTATGTAACAGAGAAGCAATGGGTGCCCCACTCACTTTGTGACATAAGCGCCTATGTGGAAATGTATTAATGCATAGTGACCGAGATTGTGATATGATGTTCATATTTAAGAGACAGTTAATTATTATGGAAATGTTCCCTCCATGCACCAGAAAGAATGCAAGTGGAGGGGAAGAGCATTTTAATATATGTTTATTGTAACTGTTTGCAACTACCTGTTACCACGGGGCCGATGGACAAGCACACCCAGCCATCCTGCATACATTACGGACACCACCTGCAGCTGGGGTTGAGTGACAGCTGCCCCCTAGTATGGCGTCACCCACCCAGGCTGTAGAGGGTGTCTGATTGGCTGAGCTGTGTGAGTCCAGTCACCTGGGTTCCTTATAGCTGCTGTGCACACCTCATACTCTACTTTTTTTAGGCCACTCCACTCTCTACAATTCAACGAGAGCATTTACACTCCAAAGAGGCTGAGCTGTGTGTAACACCCATTTAACTCAGGTTCAATTGGCTGTAGGCACCGATTGTACATGAGCTTCGACAGGAGTATGTGGGTGTGTGTGTACAGCTGGTGGGGAGTCAGGGTGATAGGTCGCTAGTAGGTGAACAGGAGTTGATGCCAATAAAGCACAACCCTTCGCTCTCAATCTTGCATGACTTGTCTCCCTTTCTTAATGAGTTGTTAAGAGTAACACTGGAGGTGAGGACTGACAGTCAGTTGTCAGGCCCCACCTGAGGAGTGTTTGTGAACCATGCGAGAAGCCTTTTTACATTCTGGCAACATCTAAGGTCATATCAGGATGGGGAAAAAAGAAAGCTTGTTTTATTTGATGCCGCCTCTAAACCACATTGATTTTTGTATCATCGGCTATTCTACATCACACGGATGGTCATTCTGACAGCATTGCTCACGGACACAGCTGACTATGAGGCAAAAGTGGGTTAATCAAGGCTTTTATTCGGGCGCCGCCCACCCGGCGGCATGTACATGGACTGTGTATTGTCGGGTAAGAAGCAAATGAGCGAAGGCCCCGATATAGGGGGCAAATGAAATGGGATGAGGGCATATGAGACATGTGAATAATGTAATAATGAGTAATAAGTAAATAAAATCTACAATATGAGCAAGAGTTAATTATTTAGTGTATGAGATAATTGTAAGGAATAAATTTAGCAAACGTGAAATTTAATTAGGTGTGATCGCTCAATTGCGCGTGTGTCAGTTGCTTAGTAGTTGATGTTTTTAGTTTTCATTTTTCATATTTTAAATGCTTGATTGTTTACTTTTTGTTGATTGTTTTGGGAGCAATCAACTGCAGGTATGGATGGTACAAATTGGAGCTGGGAAGTAGTGAGTGCGAGAGTTTGAAGTCGACTGACCAGCTTGGGGGGCGCCGGTGTCAGCGTCTTATTTCCCACAAGTCTCATTTCCCAAATATCGCTTCTGCGTATGCGCGGATTCGAGTGACGAATGCAAACTTTGGTTGGCTTTATGACTTTAAACCCAAGAATACTGGAGGAAACGTGTACAACAATATTCTCTACGAGTTTGAGAATATTGGTGAATATATTAAAGAAGTTATTGGCGAAAAAACCGATTCGGTCGCCGTGTTGTTTACTTCTGGTCGGTCGCTCGACCTGATTATCACTATTTGTTTTTTAGCGGTTATTCTTATGAGTTTAAACCCAAGAATACAGGAGAATACGTATTGCTTGTGGAGAACAATATTCTCTGACTTTTAGAATATTGACGCATATATTAAAGAATGTATTGGAGTTAAACAGGAGGATACATATTTCTTGTGGAGAACCAGACTTGTGGGAGGTGAGACGCTGACACCGGTAGGCACCAGGATAGTGCTGCGCCGTGATTGGCTGGCAGAGCGCAGCGGGGGAGTCCCTTGCAAGGGATGGTGATTGGTTGATGTGGGGGGGGGGGGTGACGCCTTGTCCTCCACCGCGACGGTGGCCAAGGGGGGGGGGGAGGGTTGGCCTCAAGCCCGCCAAGTCCAGCAATGACACCAAATGAGCGAAATCGCTCATTCAAGACAATCTGCTCCGTCACATATGCTACTCTTTCTGATCAGCAGTAAGGAGTCTTTTATCTGCACTTTCCCAAAGACAGGACAGCACATACCACAGACTTTGATGAACCAGTTGTGGACCACTGTTTGGAACGGAAAATAGCTCAAACTGCAAATGTGTCCACTGAGCAGGATCGATTGGATGACCCACATCTCCACAGGTGGACACTCTACTGCCTGAGCTACGTCCCGCTCCTATATCAGGATTGGGTCCGACTTGTGACAGTGCACACTCATTGCAACTTTATAGTGCTGCCCCTCATTAGCACCATGACCCAATTTCCTACTCAGTCACTTTGTAGTGTTCTCTGTGGCAGAGTGGTTAGAGTGTCTGACTTTTTTCTAGGTTGAAGATCAATGTTTCGATTTCCTGTCCCCGCAACCTCTGCCAATTTGGATTTTCACCGCTGTGTATAACTTCCAGCGTCATCAAAGGCTGGTTGCTCTCATACCATGTCTATGTGGTGTGGGAGCATTAAAATCCCTTGGTTCGGTAAAAGTGTAGGCTCGGGCTTTCTATTGACTAATGTCTAATGGTGAAAAAAAGTCTATTCAGACTTATCCATTATAGGCAGTATAAATCTCCAAGAAGGGCCCCAAAAAAAACTAACATAGACTACTAAACATACCATCATCATCATCATGCTGTCGGTCGCGATGCGACAAAGACTGCTTTCATTACTTGACTCCCGCTCTCCATTTAGCTCTCTGCTGTGAGAATTGCGTCCATGAGTTGATCTCATTTCATGAAAGCTGCCTGCAAAAGTGTTGAAATGCTGCTGGCTTTTGCAAGTTACCAGCGGCACTCTCTCGGGGAGCAAATAGAGGTTTCACACTGGCAAGAACATGTCACGACAGGCGCAAAACTATTTGTCCCTGCAGTGGCTGGTCGGGAGATGTTGGGAGTTCCATACATCAACCGCCCTTAATGCTGCCACAGTGACATGGTTTTCTGCTTAGGGTTTGCTCCCTTAGCCTTCGGTTCTGTCAAGAACCTGTACCACAAGGCAGTGGTTTACAACTCTGCATGGCAGGGGCGTCAAACTCCCTGAGGCATTTCTGTGCCTGCAATACCTGCATACCAACAGACTATCTATCTGCTACTGAAATGCAGACAATCAAATAACTTATCAGCAGCTACTGCTTGGTAAGACAACACCAAAACTACAGCTGGCCAGCATTGAAAACAAGCCTGGGTACCCAGGCTTACATGCTATGGACAGTATAAATACAGCCTCAATAACAAAAAAAAAGAAGAAAAAAAAGAGAAGAATTATCCTAATACTGAGCTAACCAGTCCTTGTCCTATCCTATTAACACCGAATGCTAGGCTAGGTAACAAGTATCAACTTCATTAGTTATTGGTTTGACTCCGTTTTTTTTGTTTTTTTGTTTTTTTTTGTTAAAGTATTTATTCATCTGAATATGACATTTGTCAGCGCCGAAGCACTGGTCTTCCGGCCATCTTACTATTGGAATTGACATTCTAAACAATCTAAGTTTGGTCAGTGCTGTATTAGTCACAGCACCGATCCTGTAGAATTAAGGGAGTGGCTCCTGCTGTATAATGTACAGCACCAGTCACTGCGGTTCATTCAAAAATGGGGAGCAGCACCCGGTAGTTGGGATTCCAACTCCCGACCTTCCGCACGGGAAGGCTGCGCTCTACCGATTCGGCTACCACGTCCGGTCCCCTTAATGTAATAGCTTAGTTATATGCATAAAATCCAGTGACAAAATAAAAATAACGATGACTCACTAGAAGTATTCTTCACTCGGTGTTTTCAGTTCTTCGACGCTTGTCAGATTGTGCTCTACAAAACCAAACAACGGAATCAGGGGAAATTAGCTGAATACGTGTCATTAGCCGTGTTCACACACGGGAGTTAAGTCGCCTCAACTAATTCGCCTTGTCTAGTTCGGCTCACATTCACCGTGTGGACGCGACCCTAAGGCGGATTAGGGCTGATTCGCCTCAACTAATTCACTTCAAGTAAACCGCGTCGCGAGGTAGGTTATATGAAGCGATCTAACTTAAGTCGGCCCATATTGCCTGTGTGGACGGTAGCGGTTTACTTGAAGCGGCTTAAGCACGTCACAGTCGAGACCTGAGTTTGTTGACTTTCCAGTAAATTTGCTCTATGAAACTGCTAGCTGTGCACAGATATTTTTTTCATCATTTATTTTTAGGGTTTCACTGCCCAGCAGAAGTTTTGACTGTTCCAAAACAATACGATTCAGTCGAAACAGATCTAGGTTGAACCCACACTCTCTCGTGCCGATGTCGACTAACCAAAACTGGCGCTGGTAGTATGACTTGCCATGCGCATATCATTTCCCTAACTGCATGTGTGGACACGACACTAATTCGCTTCATCTAATTCACCTTATCTAAGTCGGCCTAAAGTTGTGTGTGTGAACACGGCTATTGATCTCCAGTGGGCAGAAACATAAATCATTAAAGCTGCATAGTCCGACTAAATATCAAATTTTCAAAACCAAACCAATTATCTAGGTTTGATTTTACATATCTAGATACTAATGCCCTTATTAATCATTTGTTTCTGCATAGAAGGCAATACTGAGTTAATTTAACAAAACCAGTTACTGCAGAAGTCTATGGTGTCAGAATTTTGGCAAGCTTGCCAAAACTAATTTTCAATGTTTGCACTCGAAAGTTTACCATTTCAAAATAATCTCAAAAGTTTACCATTTAAAATAAAAGTAACTTTGTACTAATGTAAAGTAGATACTAGTGATCGATCTAATATATTTATCTCGGACAAAATACAGTAATTCAAAACCATTGGACTAGGCAACTTGAAGCTTTGACCAGCGTGAAAATACATAGAAACAGACCTCCTGCACTGCAGGTCGCACCCCAGCCTTCCGTAATCCAAGCACAAAAACACATATCAGTGGAGGTAACAGGGCAGTAGTATAATAGAATAACCTCACCCCGCAGGTACCACCAGTTATTGTAATTATTATTATTATTATTATTATTACACTACAGGAGGGAGGCTGTACTCACCCCACAGGTACCGCCAGTTATTGTAATTATTATTATTATTATTATTATTACACTACAGGAGGGAGGCTGTACTCACCCCACAGGTACCATCAGTTATTGTAATTATTATTATTATTATTACTCTACAGGACGAATCCTGTCCTCACCCAGCAGGTACTACCAGTTATGGTAATTATTATTATTATTATTATTACTCTACAGAAGGGAGCCTGTCCTCACCTCGCGGGTACCGCCAGTTATTGTAATTATTATTATTATTACACTACAGGAGGGAGCCTGTCCTCACCCCGCAGGTCCCGCCAGTTATGGTAATTATTATTATTATTATTTTATTATTATTATTATTACACTACAGAAGGGAGCCTGTCCTCACCTCACGGGTACCACCAGTTATTGTAATTATTATTATTATTACACTACAGGAGGGAGCCTATCCTCACCTCGCGGGTACCACCAGTTATTGTAATTATTCTTATTATTCTTATTATTGCACTACAGGAGGGAGCCTGTACTCATTCCGCAGGTACCGCCAGTTATTGTAATTATTAATATTATTATTACACTACAGGAGGGAGCCTGTCCTCACCCAGTAGGTACCGCCAGTTCTTGTAATTATTATTATTATTACACTACAGGGCGAAGCCTGTCCTCACCCCGCAGGTACGGCCAGTTATTGTAATTATTATTATTATTATTATTACACTACAGGAGGGAGCCTATCCTCACCGCGCAGGTACCACCAGGTGGCGTTCACGTTGCCCGACAGGTTTCGCATGGTTTCGCTGGTGACGCAGCAGTGACTGTTCCACTGGTTGCCGCAGTCCTGCCAGGGCACCTCGGACGTGAAGGACACAAAGAGGAAGAAGAAGGCCCAGGCGACGATGACGATGTAATACAGCGACATCAGCCACGACGTAGCCGCCATGGCGAACCCCACACCTAGCAACGAGACGCAGTGTCATCTAGCAACGAGACGCAATGTCACCTAGCAACGGGTTGGGAGGAGCGCCATGTCATCTAGCAACTGGACAGGACAAGGCGCAGTCTCAGGCGAACCCCACACCTAGCAACGAGACGCAGTGTCACCTAGCAACGAGACGCAGTGTCACCTAGCAACGGGATGGGAGGGGACGCAGTGTCACCTAGCAACGGGGCAGGACAAGGTGCAGTGTCAGGCGAATCCCACACCTAGCAACGGGACGCAGTGTCACTTAGCAACGAGATGCAGTGTCACCTAGCAACGGGATTCGGGCCGCAGCGTCACCTAGTAACGGGAAAGGACGCCTAGCAACGGCAGGGGACAGGACGCAGTGTCTGTCACCTAGTAAAGGGAGGGGACACGACCCAGTATCTGTCACCTAGCAACGGGAGGGGACAGGATCCAGTACCACTTAGCAACGGGTCAGGACAGGACGCAGTATCGAACCTGACACCTAGCAATGGGACAGAACATGACAGGATGCAGTTTCACCTAGCAACGGGACAGGACTCAGTGTCTGTCACCTAGCAACGGGACAGGAGAGGACATGCAGTGTCACCTAGCAACGGGCATGGACAGGGCGTAGTGTCACCTAGCAACGGGACAGGAGAGGACAGGACGCAGTGTCACCTAGCAACCGGACATAACATGACAGGACTCAGTGTCACCTAGAAACGCGAGAGGACTGGATGCAGTGTCACCTAGCACCGGGACAGGACAGGACACATGGTCATCTACCAACAAGTCAGGAGAGGATGCAATATCACCTATCAATACGGCAGGATAGAACGCAGTGTCAGGATTATGTGATTGAGTGGGATATCCGCTCATGGTGCTGGCAGTAAGCATGGGAATCCAGTTGGGCAGCACTATAAAGATGTTGCATTACATATCATTTAAATATGGGGGACAGTGGGAAGACACCCATTAACGGGTACAGAGTTCATACAATTTCTATTTTGTCAACAGGTTAATTTACTTTTGCGTACTATGAATGGAAATCGTGAATACAAATGACTTTGTGTCTTAATGTCTTACTCAAGTCAACATGAAAGCCTATTATTTTTCTTACCCACACTTTTCATGACTGCGAATATTTACTTGCATCTTAAAAGTCATTTGACGCATTTATTATAATTGGTTGTAGGCTACTTTTGTCGATAAATGAATATATATATTTTTTTTTTTTGTTCAGTGCCGTAGCACTGGTCTTCCAGCCGTCATCATCATCATGCTGTCGGTCGCGATGCGACAAAGACTGCTTTCATTACTTGACTGCCGCTCTCCATTTAGCTCTCTGCTGTGAGAGTTGTGTCCATGAGTCGGTCTTAATGTCTCTCAGCTTCAGGTTTCTCTTGATGGTATCTTTGAACCGGAGACGGGGGCGCCCTCTCTTTCTGTAGCCAGAAGACAGTTGAGAATAGAGGATCTGCTTTGGTAGCCTGTCTGATGACATCCTCATGAGGTGTCCAGTCCACCGGAGATTCTTTTTGATCAGAAGATCTTCCATAGAGGGCAGCCCCATCCGTAAGTGTTACATATATATACACAAAATTGTTTGCATGGTTTAGATAGTAAATTGAAGTATGAAGTAAATTCTGAAATTAAAATGTACACGATGCAATAAGTAATGAGTATGCGGTACATTAAATCATTTAACATTTACATACAGAGTTTTAGTTGTTGGTTTAGGATTTCCAATTCAGTAGATTTAATTACTTCAATGTGATCAAATACTCTTTTATTCATTGTGTTGTGTTGTACGCAGTAGGATTTGGCTGTTAGTTGGGGTACGTTTGTGTTAGTAACTCAAGATCTCTTGACTATTGATTAGTTTTGTGGATAAATAAATCAATTTATTCATTGGCGTGAGGAATGAGGAATCCCGATGTTGGTGGGAAGGGACTATAGGGAGGGGGAGGCCAGCAAGCAGGACGTACCGGAGGACGGGACCACAGTGGGCACAGCTCTGGTTGTGCATGCAAATTGTTTCTTTATCTTAGTATCTTTGGGCTTGGCCAATTAGGTACATCCTGAGAGCAGACTTAAATCCCTTTGCATTCGGTTTAATGGTGATGGTTAAAGCTGCATAGTCCGATAACGCATCAAGTTTTCAAAATCAAAGCAATTATCTCAATTTTATTCTACATATCTAACTTAGATCATCATCATCATCATGCTGTCGGTCGCGATGCGACAAAGACTGCTTTCATTACTTGACTGCTGCTCTCCATTTAGCTCTCTGCTGTGAGAGTGATGTCCATGAGTCGGTCTTAATGTACATTTCATGAAAGCTGCCTGCAAAAGTGTTGAAGTGCTGCTGGCCTTTGCAAGTTACCAGCGGCACTCTCTCGGGGAGCAAATAGAGGTTTCACACTGGCAAGAACATGTCCAGACAGGCGCAAAACTATTTGTCCCTGCAGTGGCTGGTCGGGAGATGTTGGGAGTTCCATACATCAACCGCCCTTAATGCTGCCACAGTGACATGGTTTTCTGTTTAGGGTTTGCTCCCTTAGCCTTCGGTTCTGTCAAGAACTTGTACCACAAGGCAGTGGTTTACAACTCTGCATGGCAGGAGCGTCAAACTCCCTGAGGTATTGCAATACATACATACATACATACATACATGCATAAAAGAATCCAACATTTCGCTCTAGTCTTCTCAAACCAAGGTAATTTCCTCACTTAGATAATTTCCAAACTTAGATACTGATACGCTTATTAAATATTTGTTGCCACATAGAAGGGAACACGTAGTCGATTCAATAGAAACTGTTACTACAGAAGCCTATCGTATCAGAGTGTTGGCGTGCTTGCCAACATTATTTTCAGATGTTTGAATTTCAAATATCTCAAAAGGTAGCCATTTCAATAAAAGTTACTTCAAACTAAAGTAAGGGAGATTATAACGATCAATTTAATATACTTATCTGAGAAAAATGTCAGAAACTTAAAACCATCGGACGATGCAACTTTAAATAATGGTACAGAAGGTGTTCTCCGTGGGAGAGTGGTTAGAGTGTCTGACTTTTTTCTAGGTCAGACTCCTAATCTGAAGGTCAGTGGTTCAATTCCCTGTGCCCCCACCTCTGCCGATTTGGATTTCCACCGCTGTGTATAACTTACAGCGTCATCAAAGGCCAGTTGCTCTCATGCCATGTCAGTAAAAGTGTAGGCTCGGGCTTTCTATCGACAAACTGTCTAATGGTGAAAACAAGTCTATTCAGGCTTATCCATAATAGGCAGTATCAATGTTCAAGAAAAAAAGAAAAAGAAAAAAAGTACAAGTACTTCTTACCGGGAATATGTCGTGGTGTGACTCAACCATCAATCACTCATTCATTATCTGTGATAAAACATCCCTCTGCAATCTAAAGTAGTATAATGTCTTGCTGCCGTTCATAAATAAATAAATATATATATATATATTTTTTTGTTGGTACAAGTTATTTATTCTGTCCATAGCGTATAAGCTCCTGTGAGGGTGCTTGTTTTCAATGCTGGGCAGCTGTGAATCTGTTTTCGTCTGGTCCCAATTGGTAGAGCGTGGGCCTTGCATGTGGGATATCGGGAGTTTGGTTCCCGGTCGAGTCAAACCAATGACTTCTAAAATTGATACTTGTCGCTTCCTAGCCTGGCGATCAGCATTATTAGGATAGGAAAAGGACTGGTTGGCTTAGTATCAGGATAATGTGACCGAATGGGATATTGGGTCATGGTGCCAGTGACCTGATTTCCCGTTGGGACAACACTATAAAGTCACCTTGAGTGCTCGCTGTCACCAGTCTGTACCCATCCTAATATGACCTTAGATATTGCCAGGATGTAAAACTCTAACAACTAACTATATATATAGTGGATTGCATTATCTCTAATAATGCTAATCAAGATAACCAGATGAAGATAATGCAGCGATCGCTTTTCAATCATTAAGACGACAAGTAGATTATGCTGATAACCTTCACGCAATCCCACATTACTGATCACGGACTCATAATACTCTATTGTATCTGAGACTGTCTCAAAAGGCGCAAGGCAATATGGGACAAAACTTTGTCCATTGTAACGATCAACATACTATCTGCTAATGCATTTGCTCAGGATAAACTGATTTGTTTTTTACATCTGGTTTCATAATCCCAATAGAATACATATTGATTTGAAGCAAATGTTCTTCTGTTTTCAATGTAACCGTTTCTGTGCTGTTTTGTGTCAATCGTTACATTGGACACCAACAAAAAAAGAGATATCACCTTTTGAGACAGGCTCATCTATAATTATTAAAGGTACATAACCAGGTGGTTTTGAATTTCTGCATATTAAAAAAAATATAATATATTGCGTTGGTGGTTATGATCCAATCTTGCTTAGTTTGGAGTAACTTTGAAAATAAGAAAAATGAACTTTGACGCGCATACGGAAATGGGGCTGACAATAGTGTCAGATTCACTGAATTGGACATGGAGTTATTCCTGCCAGGTGGAGGTGTAGGTGGGCTCTCAGGCAAGGAGCCACGTAGACAGGTTGGCGGGGACATGGTGGTGACATCAGGGAGCCTAGGTGGTGTAGTAAGCTGCGAATACACTGGACGCGGACGTCACGCGGACAAAATCAAAATATATGTAACAAAGAGAAGCCGAACACACTCACGCCTGGTGCCGCTTGGCTTTTGATTGATTTTTCCCGACTATTCCCGACTATTCTCGACCATTCCCGACTTTTCCCGACTTTGCTCGGATTTAGCCAAATCGTGGCAAGTCAATTAGGGTAAAGTCAAGTCGTGTAAAGTCAAGTGGGGTAAAGTCAAGTCGGGTAAAGTCAAGTGGGGTAAACTCAAGTCGTGTAAAGTCAAGTCGGGTAAAGTCAAGTTGGGTAAAGTCAAGTCGGGTAAAGTCAAGTCGGGTAAAGTCAAGTCGTGTAAAGTCAAGTCGTGTAAAGTCAAGTCGAGTAAAGTTAAGTCGGGTAAAGTCAAGTCATGTAAAGTCAAGTCGTGTAAAGTCAAGTCGGGTAAAGTCAAGTTGGGTAAAGTCAAGTCGTGTAAAGTCAAGTCGTGTAAAGTCAAGTCGGGTAAAGTCAAGTTGGGTAAAGTCAAGTCGGGTAAAGTCAAGTCGGGTAAAGTCAAGTCGTGTAAAGCCAAGTCGGGTAAAGTCAAGTCGGGTAAAGTCAAGTCGGGTAAAGTCAAGTCAGGTAAAGGCAAGTTGGGTAAAGTCAAGTCATGTAAAGTCAAGTCGTGTAAAGCCAAGTCGGGTAAAGTCAAGTCGGGTAAAGTCAAGTCAGGTAAAGGCAAGTTGGGTAAAGTCAAGTCGGATAAAGTCAAGTCATGTAAAGTCAAGTCGTGTTAAGTCAAGTCGGGTAAAGTCAAGTCGGGTAAAGTTAAGTCGGGCAAAGTAAAGTCGGGTAAAGTAAAGTCGTGTAAAGTCAAGTCGGGTAAAGTCAAGTTGGGTAAAGTCAAGTCGGGTAAAGTCAAGTCGGGTAAAGTTAAGTTGGGTAAAGTTAAGTCGGGTAAAGTCAAGTCATGTAAAGTCAAGTCGGGTAAAGTCAAGTCGGGTAAAGTCAAGTTGGGTAAAGTCAAGTGGGGTAAAGTCAAGTCATGTAAAGTCAAGTCGGGTAAAGTCAAGTTGGGTAAAGTAAAGTCGTGTAAAGTCAAGTCTGGTAAAGTCAAGTTGGGTAAAGTTAAGTCGGGTAAAGTCAAGTCGGGTAAAGTTAAGTCGGGCAAAGTAAAGTCGGGTAAAGTAAAGTCGTGTAAAGTCAAGTTGGGTAAAGTCAAGTCAGGTAAAGTCAAGTTGGGTAAAGTCAAGTGGGGTAAAGTCAAGTTGGGTAAAGTCAAGTTGGGTAAAGTCAAGTCGGGTAAAGTCAAGTCATGTAAAGTCAAGTCGGGTAAAGTCGGGCAAAGTCAAGTCGGGTAAAATCAAGTCGGGTAAAGTCAAGTCGGGCAAAGTCAAGTCGGGTAAAATCAAGTCGGGTAAAGTCAAGTCTGGCAAAGTCAAGTCGTGTAAAATCAAGTCGGGTAAAGTCAAGTTGGGTAAAGAGGTCAGGTAGACTGAGGTCAGGTAAACTGAGGTCGGGTAAAGAGATGTCGGGTAAAGTGAGGTCTGGTAAAGTGAGGTCGGGTAAAATGACATAGGGTAAAGTGACATAGGGTAAAGTGAGGTCAGGTAAAGTGAGGTCGGGTAAAGTTGTTTTGTTGTTTTGTTGTTGTGTTTGTTGTTGTTGTTGATGCTGTGTTTATTCTGTCCATAGCGTGCACGTGCTCGGGCTTGTTTTCAATGCTGGCCAGTTGTAGTAGTGGTTTAATCTTATCACACAGTAGGAGGTGATAAGATGTTTTTGTTTCTCACACAGTACCAGGTTCATGGTGATTATTTAGTATCAGGTGTTCTGATAGGTATATTGTTTTTATTTTCTGATCACCCTTGTAGTGGGTAGGAATAGTATATTAGTTTTTTGGTTTTAGTTTTTTGTTTTACTACTACTTATGAACTAGCCTACTCTACATTTATAGGCTTGTACATAGTTTGTAGCTGTTTGTTATCTACTGACGATGGTTCAGATTACCCCCTTGGGGGAGCCCAGTTTGTGGGCCCTGACCTATCACATGCTCTTCTGGGGTTTTGCCCCACAGTGTTTTCAGGGTTTCCATTTTTTACATATATATTTTTGTATTTTTTCAGATCGAGAGTCTCTGTTTTTGAAGGTTTGAGGTTGTTTGTTATTGTCATGGGGGTGATGAAAATGGGAAATATTGCACCCAGAGTGGGACTCGAACCCACATCTCTTTGCATTCCGGGCCAGTGTGCTAACCATTACACCACCTAGGCTCCGTGATATCACCATACTGCCCACGCCTACCTGTATATGTGGCTCCTTACCTGAGAGGTCAGTGCAAACTACTACATTATCTGCTGAGGGTGGTCCAGGTTTCTCCCTTGGGGCAGCCCCGTTTGTTGAGCTGTGACCTATCACATGCCCATCTGGGGTTTTGGCCCTAAGGTGTCATCAGCGTCCTCCCTTTTTTACACAGATATTTTTTGTATGTCCTTAGATCAGCGATCTGTCTTTCTTTTACTGATTGGGCGTTCCAAGCCTTAGCAGCCATTTCTAATGTGCTCCTGTCATGGGACTTGAAGCGGCTCCTTGTTTGTATTATTAGTGGTGCATTGTTTATTTGTGTATCTCTGGTTGGTTGCTTTTGGTATTTCCTATTGTGACTGTACCCAAATGCGAGTGTTTTGAGGTGTACTACTACTAGCCTTCTATTTTTTTAATATATTTTTTTTAACAATTTTGCTTTGGTTTGCATGTGCAGGTCATAGGTAGTCGTGGGGTAAAGTGAGGTCGGGTAAAGTGAGGTCGGGTAAAGTGAGGTCGGGTAACGCGAGGTCGGTAAAGTGAGGTCGGGTAACGTGAGCTCGGCTAACGCGAGGTCAGTAAAGTGAGGTCGGTTAAAGTCTGGTCGGGTAAAGTCTGGTTGGGTAAAGTCTGGTCGGGTAAAGGCAGGTCTGCTAAAGTCAGGTCTGGTAAAGTCAGGTCGGGTAAAGTCAGGTCGGGTAAAGTCAAGTCGGGTAATATATATATAGCTTTTTTGACGCGTGGCGTCCACGTCCAGTGTGTTCACTATTTCCATGTGAGAACCGCGTGCCGTCCGCTTGGACTTGCCGACCGCACGCACCCGCGGCCTGTCTGTTCCTAGCTTGGTTATGTAGTAGTCTGCACTGACCTCTCAGGCAAGAAGCGGCATAGACAGGTAGGTGTGGATAGGGTGGTGACACTAGGGAGCCTATGTGGTGTAATGGTTAGTGTAGTAGTCTGCACTGACCTCTCAGGCAAGTAACCACATAGACAGGTAGGCGTTGGTAGTGTGTTGACATCAGGGAGCCTAGGTGGTGTAAGGGTTAGCACACTGGCCCGGAATATAAGAGTTGTGGGTTCGATTCCCACCCTAGACGCAATATTTCCCATTTTCATTACATCAAGGACAATATAAATTGCAAACACCGACTTGTCTTACCTTTGAATATGGGCGACATGCTCCAGACGCTGAGAGGTCCGAGCGAGGAAAACTGACCGAGGCACAACTCGAAGAAGAACACAGGCAGCCCGATGAAGACGAGCATCAGCAGGAACGGCAGCAGAAAGGCCCCTAGCACAAAGGTCATCTGCTGTTAGTAGTCTTCATGAACAGTACTTTTCTAAACAATGAGTATGGGCATTAGCAGGAACATCAGCAGAAAGGCCCCTTGCAAAAAGGGCATCTGCTGTTAGTAGTCTTCAGGAATAGTAATTTTCTAAACGATTAGGATGGACATTAGCAGGAACGGAAGCAGAAAGGCCCCTTGCAAAAAGGGCATCTGCTGTTAGTAGTCTTCATGAACAGTACTTTTCTAAACAATGAGTATGGGCATTAGTAGGAACATCAGCAGAAAGGCCCCTTGCAAAAAGGGCATCTGCTGTTAGTAGTCTTCATGAATAGTAATTTTCTAAACGATTAGGATGGACATTAGCAGGAACGGAAGCAGAAAGGCCCTTAATAAAAAGGGCATCTACTGTGAGCCATTATAATTAAAGTCCAATGGTTTGGAGTTTCTACCATCTTTCTGAGATAAATATATTTAAGTGATTTTCCTAATCTATCTTACTTTACTTTGAACTAAATCTGATTTTAAATGGCTAACTTTTGAGATATTTAAAGTGTACACATTTAAAATAAAGTTTTGGCAAGCACGCCGAGACTCTGACACCATAGAATTCTATGACTGAGTGGGATATGTGTCATGGTGCCGGCGGCCTGATTTCCCAGTGGGGCAGCACTATAAAGTTGCCATGAGTGCGCACTGCCAAAAGTCGGTATACATCCTGATATGACCTTAGATGTTGCCAGGATGTAAAACTCCAAGAACCACAACCAACCATCTACAGTAACATGTTCTATTAAATTCACTCAGTATTCCCGTCTATTTGGCGACAAATGCTTAATAAGTGCATCAGTATCTAAGATAGATATCTAGAATCCAATCTAGATAATTGTTTTGGTTTTGACAATTTGATGATTCATCGGATTATGCAGTTTTACTCTGAGCTCAAATAAGGTAGGATATAGCGGCCAACTATTTTTTGTTGGTCCATTAGTTGTTTAAGCAGGGGAAATTTCAGTCATAGACGACTGGTCTTCCTCATTCCACTGCTGGTCGATAGAAAGCCCGAGCCTACACTTTTACCGACCCAAGGGATTTTTAACCTCCCACACCACATAGACATGGTATGAGAGCAACCGGCCTTTGATGACACTGTAAGTTATACACAGCGGTGGAAGTCCAAATTGGCAGAGCTGGGGGCATGGGGAATCGAACCGCCAACCCTCAGATTAGGAGTCTGACCTAGAAAAAAGTCAGACACTCTAACCACTCCGCCACAGAGAACGCCACTATACGTATTTAATCCAATAATAATTTATAACACAAACAAGGAACTGCATGATATAGACTTTATTCAAGCAAAATGTCAGATGTATAGGAGATCGTGTTCAAATAAGGTACATTGCTCTCGGGCACAGAAGACGTGGAAGCTGAGGCTGGGAAGAAATGGCTTTTATTCGGGCGTCTCCGCCTCATCATCATCAAATATGTTGGTATGAGAGCAGCAACGACCGACATAAGGTCATGGTATATGATCAGTTTATGGGATGAGATGGAAAATGTAGCACATATGATAATATAACATAGCAATAACATGTGATTATATGAGAAGATAACATTTAACATGCAGAGTGATTAAAAATGGTGATCAGAGAAGTAAATAATCAATATAAGTATCCCTTGTTGAATATCATACCAATTTGATAGTTCAATTGCTCGTGTGTCACTTGTGTGGTAGATAACAACTTAAATGTCAAATGTCTTTCAGTGGTAATTTGATAAATGTTGTTTGATTTGTTGTTTTGTGTTTTGATTGGCTCAGCCAATCAGTCCGCAGGTGTGGGTGGGCGGGTGAATAAGAGGTTTGTAGGTGTGGTCAGTCAGAGAGGCTGTTGCAGACTGACCACTAGATGTGGTGGAGTCATGGGCTCCAGGTTGTGTTGTGATCTGATTGGTGGTCTGGTGTGGAGGTATCTCCAGTATGTGGCTTGTGATTGGTTGGCCAGTGGCAGGAGTTGAGTGTCTGGGTGGAAGCCCCTCCCCTGCCAGTTGGATTCCCCTGGGGGCTTCCACCCCCCCGTCCCCCCACCCGCCGGCAGTGGCAGGGGTGTGGGGGGGTGAGGGGGGGTGGGCGTGTCAGCTTTGCGGTCCCTGCGCCCAGCAATGAACCCGAATGAGTTTCCCCGCTCATTCCAGATCATGAGGTCAATTAGGTCAGTGAAACAGGCTCTCAACCCTATCAATCTCTGTCATCTTATTGAAGGGATGGGTGGCCGGCCGAGTAAGCTGGTGGTTGTTGTCAGTCTGGCGGCTGGAGGCGATGTGTAGAAATCCAGAACCTGGCGGCCCGTCGTCGACCAGAAGTGATGTCACAGTTCTCACATGGTGGTTCCGTGGAGGTCCATCAAGGGGCGTTTGGGCATCGAGATCGAACCGAAGTGGTACCACCGCAGCAGTAGTTCCCAGTTCGCGCACGAATTACCCATGTTGACGAACCAACATGAACAATTATCCTTCACAAAAGACTTGATGCTTTAGACGCACTTTACACCTGTTAGTCTTGTAACAGGTCTCTGTCCATCCTTTAAATTCCACACTTGTCCAGATACTGCCTCATTCAAAGGGACGGTTGATTGGTGGATTGTTGGAGTTTTACATCCTGGCAACATCAAAGGTCATAGCAGGGCGGGTACTTATCCTGCGACCGAGCCAACCAGTTCTTGCCCTATTCTAGTGCCTGGGTGGGAAGCGACAAGTATCAATTTTGTGCGTCATTGGTTTGAATCGACCGGGAATTGAACTCTCGACCTTCCGCACGGGAGACCTGCGCTTTACCGCTTCGGCCACCGCGCCCGGGACAGCAGGAAGTTGAATTCCTTAAAGTTGCAGAGTTCGATGATTTAGAGTTTCTGTCATTTTCTGAGATAAACCTAGGTCGATCATTATAATCTACCTTATTTTAGTTTGAATCAGCTTTCATTTTAAATGGCTAACTTTTGAGATATTTTAAGCGATGGGATGGCCGAATGAGTTGAGCATCCATCACCTGTTTTAGGAGATCGGGGGATCCGAACACATAGGTTTGCAGGTCCGAAACCTGGTCGAATCAAACCAATGACATACAAATTGATACTTGTCGCTTCCTAGCCAGGCACTCGGCGTTAATAGGATAGGGAAAGAACTGGTTAGCTCAATGTCAGGATAATGTGACTAAGTGGGGTGTCAGGTCATAGTGCTGTTGGCCTGGTCTTCAATGGGGCAGCACTATAAAGTTGCCATGAATGCGCACTGTCACAAGTCGGTACCCATCCTGATATGACCTGAGATGTTGCTAGGACGTGAAACAACAACAAACAAACAGCAAACTGTGAGTGATTGACAGCACAGAGGTGGGCGTAATGGAATAAGGTCCAACTCATAAAGTGAATGGTACGCTGTAGCCCTCTTGATTTGAGCATTTGTAGCATTACATGAAGATAAAACAGCCGTCCTGATATGAGCTTAGGTGTTGCTAGGACGTAAAACAACAACAAAGAAACAAAAGTGGTGTTCTCTGTGGTGGAGTGGTTAGAGTGTCTGACTTTTTTCTAGGTCTGACTCCTAATCTGAAGGTGAGTGGTTCAATTCCCCATGCCCCCAGCTCTGCCAATTTGTATTTCCACCGCTGTGTATAACTTACAGCGTCATCAAAGGCCGGTTGCTCTCATACCATGTCTATGTGGTGTGGGAGGTTAAAAATCCCTTGGGTCGGTAAAAGTGTAGGCTCGGGCTTTCTATCGACAAACTGTCTAATGGTGAAAACAAGTCTACTCAGACTTATCCATGATAGGCAGTATAAATCTTCGAAACAAAAACAAACAAAGATAAAACAGTGTAAAACGTACTTCACATCTGATAGCAGCGCCGAAAATAATATGTTTCCAATTCAGTCATCAAATTCAAAACCAGTCGTTTAGGGACATCACTGATCAGGACAAACTCATCACAGTCCTTCGTCACCAATCGGATTTTAAAGCTAACTTTTTTTTTTATTGATTTAATGACGCCTCTAGAGCGCATTGATTTTCATTATCGCCTATTGGACGTCAAACATATGATCATTCTGAGATATTTCTTTTGGAGAAAACCCACTGCCGCCACATTGGCTACTCTTTCCGATAAGCAGCAAGGGGTCTTTTATATGCACTTTCCCACAGACAGGACGGCATATACCACAGCCTTTCATGAACCAGTCGTGGACCACTCGTTGGAACGGAAAATAGCCCAAACTGCAAATGGGTCCACTGAGCAGGATTGATAGGATGACCGACACCTTCACATGTGGACACTCTATCACCTGAGCTACGTCCCGCTCCCCGCATCGTAAAACTGCACAGTCCGATGTGACCGAATTAATAAAACATGCTTCCTGTGCGGAAGGTCGGGAGTTCGATTCCCGGTCGAGTAAAACTCGAACCCCCGACCTTCTGTACAGGAACCCTGCGGTTTTAGTGCAGCCCTGTGAGACACCGGGCGCGGTGGCCAAATCGGTAAAGCGCAGGCCTCCCATGCGGGAGATCGGGAGTTCAATTCCCGGTCGAGTCAAACAAACGACATACAATTGATACAGGTATCACTAGGATAGGATAAGGATAGCTGGGAATCAGGATAATGTGACTGAGCAACTGAGTGGGATATCAGGTCATGGTGCTGGCGACCAGGACCCCCAGTGGGGCAGCACTATAAAGTCGCCATGACAGCGCACTGTCACAAGTCGGTGCCCATCCTGATATTACCCTATATGTTGCTAGGAGGTAAAACTCCAGCAACCAACCAACCATCCAAAAAGTCGGTGCCCGTCTTGATATGACCGTAGATGTTGCTAGGACAGCCAAAACAGTGGCCTAGATGTGATCCTAGACACCCAACTCAGTCCTGATATGATCTTTGATGTTGCTAGGACGTAAAACAACAACAAACAAACAGACAGATATACCCAACTTGGATACATGTGTTACGTTACTAGTTTTTACACCGATACCTGTAATACTGGTCAAGTACTGGTCAAAGGTTGCTCGCTTTAAGAGTGGTTGGTTCTTGTTGGAGTTTTACATCCTGGCAACATTTAAGGTCATATCAGGACAAGTACTGATTTGTTGGCTGGTTGGTTGTTGGAGTTTTACATCGTGGCAACATCTAATGTAATATCAGGACGGGTACTGACTTATGAGAGTGCGCACTCAAGGCGACTTTATAGTGCTGCTCCACTGGAAACTCATGCTGCAGGCACTGGAACCCGATATCCCACTCAGTCATATTATCCTGACACTGAGCTAACCAGTCCTTGCCCTATCCTAACAATGCCGAGCGCCAGGCTAGGAAGTGACAAGTATCGATTTTGTAAGTCATCTCGCCTCAGGGACCGGACGGGTTGGCCAAATGAGTTATACCCCTGTCACACTACTACGTAACGAGCCAACGTAAGCCTGACGTGCTCACATTTCGTCATTACGTTGACGTACGTTGGGTTACGTTATGATGACGACAGAATCCCTTTAGACTGATGTCGAGCTACATCATGTTACGTCGTGTTACGTCGGCGCGCGTCAAGGTTTTTAACCTGTTCAAAACTTTCGACGTAACTCGAACGTAAGGGTTTACGTTCGCCGTACGTTCTGTACACGTTCAGCGAACGTCAATGACGTTAAACGGACGTTAGTCAAACCCTGCTCACTACATTCCACTATGTTCCACTATATTAAAGCCGGTGGAAACATCCACGTGACGGAATGGGAACATCAGGAGAACGTAAGCCGAACGTACATCCAACATACGTTCAACATATGTTCAGCGTTTTGCCGCCGTGTCATGACGTATATAACATCATATAACGTAGTTCTGGCGATGGAATAACGTACATAACGTTCCGTGAGCGTAATGACGTTGTCCTCTCTCGTTGACTGATGCTATCACTACGCTTTACGGATGTTACACTCTCGTCAACTACGCTGCATCCACGTTCAACTTGTGCCCAAATTTGCATACTATGCCGAGAATTTCGATGTTCTTCACGTTCTCCCTACGCTGACGTCTTTACGTCGTAGTGTGACAGGGCCTTTAGAGCGCCGTCTCCCGTCTTTGTAGATCGTCGGATGTCGGGTTCGAATCCTGGTCGAGTCAAGCATTGCTACTTTTCGCTTCCTAGCCTGGTGTTCGGCATTAATAGAATAGACCAATCATTGGTCAGCTCAGTGTCAGGATAATGTGACTGAGTGGGATATCAGGTCATGGTGCTAGCGGCCTGGATTCCCAGTGGGGCAGTATTATAAAGTCGTCATGAGAGTGCATTGTCACAAGTTGGTACCCGTCCTGATATGAACCTAGATGTTTCTAGGACGTAAAACAACAACAAACAAACAATATTGCCTTAGGAAGAGGTGAATGTCCTCATTCGTTTGTCTGTTGTGCCGACTTGTGACTGTGCGCCCAAAGCGAATTTATAGTGCTGCCACACTGGAAGATGGAGCGCCCAGCACCATGACCCAATATCCCACTCAATCTTATTACCCTGATGCTGAGCCAACACATTTATTCATTTTATTGTCATTTTTCATTTATTGTCTTATCCGCCCCAGTGTGAGCACTGCCGCTGTTTACTGACAGTGCGACACATTTTGGTGAGATGTCCTCACCTACAACCAGTTAGAGATGATGTATTTGGAAATGAGGGTGTGATAGAGTCATTCCAATTCCATCTGCAACTCATTATTAAATTTAGTAGAGAAACTAGTTTTTTTTACAAAAATTAACCACTGTATGACCTCCAACAACATCATGGTTTACAAATATTTCAAAGTGGACAGGCTTGAATTATTCACAGTCTATCAGAACAGCACACCATCGGGACAAGTGGAGAACCATTGCATCCAACCCTCGACTAGAGGACGGAACTATTGATTGAATGATGACCCCCAATAGGCAATGTTTACTTTTTGTGTTGGGGGATCGTTAAACAAACAAACAAATAAATATCCCAGTGGGGTAGTTTAAACAAAGTTTTGTTGTTTTTGTGATGAATCTATTGACCCTGCTCATAACCGATAAGTGTGTTAACACTTGTTTCCACCGCTGGTCAGCACTACTCGTATTTGATTCTAATCTTTGGACTTTAGTTTTTTTAGTAATAATTTAGGTTTTCTTGCTTCTTCTTCATGGCTTGTAACTGTTTGTAGATTGGCTGAGTCGGGATTGAAACACATGATCTCGATATAGCGATATAGCGATATGGTAGACAGGAAGTGTGAACACTTATTTGTCTCTCATTTTTTTTGTTCTTGGTACATTAGTTGTCCCAAGCAGGGGAAATCCCAGTCACAGACGACTGGTCTTCCCCACTCCACTGCTGGTCGATAGAAAGCCCGAGCCTACACTTTTACCAACCCAAGGGATTTTTAACCTCCCACACCACATAGACATGGTATGAAAGTAACCGGCCTTTGATGACGCTGTAAGTTATACACAGCGGTGGAAATCCAAATTGGCAGAGCTGGGGGCACGGGGAATCAAACTGCCGACCCTCAGATTAGGAGTCTGACCTAGAAAAATGTCAGACACTCTAACCACTCCGCCACAGAGAACGCTCCAGCATTCTTATCTATTCTGCTGTCTGGTGGAAGTCAGACGGGTACCCTGGCCTCTTTGTGGAGTTTGGAACCGGTCTTTGAACCTGTGTACCTTTCAAAGAACCAGTATCCAGCAGTGTGGCCAACTCTCAGGAAATTCCTGTGACAGTCACGGAATTTGAATGTTTTTGATCAGTCACCTCACGAGTCACAGATCAATTTTCGTTTTTTGTACCAATTTCTGTACTTTTGTACACATTTCTGTACTTTTTAACAAAGTTCTGTACTTTTGATTAAATACAAATAAATACCATGGTATGCATATTGTCATGGGGGTGATGAAAATGGGAAATATTGCACCTAGAGCGGGACTCGAACCCACATCTCTTTGCATTCCAGGCCAGTGTGCTAACCTTTACACCACCTAGGCTCCCTGATATCAACACACTACCCACGCCTACCTGTCTATGCGGCTCCTTGCCTGAGAGGTCAGTGCAGACCACTACACTCGTCCCCCTGGAATTGTAAGTCTTTTAATGCTTACAATTACATACACACAGGCAAGGCAACGCACTTACATACACAGGGTAGGTTCAACAACGTTACAACGCGTAGCTTGTACAGAATCATGGTCACGGCAACCAGTGTTGTGGGGGTGATGAAAATGGGAAATATTGTGCCTAGAGCGGGACTCGAACCCACATCTCTTTGCATTCTGGGCCAGTGTGCTAACCATTACACCACCTAGGCTCCCTGATATCAACACACTACCCACGCCTACCTGTCTATACGGCTCCTTGTCTGAGAGGTCAGTGCAGACCACTACAATATGCTAAAATATCAGCATATAATAGGAGACTGGAGACCGAATGGGAGTCGCGCAGCCCAAAATCGCTTCCCCCGCAAATCTTCCTCCTGATTGGAGGATAGCCCGCCACCCGCAAACGGCTCCCCCGCAAATCTTCCTCCTGATTGGAGGAGGCCCGCGGCTCAGCAAACCAACAGCCGGGGGAGTACAGGTGGCACAGCGACCAGCCCCCAGCCGGTCGCATCACGATAGGGCCCCCTACAGCCTAAATAATATTAGCATAACTAGTTATACCCCAGATAATAACCCTTTGGAAATTCCCTCAAATAGCCCATTTATAAGATATTTTAAACAAAAGTTTCTAAGTTGGGGGGCGTGCCCCCGGATCCCCCTAGCAAACTCATGGCTGCCGCCACTCAGGTTCCACGCCCGCACTGCAAAACCTCATGGATTCTCAGACCCTTCAGGTTGGCAACATTGAACTGTAGTCCACGTCTCATGTTACCTCCACCTCTCTGCTCTGTAAAGAACGCTGGTGCCACCATCCACCACCGCCACCACCCACCACCCAGGGTGTTCGATTCCCGGTCGAGTCAAAACAATGACTTATAAAATTGGTACTTGTCATTCCCTAGCCTGGTGCTCAGCATTAATAGGATAGGGCAAGGACTGGTTAGTTCAGTGTCAGGATAAACTGACTGAATAGGATATCGGGTCATGGTGCTGGCAGTAGGCCTGATTTCCCAGTGGGGCAGCACTATGAAGTCGCCATGAGTGTGCACTGTCACAAGTCTGTAGGTACCCATCTGGATATGACCTTAGATGTTGCCAGGACATAAAACTCCACCTGCTCTATGTGGCTGTGTAGCTAGAGCATCTGACATTTTTCTAGGTCAGATTCCTAATCTGAAGGTCAGTGGTTCGATTCCCCATGCCGTCATCTCTGCCAATTTGGATTTCCACCACTGTGTATAACTTACAGCGTCATCAAAAGTCTGGTGCTCTCATACAATGTCTATGTGGTGTGGGAGGTTAAAAATCCCTTGCATCGGTAAAAGTGTAGGCTTGGGCTTTCTATTGAGTAACTGTCTAATGGTGCAAATAAGACTATTCAGACTTATCAATGATGGGCGGTATAAATCTTCAAGTAAAAAACCACAAACGGGTCTTACCTCCTCCATTTTGATAGGCTAGGTAGGGAAACCTCCACACATTGCCAAGTCCCACTGCGTACCCAATACAGGTGAGCAGGAATTCGAACTTGCCACCCCACGCGCCACGCTCCACTAGATCCACTACTGTGCCACCGCGGTCCTTGTTGTCAACCTGCACACGCAAATAATGTATAAATGGATGTATAAATAAATGCATACAGCAATGTATAAAGCAATGTAGAAATCAATCTGCAATGCAATGTATAGGTTAATATATAAATCAATGTATAAATCAATGCATAAAGTAATCCATAAAGCAATGTGTAAAGAAATGTATAAATCATGTATACATTAATGTATAAATTAATGTACCTGTACAGATTATAGAATAAATTATTGCATTAAGCAAATGCATAAATCAATGTAAAATTTCAATGTATAAATCAATGCATATGCTATGTATAAATTAATGCATAAATTACTGCATAACTTAATGTATAAGGCAATGCATAAATCAATGAATAAAGAACTGCAAAAAATGATGGATAAAGAAATACATATAACAATGTATAAAGCAATGCATAAAACAAGGTATAAAGCCTTGTATAAAGCTATGCCTGAAGTGATGCATAAAGCAATGCATAGATTAATGTATAAACCAATGCATAAAGCAATGTATAAAACAGGCATAGAGCAATGCCTAAAGCAATGCAAAAGGCAATGCATAAAACAATGCATAAAGCAATGCATAAAGCAATATAGAAAACAGTGCATAAACAATGCATAAACAATGCATAAAACAATGCATAAAGCAATATAGAAAACATTGCATAAAACAATGCATAAAACAATATAGAAAACAACGCATAAACAATGCATAAACAATGCACAAAACAATGCATAAGGCAGTGCATAAAACAATGCATAAGCAAAATAGAAAACATTGCATGAAATAATGCATAAAACAATGCATAAAGCAATGCATAAAGCAATGCATAAAACAATGCATAAAACAATGCATAAAGCAATGCATAAAGCAATGCATAAGCAATGCATGAAGCAATGCATGAAGCAAAGCATAAAGCAAAATAGAAAACATTGCATAAAAAATGCATCAAGCAATGTATAAAGCAATGCATAAAGCAATGCATGAAGCAACGCATAAAGCAATGCATAAAGCAAAATAGAGAACAATGCATAAAACAATGCATAAATCAATATAGAAAACAATGCATAAAAGAATGCATAAAACAATATAGAAAATAATGCATAAAACAATGCATAAATCAATATAGAAAACAATGCATAAAACAATGCATAACACAATGCATAACACGATGCATAAAGCAATGCATGAAACAAGGCATAGGCAATGCATAAAACAATGCATACAGCATTGTATAAAACAATGTAGTATTACTATTAAGCAATGCATACAATAATGCTTAAAGCAATGCACAAAGGAATGTATGAAGCAATGTATGAAGCGATGCATAAAACAATGCATAAAGCTATGCCTAAAGCGATGTATGGAATATTGAATAAATCAATGCCTAAAGCGATGTATGAAATATTGCCTAAATCACTGCCTAAAGCAATGTATGAAATATTGACTAAATCAATGCCTAAAGCAATGTATGAAATAATGAATACTCAATGTATAAAACAGTGCATGAAGCAATGCATGAAGCAATATATAACTAAATATATATAAAGAAGCCTGCAATGAAATGTATGAAACAATAATACTAAAGCTATATAAAATGAAATGCAAAGAGTCCAATCGGAAATGGAATGTATTAGAAAACACAATTTAAATAACAAGATATGTTGTTTTTTTAAATAGGAGGCAACGAAATGCCAAAGGGTATGGACGAATGAGTTGAGCATCGGTCTCCCGTTTTGGTTAATCGTGGAGTTCGAACCCACGGGTTAATGTTGAACCTTGGTTGAGTCAGACCAATTACTTAAAGATTTATACTTGTCACTTCCTAGCCAGGTGCTCGGCTTTACTAGGATAGGCAAGGAGCAGTGGAATGAGGAAGACCAAGTGTAGGCGATTGAAATTTCTTCTGCTTAATCAACTAAAACATCCCCCCTCCAAAAAAAAAGACAAACAAATTTAAAAAGAAGATAATGTACAAAACAAGAAATGTGGAAGTTGGCGTTAGCAATCCAGAGAATAAAACTCACCATGGTTGAATTTGATTGTAATCTCCTTGAAAGCTGTTGGTGTTTTCAATTCACTTAGTCCGCTCACCACTTACTCACCATGTTGTTTGATACACGTGCCGATGACGAGCCGGTACGACCAGCCAGCCCTGGTCACGTGACCCCAGATGTGCAGGTGTCACATAATAGAAGGACCCCTCGAAAGGTTTACCCCTGCCTCCATTTCGAAACAAAAACCGTCCGTGTATTTTTTATTATTTTTTATTATTATTATTATTATTATTATTTTCAGTATTAGGCCCAATCCTCATTTACATCAATGATCTAGAGAAGTCCTTAGAGGGAATCAAATTTTAACTATATGCTGATGACACCGCGATATACACAACAAGCAATAGCAAAAAAGAGAACAGAGATAAGCTAAACGAGAAACTTTTAGCTTTCGATAATTGGTGTAACTCCAACAAGATTTCCATAAGCCACAAGAAGTCGAAGGTCCTAGTGTTTGGCAGTGGGAAAATCAACTATGGCAATGAGGAGCCAATAATTTTGGGAGGAAAAGTTCTTGATTATCAGACAAACTACAGATATCTAGGGATGAATCTTGATAGGAAACTAAACTACAATGATAACATAAAAGAAGTTATCAAGAAGGCAAACCACAAAATCTGGATATTAGCGAATACCAGAGAATACCTAACTAAAAATATGGCTATTAAAATCTATAAAGGTATGATACTACCATACTTTGACTATGGTGATGTAATATATATGGGGGGGTAACAAAAATATGTTGAATAAACTACAAAGACTACAAAATAGAGCACTTAAGATATGTCTGAAGGTGGAACATAGACACCCAACTGATGATCTCCATAAGAAAGCAAGAGCCAACACACTAAATGACAGGAGAAAAGCACATCTCAAAATAGCAGCATTCAGGGAGACAAGGAAGCCTGGGAGGGTGCAGGTAACAAAAAAGGCAACAAGAGGTAGTGATGGCCCCAGACTGATAATAAACAGAGCCAACAACAGATCATATGAGAGGAATACCGAGTACATGAAGGCAAGGGAATGGAATACACTGGGAGTAGAAGAAAGAAGTACAGGGACAATAGAAACATATAAAACATTAATCAAAAGAGAGCTAAATGCACTGCTAGACTAATGACAACAACACATAAAATGAATTAAAAAAGAAAAAGAAAGATAGATAAATAAATAAATAGAAAATACACTGATAATTCAAGTTTTAGAGGGAATAGATGCTAGGTATGATACATACAAAAGGTAAACTTTAAACTTTAAATCAAAACCTAATGACCACTAACACAGCAAGGTGAAGATATTCAGAGAAATTACCTATTGGTAACCAAACAATTATCCAATTTTAGAACAAACTCACAGAGGTTTGGGGGATGTGGGAGAATGCTTACGAACAGAGAAAGAATGCATGCAATAGTTAGCTACACAACAACTGAAAGTGATAAAAAAGAAGGGGAGTCACAAGACTATTACTGTCTTGCGGCGAAAACAAGTCATTAGGCTTAACCGTTATGGGCAGCATAAATACACCCATCACAAAAAAAATACAGAAAAAAAAGAATGAGCATACGTTTGACGTCCAATAGCCGATTATGAAAATCAATGTGCTCTAGAGGTGGCGTTAAATAGAACAAACTTCTTCTTCGATACTATGACTGAGTGAGAAATCGGGTCATGGTGACAGTGGCCTGGTCTCCCAGCGGGATAGCACGATAAAGTCGATATATTGTCGATTCTCCAAATCGAGGGGCAATATAGACTGGCAGATAAGTTTTTCAAAAGCTTAGTACGATTTGTGCTATATTTCGGGAACTTACACTACACATGTGAGGACATCAGAATTCAAAATGGCCATTGGAGCCCTTGAAGTTCCAATTACATTTCATTTAGTTGCCTTACGTACACAACTACTTTCCTGCCAACATAGTACAATAAACTTAAATATCGAGTATGCATGTATATGTTTACTAATGTACTGCATATAACACAATTTTCATCTAAAACAATACACAAAATTCAACTTTCATCTGGTTTTTTTTGGGGGGGTACATTATTTGTTTAAGCAGGGGAAATTTCAGTTGCAGATGATTGGTCTTCCTCATTCCACGCTCCTTGCCCTATCCTAATAATGCCGAGCATCTGGCTAGAAGGTGATAAGTATCAATTCTTAAGTCATTGGTTTGACTCAACCAGGATTCAAAACCACGTTCCCACGATCTACCAACACGGGAGATGGACGCTCTAACTCATTCGGCCATCCCGTCTGAATTACTTTGTGTTTGACTGATTCATTGGCCCCATCAGAGTTTGTTTAATGACGTTTTACCTACCTGACTATCTGTCATTTCCCTTGTATTGGTTCTCAAATCAATCAATCAATCAGTAGGATACAGCTATAATAGGCCTTGGACCTGTTAGCTGCTCTTAATTAATAGAAATGGAGACAGTTCTTCAGATGTGGTGGATCATAGCAACTGTCACTGGCTCCAATATATATATGTAATGCTTGACCAGTATGCATCCAGTCGAGACTTGAAACAGTTCACCAATTCCGCTGCTACGACACTCTCCGGCAGGTCATTCCACAGGTCAACCACCCTAAAGGCGAAAAAGTTGTGTCGCAGGTCCAGTCTGGAGTACCGCTTCCTCAGCTTCAGGGAGTGCCCCCTGGTACTGGTGTTGGAGTCTCTGATAAGGGGGCTGCCTGTCTTTTAGATACCATGGAGATATTTGATACTTCAATCATATCCCCCCGGGCCCGTCTGTAGTACATGCTTGGGATCTTCAAATGACGCATACGTTTTTCATAGGGTATTTCATCGAATCCATGTACAAGCTCCGTTGCCCTTCTTTGGATCTTTGATAGCTAAACGAAGGTCATTAAGTTCCTATGAAGAGATCTAATACATTTGTAATCAGTCGATGTGGGACCTAGCGAGTCAGGGGACGGGTCAGATGACAGTGGACGCCGCGGATTGGTTCAATAAACCAAGGTGAAGCATACTTATATTGGATCTTGGCCTTCTTCCGTGTGTGCGTGGCAGGGTGAGAGTTGGAGGGCCGTGACCAGGACGTGACATTACACATATATACATTACACATATATACATACATATACATATATATATGCATATATATGTGATGGATAACGCATTATACAAGTATAAATGCTCGGAGGAGAATACATATTTCTGACTTCCTCCTGACTGACGCATTGGTGGAGTGCCCCCCCCCCCCACTGGGCGGCGACTTGTAGCCGAGTGCCCCCCCCCTTGTGTCCTACACTCATAATTATACCATATATGTACCATATATACATAACGATTTTGTTTGTTTAATCCTCCGAGCGAGTGGAGAGCGAAGCCCCATGCGGGAGGCAAAGAGGTGCATGCTGGCACCCACCCCCACCCCTACCCCCCCGGAAAGGGGGGGGGGCTGCAACCCACTACATATCTTGTTACAAACTATAACGGGTTTATGACTATCCATATATGTGCTCTATAATCTATTATGGGAATATAAACAAGGACACTATCTATCTTCAGTTCCCTATGTAATAGTATATTCACTGTATCCTATCTAACTGACCCTGTGTGTAGTTACAGTATTGGCCACAATGGCGCCACCTGTGAGGGGCTCTAAGCACTGTATGCCACCTGCGTCTGGCCATTATCGCCTATAACCACGTTGGGACGGTCAAATTTTAACTTTGTTTCTATATATATATATATATATATATATATATATATATATATATATGTGTGTTTATATATATAAGTGTTTATATCTATATATATAATATTATGCGAGTATAAAGATTCGCAAGGTAATATTACTTATTATTATTGTTATCCTCCGTAAGATACAACACTGTTCCGGTGGCGCCATCTCGCCCACCTCGACTCCCCCGCATGTTGACCAGTGTCAGTCGCACTGGATGATTTTGTTCTTTTTCGTCTTTACCGGCAAGGGCATATAATCCCTTGCCAGAGATTAAATTACTCAACCCACTACCTTATTTGTCTCCCTTGTAATTGTATTGTATGGTATGCAGGTATTGCAATACCTCAGGGAGTTGCAATACCTCAGGGAGTTTGACGCCCCTGCCCTGCAGAGTTGTAAACCACTGCCTTGTGGTACAGGTTCTTGACAGAACCGAAGGCTAAGGGAGCAAACCCTGAACAGAAAACAATGTCACTGTGGCAGCATTAAGGGCGTTTGATGTATGGAACTCCCAACATCTCCCGAACAGCCACTGCAGGGACAAATAGTTTTGCGCCTGTCTGGACATGTTCTTGCCGGTGTCAAACATCTATTTGCTCCCCGAGAGAGTGCCGCTGGTAACTTGCAAAAGCCAGCAACACTTCAACACTTTTGCAGGCAGCTTTCATGAAATGTACAACCGCACAACATCACTCTCACAGCAGAGAGCTAAATGGAGAGCGGCAGTCAAGTAATGAAAGCAGTCTTTGTCGCATCGCGACCGACAGCATGATGATGATGATGAATTGTATTGTAGATATATATATATATATATATATATATATATATAAATATATATATATATATAAACCTTTTACATGAAACTGGATTTCATGGCTCAGGGAGATTCCATTGTAAGAACGGAAGTTTCTTCCTTTTTTTAAATCACCGGGGAGAGACATTTTTGAGGGGCGACTTTATTCTGCGACACCGGCTCAAGTCCGTCAACTGGGCGTCAGAGGTCTCTATTGGACAAGGCTTCTTCCACGGTGGTAGCGGCGCCAAGTCACGTGACAAGTGGATCAGTTCCTTATCGCTGCTATCAATGACAGATTGTGGAAATCCAGCTATAGAGTTCAGTCGTCCAAGAAACAACCAGCTATCAGTGTCAGCTTGGTTGGTTTGTTGTTGTTTTACGTCCTAGCAACATCTAAGGTTATATCAGGACGGCCTGAGCAGTAATATGATCAATACAATTTTACTTAAAGGGGCAGTAACATGACAAATACAACTAATTAAAGGGGCAGTAACATGACAAATACAACTAATTAAAGGGGCAGTAACGTGACACATACAACTAATTAAAGGGGCAGTAACATGACAAATACAACTAATTAAAGGGGCAGTAACGTGACAAATACAACTAATTAAAGGGGCAGTAACATGACAAATACAACTAATTAAAGGGGCAGTAACATGACAAATACAACTAATTAAAGGGGCAGTAACATGACAAATACAACTAATTAAAGGGGCAGTAACATGACAAATACAAGTAATTAAAGGGGCAGTAACATGACAAATACAACTAATTAAAGGGGCAGTAACATGACAAATACAACTAATTAAAGGGGCAGTAACATGACATATACAACTAATTAAAGGGGCAGTAACATGACAAATACAACTAATTAAAGGGGCAGTAACATGACAAATACAAGTAATTAAAGGGGCAGTAACATGACAAATACAACTAATTAAAGGGGCAGTAACATGACAAATACAACTAATTAAAGGGGCAGTAACATGACAAATACAACTAATTAAAGGGGCAGTAACATGACAAATACAACTAATTAAAGGGGCAGTAACATGACAAATACAACTAATTAAAGGGGCAGTAACATGACAAATACAACTAATTAAAGGGGCAGTAACGTGACAAATACAACTAATTAAAGGGGCAGTAACATGACATACGCAATTTTATTTAAGGGGTAGTAGTAGTATGACCAACACAGCTTCACTTAAAGGGTCACTGTCCTGACCAAGACAGCTTCACTTAAAGGGTCAGTGACATGACCAACACGCTTATCCTTAATGGGTCACTGACCTGACCAACACAGCTTCACTTAAAGGGTCACTGTCCTGACCAAGACAGCTTCACTTAAAGGGTCAGTGACATGACCAACACGCTTATCCTTAATGGGTCACTGACCTGACCAACACAGCTTCACTTAAAGGGTCACTGTCCTGACCAAGACAGCTTCACTTAGAGGGTCAGTGACATGACCAACACGCTTATCCTTAATGGGTCACTGACCTGACCAACACAACTTTACTTAAATGGGCAATAACATGACAAACACAACTATACTTAGAGGGTCACTGACATGACCAACACAGCTTCACTTGAAGGGGCAATAACATGACCAACACAAGTTTAGTAAATGGGTCGTAGCATAACAAACACAACTTTACTTAAATGGGAAATAACATGACCAACACAATTATACTTAAAGGGTCACTAACATGACCAACACAACTATACTTAATGGGTCACTGACATGACCAACACTGTTTCACTTAAAGGGGCAGTAACATGACCAACACAACTTTATGTAAAGGGGTAGTAGCATGACCAACACTACTATTCTTAAAGGGACAATAACATGACCAACACAACTATACTTAAAGGGTCACTAACATGACCAACATAGCTTCACTTAAAGGGGCAATAACATGACCAACACAACTCTACTTAATGGGTCATTGACATGGCCAACACTGTTTCACTTAAAGGGGCAGTAACATGACCAACACAACTTTACGTAAAGGGATAGTAGCATGACCAACACTACATTATTAAAGGGGCAATAACATGACCAACACAACTATAATTAAAGGGTCACTAACATGACCAATACAGCTTCACTTAAAGGGCATAACATGACCAACACAACTTTATGTAAAGGGGTAGTAGCATGACCAACACTACTATTCTTAAAGGGGCAATAACATGACCAACACAACTATACTTAAAGGGTCACCAACATGCCCAACACAGCTTCACTTAAAGGGGCAATGACATGACCAACATAACTTTACTTAAAGGGGCAGAAACATAACCTACACAACTTGACTTAAAGGGGTAGAATCATGGCCAACACAACTTCTATTGTTTTCAATTACTCTGATCAAACATGACTGGTTATAACTTGCGATGCTTGAAACAACTTATTCTCTGGGAGTAATTTCGGGCGCAACTTAAAGTTGCATAGTCCGATGGTTTTGAGTTTATGTAATTTTTCTGAGATAAATATATTAAATTGATTTGTAAAATATTTCGATACTCAGCGAGGGGGGAATGCAAATGTTCTATTGATGATCGGTGTACGTGACCAGGCACATGTGTGTATATATATATATATGGGTTGGTGGTACCTGAGTGGGATGTAAATAGACGTAGTGGTGCTAGCAGGTCTGAGTGTTATGACACTCAGGGCCTAGCCCTTCTGCTGAGGTAGGGGTCACCACACTCAAAAGGTCAAGGTTGGTGGTGGCCATGGGGCCATACAGCTACTGGGGCCATATGCATGGAGCAGTGTTAGGAGGCAAAACGCGTTTAGCGTGGGATTTCTGGTTTAGCGCAGACACGTTGGTATGCATGGATAACACCACACGTGCTAACACTGCTCCATGCATATGGCCCCTGGTGGTGGGCAGACTTGACCTATTTCATATGATGTCAGCATGGGTATTTAGGTCAGTGTGCGTGCTGCTTGGCTGCAGGATGACACACTGTCACACTGCAAACTCAATGGCTATGAGCAATCTTCACAGAGAAAAGCTGAAATATCTCTAAAACCACACCACTTAGAAACAAACTGCTTGGAACACATATAGAAACCATATTCAACGAATGGATTATATTAAATTTATAAGGTTAGGATTCTGCATTTCTATTAATTCTGAATAAAATTGACATTTTGAACTGCATATCGGCAAACTCATTGCATTCTGAATGGCCATGAGCAAGCCTCATACAGAAAAACTGAAATATCTCAAAAACTACATCACCTAGAAACAAACCGCCTGGAACACATATAGAAAACATATTTAACGAACAGATTATATTAAATTTATATGGTTAGCCTCTGGATTCCTATTAATTTGGAATAAATTTGACGTTTTGAACTGCGCATATCGGCAAACTCAATGAGTCTATGCATTGTCAATGGCAAACTTCATACAGAAAAAGTGAAATATCTCTAAAACCACACCACCTAGACACAAACCGCTTGGAACACATATAGAAAACATATTTAACAAACAGATTACATTACATTTATAAGGTTAGGCTTCTTCAGTTCTATTAATTTTGAATAAAATGCTTCATCCGACTGAGAAGCTTTAAAGTCTATTGGTTTCTGTGGTCAAACTGTGGCTATTGGTGTCATGCCGCCTTAATAACTGAACTCGGTGACGTAGTCTAGGAAAGATTACACATTTGGAAAGTAGTGCAAACCCTCCTGTCACTAACAGTACATTTGAAAGTTTGCCTTATAACCTTTGTAGGCTAAGTGGTGTGGTGGTGTGGTGGTGTGGTGGTGTGGTGGTGTGGTGGTGTGGTGGTGTGGTGGTGTGGGGGTGTGGTGGTGAGGCGGTGTGGTGGTGTGGTGGTGTGGTGGTGTGGTGGTGTGGTGATGTGGCGGTGTGGTGGTGGTGTGGTACTGATGGTGGTGGTGTGGTGGTGTGGTGGTGTGGTGGTGTGGTGGTGTGGTGGTGTGGTGGTGTGGTGGTGTGGTGGTGTGGTGGTGTGGTGGTGTGGTGGTGAGGCGGTGTGGTGGTGTGGTGGTGTGGTGGTGTGGTGGTGTGGTGACGTGGTGGTGAGGCGGTGTGGTGGTGTGGTGGTGTGGTGGTGTGGTGGTGTGGTGGTGTGGTGATGTGGTGGTGCGGTGGTGCGGCGGTGTGGTGGTGTGGAGGTGTGGTGGTGTGGTGGTGTGGTGGTGTGGTGGTGTGGTGGTGTGGTGGTGTGGTGGTGTGGTGGTGAGGCGGTGTGGTGGTGTGGTGGTGTGGGGGTGTGGTGGTGTGGTGGTGTGGTGGTGTGGTGGTGTGGTGGTGTGGGGTGTGGTGGCGCGGGGGTGAGGTGCTGGGGCGGTGTGGTGGTGTGGTGGTGTGGTGGTGTGATGGTGTGGTGGTGTGGTGATGTGGTGGTACGGTGGTGTGGTGGTGTGGTGTGGTGGTGGGATGGTGTGGTGGTGTGGTGGTGCGGTGATGTGGTGGTGGGGTGGTGTGGTGGTGCAGTGGTGTGGTGGTGTGGCGGTGCGGTGGTGGTGCGGTGGTGTGGTGGTGTGGCGGTGCGGCGGTGTGGTGGTGCGGTGTGTGTTGGTGTGGTGGTGCGGTGGTGCGGTGCTGTGGTGGTGTGGTAGTGCGGTGGTGTGGTGGTGTGGTGGTGCGGTTGTGTGGTGGTGCGGTGGTGTGGTGGTGTGGTGGTGTGGCGGTGCGGTGGTGATGTGGTGCTGTGGTGCTGTGGTGCGGTGGTGTGGTGGTGTGGTGGTGTGGTGGTGGGACGGTGTGGTGGTGTGATGTGGTGGTGGGATGGTGTGGTGGTGTGGTGGTGTGGTGGCGTGGTGGTGTGGTGGTGCGGCGGTGCAGTGTGCGTTGGTGTGGTGGTGCAGTAGTGCAGTGGTGCGGTGGTGTGGTGGTGCAGTGGTGCGGTGGTGTGGCGGTGCGGTGGTGTGGTGGTGTGGTGTGGTGGTGGGACGGTGTGGTGGTGTGGTGGTGTGATGTGGTGGTGGGATGGTGTGGTGGTGTGGTGGTGTGGTGGTGTGGTGGTGTGGTGGCGTGGTGGTGTGGTGGTGCGGTGGTGTGGTGGTGCGGTGGTGTGGTGGCGTGGTGGCGTGGTGGTGCGGTGGTGTGGTGGTGTGGCGGTGCGGCGGTGTGGCGGTGCGGCGGTGTGGTGGTGCGGTGGTGCGGTGGTGTGGTGGTGCGGTGGTGCAGTGGTCCTGTGGTGCTGTGGTGTGGTGGTGCGGTGGTGTGGCGGTGCTTTGGTGCTTTGGTGTGGTTGTGTGGTGGTGTGGTGGTGCGGTGGTGTGGTGGTGTGGTGGTGTGGTGGTGCGGTGGTGTGGTGGTGTGGTGGTGCGGTGGTGTTGTGGTGGTGGTTCGTGTTGTGGTGGTGGTCTGTAGTGGTGTGATAGTGGTTTGGAGGTGCGGTGGTGATGCTGTGGTGGTGGTGGTGTGGTGGTAGTGTGGTTGTGGGTGGTGTTGTGGTGGTGGTTCGTTTTGTGGTGGTGGTGTGGTAGTGGTGTGATAGTGGTTTGGTGGTGTGGTTGTGGTGTGGTGGTGTGGTGGTGGCATGGTGGTGGTGTGGTTGTGGTGGTGTGGTGGTAGTGTGGTTGTGCTGGTGGTGTGGTTGCGCTGGTGGTGTGGTGATAGTGTAGTTGATGAGTTTTATGGGGGGGGGGGGTGAGTTCCTGATTGCACTCTTGCGCAATCACCATAAGTTGACAATGCCTTCCTTTCATAGGAGTATGAATGCACCGAGTGAACCAACGCAATCACTGAGGATTCGTCTATCACTGAACATGGTGTCCCTGTGATGATACACATGTGATGGATAAGGATTATATAAGTAGTGGTCTGCATTGGCCTGTCAGGGTAGTTTGACAAGAAGTATATAAATGTCAATTTGCAGGGCATATTCTAGTCCGTTTGTTGTTTTAGTGTTGATAGTCAGTCACCTTGCAGCAATCCCATATGCATGGGGCGGTGTTAGCTAGGCAAAACTGGTTTTGGATGGGATTTCTTGTTTAGCGGCAAAAAGTCAGTATGCACGGAGCGGTGTTATGCAAAAACCGTGAGTTCAAGATGGGGTAGGCTAGCACCACTCCGTAGTAGGTTTAAGGGTGGTGTTAGGTACCGATTAGGCCCAAATCTATTCAATGCTATCATATCGAACAGAATAACATCCTCAAAAATTGAAATTTGGTCAAATTATACCCACAATCAAAGTGATATTCATATTGTTGAATGTAAACAAAACAAATGTACGTTAATATCGCTTCGATTTTCAGCTTAATTTGACCAATTTTATTTAGCAGAATAACATACAAAAAAAGTGATATTTGGTCAAATTAAACCAAAAATCGAAGCAATATTAACGCTGCCACCGCCGCATCGGCGTCGATATTGGCAAATAGCGGTGCTCACAGGGAATAGGTTCAGAGGGATACCCCAAATCTATAAATAACTGATATGTTAGCTAACACCACCGCGCTTTGGCACCTAACATACCCCGTGACCCATTTCCCAACCCTGGCGGCGGCCCTTAACACCGGAGCCGATAAAACTTCTTCATGCATACGGCCCCTGGAGTCCTACTGTGGGATTGTTAGTGACACATTAAACCAGCTGTGGCCAGTGAAGCAGTGGGACCAACACCGGTACATTTGGTTTTAAATATTACATTTGTATTTGGACTGTCTCTGTCATTGGAGGTGGTTGACTGAAAATAACGGAGCTTTGTAAGATAAACAGGAATAACAAAGCCAGACAACAGCTTCAAACTAATTCATCACAATATCACGAGTTTAGACGTTCACTTTGGAGAACTTCTAGCATTAATCTCATCACTAGGTGATGACTTAGATCTGATAGCACTGTCTGAAATAGGAACCAAAAACATACTAAATAGAGAAAAGGAATTGAACAAACTTGGATATGAATTTAAACACAAATCACCTAGACTCTCTAGAGGAGGAGTAGGCCTAATATACAAGAATATATATAAAGTAATTGACGGAGATGACCTAATCATCGTGCTCCAACAGATCAATAACCAAAACTTAGAAATAGAAAACATATGGCTTGCAACTAACTTTCCAAATAAAAAGGAGGACTACATAATATGGGTCATCTATAAACACCCAGACAGTAGTGTTGAATGCCTCAAACACTTCACTGAACAAATTGAAAACAACATGAAGAAAAATAATTTGGAAAACAAAAAGTGCATAATAACAGGACCTAAACATCGATGGACTAACAATAAAACAGAATAACCATGTCAATAACTTCTTCAGAACAGTACTTGAACAAAATTTCATCCCTGCCATCACATTACCAACCAGAATAGTAGACTACCAAATTTCACTTATTGATAATATATTAATAAATGCCAATGTAATAAAAAGTAATCAGAATAATTATATCCACAGGAAATATTTACTGCGATATCACTGACCATCTACCAACTTTCTAACAATTCAATCTCACAACCCCATTAAAGAACAGGATAGACCTATTATCATAATATTTGGGGGGAAAAACATGGCTAAATTCAAAGACCTTATTGAAACCTCAGACTGGAAAGAATACTACAAAGCAACCGAAGTAAACAAAGCCCTAACCATCTTCTACCAGATTTATAACACAGCATTTAATGCAGCTTTCCCACTAACAAAACTAACACGACAAAGTGCAAAAGATAAAAGATGGATCACATCAAGCCTTAAAACTTGCATAGCAGTAAAAGATAGATACTTCAAAACATACAAACTCAACCCAACAGCTGAAAACCGAATAAATCGCACAAAATATAGAATATACTAATCACTTGTCTACGATCAGCAGAAGAAGGCTACTATAAAGAACTAGTCAGTAACGAGAAGCAAAATCTTTATACCCTCTGGAAAATCTTTGGAAACATCATCAACCCACATAAAGCAAAAATGATAAATCAAATTGACAAACTAATCTATAACAATAAAACAATGATAAACAATGAAGATATCACCAGCACATTAAATGAACACTTTTGTTCAATTGGTGAAAAACATGCTGCAAAACACACAAGTAATAGCATAGCACACAAGCAATATCTTAAACACCCAAACTCACATAGTTTTTTTCTTAGTCCCACCAATGAACAAAAAACCCTAGAAGAAATAAAAAAACTAAATCTTAATAAGTCAAGTGGACATGACAATATTTCGCTAAAAATAATCAAAGAATGTGACACTCTACTCGCACCATCTATCTCCCACATAATAAACCTATCATTTGAAAATGCTACTGTTCCTGAGAATCTCAAAGTTGCAAAAGTAATACCCATCCATAAGAAAAATGAGAAATACCTAGTTGATAACTACAGACCAATCAGCCTACTCAGTACACCAAACAAAAGAGTACAAAAGAGCTTACCAATTTCTTAACAAATACAAAATATTATACAAATACTAATTTGGATTTAGAGAGAATCGACTCAGCAATAATGGCCCTGACTGAAATCTTAGACAATATACTACAAGACCTTGAAAATGGGAAACATGTTGCAGGAATCTACTTAGACCTGAGCAAAGCATTTGATACCATAGACCATGACATCTTACTCTCGAAACTCGGGCACAACGGAATTCGAGGCCAGGGACTTAAATGGTTTGAGAGTTACCTAAGCAATAGAAAGCAATTTACATACATAAACGGTAAACGATCCAAGCTAAACTCAGTCAGCCATGGTGTTCCCCAAGGTTCTGTCCTGGGACCTCTCCTATTTTTGATCTACACAAATGATATAGTCAACTGTCCAAAACAAGATGTCAAAACAAGGTTATTTGCAGATGTTACCAATGGCTTCATAACATCAAATTCACCCAAATAACTAAAACATTCAATTAAAACATTCCTTTCAGATATATTTACATGGTGCAATGCTAACAAATTAACAGTAAACCTACACAATATTTAAAAGCAGAAGTACAACCATTCCTGATTACCTAAACAACATAAAGATAAACAATAACACAAACAAAAAAGTCCCATCTGTGAAATACATAGGTATAATTCGAGATGAAAACCTCAACTGGGATGAACATATTGATAACTTAAATAATTCAATCATTAAAACAGCTAACTCATTTAAAATAATCAGATGATGGGTACATGAGGAAAATAAAAAATTACTCTGCTATGCATATGTTTACTCCAAAATTCAGTATGGTATAGAGGTGTATGGGAGAGTCAAGTTATCAACCCTAAAACAGGTACGGACACAACAAAACAGAGCCTTGAAAATACTGTATAGCAAAGACTATCTCACCCCGACTAAATCTGTTCATAAAGACCTGGACTTACTTATGGTAACTCACATTTATAAAATATACATTGCAAAATTTGTTTCCAAGCAAAAGAATGGCCTCCTCCATGAAATATTTGATAACCTCTTCAAAGAAAACAATCAGGTCCATTCCCATAGCACATCACAGATAAATAACATACATCACAAACACACTAGAAACAAATATGGCAAAATAACAACTGAAAACCAAGGAACCAATATCTGGAACTCAATACCAGTAGAAATTAGAAACCTTAAAACTATGAAAAACTTCTGTAAAAAACTAAAGATAAGCTATCTCAATGCATACTAAATCAATTACCAGTAAAGAATATATATAATAGGACATAGTTGTCATTAACTAGTCGCATAATTTAAAATATCAAGTGGCTATGGCAAAGAACATCAAATTTACCCCTATTAACATACATGCAAAATAACTACTGATACTGCATGTAAGTACATGAATCCATGACACGATATACATATAATATTCCTATCATTACTTTGTTTTTTACTAACTGTGAAGAGACGCATCAGTATCTCATCATAATCATTAGTTAAAAATGTAGCTTAAGTTTAATCATCTGTTATTGTCATCACTTGTTCACTCACATCATGGAGACCAGCTAGATAAGCATCACTTTTCAGGGATCCTTTCTGTCTGTAAGGAATTTGTATGCATTTATTGAATCACCTCAGTCTATTGTAAACATACCTTGCAGAGAGTTAAAATAAAAGAATTGAATTGACAGCAACTAATAAAAAAAGGTGGCAGGAGCGGGGGACTGAAGCCAAGGGTTTGGTGCCCAACAAAACCATTCAGGGCCATCTTCCGCAGCTTGGCTAGCACCCAGCACAAGTGGATGTTGCACCATGTTGTAAAGTGCGACGGTCGGCAGCTGTGGTTGTGTAGGCAGGTTAAATAGGAAATCACTACAGGCAAGTATAGAGAAGGAAGGCAAGATATAGAGTGTGCAGAAGGAACCAGAAGGAGCTTGCTTAGTTTATTATATATCTAGCTTTTAGAATCCAAGATGGTGGTGATCACATGATCCAGTCTTCCAATCACTAACAGGCATTCCTCTATCCACCAATGAGGGTTCAATATCCTTGTAACCAAGGCATGGTTAGATCTGGCTACAGTGCCCTGTTGTGTCTGCTGTGCAGTGATCCATAAATAACACTTGGAGGGGAGGGGGTATGTGAGGCAACTTCCCGAAGACTGTCCCACATGTCAAGATGTGACCCTCTCTCAGGTCAAGAAGTGACCCACTCTCTCTATCTATATTGATATACAATTTCTATCTTTCATTAGTAATGGATCACCAACTCCACATATACCTTATATGCCTTTGGTTTTACATACCATTTACCATTTTATAGACAAGTTGCAATTTATTATAGCAGAGTTCTCCATATCCCATATCTCATATATCGGAAAATTTCACAATGTCATTACCATTGAAGTCATTGCTAACATACTTAATAACAAGAGGGAACATTAATTACATGACTTGCTATTAATAAAAAACGAATTAGTTATGTCCATCGTAACATGGACACCAAATATATGCTACCCAGTTTCAGAGAACGATACATGTGTAAAAATATACGGATTTTGGGTTCGGATTTATATATTGGCAGAGAGCATTACTATTCTCAGGTGACTGAGTGGGGACCAAGGTTATGTAACAGAGAAGCAATGAGTGCCCCATCCGCTGTGTGACATAAGAGACTATGTGGAAAATATGATAACACATAGTGCCCAAGATTATGACGTGATGTTCATATGTAAGAGGCAGTTAATGTTTAATGAAATGTTCCCTCAATGCACCAGTAAGAGTGCAAGTGGAGGAGAAGGACATTTTTATTATATGTTTATTGTAACTGTCTGCAACTACCTGTTACCACAGGGCCGATGGGCAAGCACACCCGGCCATCCTGCATACATTATGGACACCACCTTCAGCTGGGGTTGAGTGACAGCTGCCCCTATTAGGGCGTCGCCCCTCAGGCTGTAGAGGGTGGCTGATTGGCTGGCTGTGGGGGGCCCAGTCACCTGCACCCCTTGCACCTGACACACAGACCTCACTCTGATATATATTATTCTTCATTCAGTTCTTGACAGACACACTTGAGATAAACTCTGAGCTAGGCACTCTAGCAGGAGACACTCTTCTCCTGTCCAGGAACCAAGACACTCTGTCTGAGGCTCCACTTTCTAGACACAAACTAGCAGCAGCTATTCAAAAGGCACTGAGCTGTGTGCAACCACCATGGGACTCCAGGTCAATGGGCTGTAGGCACTGATTCTTATACACACTAACGAGAGTAATGAGGATCTGTGTGGACAGTTGGTAAGCAATTAACATACTGAAATACATCAACGATACAGATTGCATCAACAGACCCTCATTCCAGCTGTTTCCCCAACCTGGTAAGCAGTGAGGGTGATAGGTCGCTAGTAAGTGAACAGGAGTTGATGCCAATAAAGCACAAGTTCTTCACTGTCAATATTGCGTGACTTGTCCTCCCTTTCTTCCTTATGAGTTTGTTTGACAGGGGCATCAGGTGTGGATGACAGACAGTTGTCACGGATGAATAGATATATATAAAGTATATGTTCCCCTTGCGTCTATACTTGTGCAATGCACTGTGTATCACATATATAGCATGTATACAGACCTGTATGTTGATGTAAAGTAGAAGGACTCCGGCTATACTACTTCTTTGATAATTGGCACCCTGGTGGTACCTGGGTTCGATACCAGGGGGACTCGCGGCGCTGCGTCCACATACGCCCTGCCTTGACAAGGTGCACTGGACTCGTAAGTTCCAGCCAGATGTCATTTGATTATTGACTAAAGGTTATTGACGATGATGGTTCATCCCTAAGAGATTATATTATGCTGATGGTTGATGCATTCATCAAGACTGTGTTAAGAATAAATGGTGTCGCCCTTATGCTTAACTCTACATCCGACTTCTAGCCTCCTTCGTTACATGTATATATAAATAAGTGTGTGATGTATAACGCATTATAAGAGTACAGATGCCAGGGGAAGATAATTATATTTTATACATATCTATTCCTCCGTGGTGCATTGGTGGAGTGCCCCCCGTCGGGTTAATTGATGGGTGGACCCCTCTTGTGCCACATACACACACACTGGAGCAATATATACTGATATATATGAACTGTATAGTGTCTCAGAATGCCGACAGGGGACGTCACTGAACCCTTTCCACTCCGAACCAGCTGAGGTCTCCGCCTGGGGACACGAGGTCTATCCTATCAGTGAGCTGACATTTTTTTTAAGCTTTGGCTTAGTTTTTCTTCCAACTGATTGTTTTCTCTCTAATGCCTGAGCACCATTGTGGTCTTATCGCTGAGGTTGTCCAAGAATGTAGTGTGTACAAATATGTCTGAATGTAGGCGGTTCGTTGGCCAGCTTTTAATCCGGCGGTGTTGAGTTTGTAATTTTTCTGGGATAAATACAGTATAACCCCGTTAAACCAAACGATCGGTTAATATAAACTTTTTTCAGCGGCCTGGCAAAAACTACCATTTATCATATAAAAAAGTTGGTTAAACCAAAGTTGGTTAATCCAAATTCTCGGTTAATCCAAACAAAATTGTCGGACCCCAGGACACTCCGGTATTGTTAAACCAAACTTTCATAGGGTTATAAGGTCATCTGAGACACCACTGACTTTTTTTATGTGATAAATGGTAGTATTTTGCCGGGCCGCCGAAAGAAGTTTGGATTAACCGATCATTTGGTTTAACCGAGCTCTGTACATACATAAAAAACAATAATCAAAGTGTCCACATACATCGTGTATTACATGTGCAATACACGCTTACTCAAAGTCAAAGCTCGGTTTAACCAATGATCGGTTAATCCAAATAAATTTCTAGGGTCCCTTCAAGTTTGGTTTAACGGGGTTATACTGTAATCATATTAAACTAATCGCTATTATCTACCTCACGTGTAATACCCTTTTCGCGCCAAACATTTGATTAACTTTATTGTTAATCTTTCTTTGCACTAAATGTAGTTTATTCATTTAATAATGTCTTTTGTTAGGGCTAGGCAATCATTCAAAATTGCCCTTTTTTTCACTAAACATCTTTTGTCAACGCCCGAGAAACAATCATGTAGGCCTACAAAACTATCTCTTTCCCCCACTAAATATAGTTTATTCATTAATATCTTGTCAGTGCCAGTGAAACATATTAAACTGTCTTTCATTTTATTTGACCCTATACTGAATATAGTTTATTCATCATGGCCTCTTATCAGTGCCAGACAAACACATAGAAAACTTCTTTTACTAAATATAATTTATTCATTAATGTATTTTGATAGCGGCATACAAACACCAAAAAAACTCATTATTTTTGTTGTTGTAAATATAGTTTATTCATTGATGTCCTTTGTCTGTGCCAAACAAACATACACAACTGTCTTTTGATGATGAAATAACAAACTTAAAGCAAAAGACTTGACCTTCTTACTCCAGCATGTGGTGAGCTGAACGATTGATCACCAGAGGCTTTTCTAGTTGTGGGATCACTATCCCACACCTTGACCTTGACGCTAAAAGTGATTAAATCAACCACGAAAAAAGGTCATCTCAATGAACCACCAAAGGTTCTGTAAAACCGTCCAAAAGTCCTACAGAACGACCTAGAAAAACTAATTAAAATAAACCAACATCTTGGATGAAACATGCTTCAACAAACATCTTGAATAAAATATGGTATAAAGGGGGAAAAAAAGAGAACTTAAATAGGAAAGAACCTGAACAGTTACTTTGTTCACTCAGCTATGATGCGTTTTATTGAATTTAAATCATCACTGGCCACAAAGTACAAACCTTTTTCGCATTGTGCATGTTATTCGTAACATGGGTAATTTACGGGGTGGAGAACCCTGCATAACGAGGCGATAGGTGGCACCACCTAGCTTAGGGACCAGTAACTCCACCACTACCGCTAGGGGTTATCCGACCCGACTCAACCGGCTTTGATTCCCCGCCAAATCGGTCACGAGTTCAATCCCCGTCTCGTTCAAACCACCACAACACGCCCGGCTGCAGTCAATGCTACACATATTCAGTTTTCCCCACCCACCCACACCACTTATGACAGAGATAACATGATAGGGTTGAGGGTTTGGGTTCGGCCCACTTGTGACCTGGAAATGAGGAATAACATTTGGCCCAACTGCATGTAGACATGAACATAGTGATGGATTCGTAACCTATCTGAACTGTCCTTATAGAATTAAGAGCTAACCCCCCATCCCGTTCTGATTACAAAATTTAACCACTATTCACTTTATGACTCCGCCTTCGTAAATTATGTGTATACATTCTTTACGGTCCGTACACATTTGAAGATATGGAATTCAATCTGTTTTTTTTTAATAGGAATTCAGGTGACTATTGATGTTTTATTGTGTGTAGTATGCCAGATCATCTTAAGCTGAATGGCAATTTCGGACTAATTTAGATCAGTGGAGACAGTTTAATGGAATTCAAGGCTTTTCAAGACTAATTTAGCTAAAATAGGTTAAATTCAAGACCGTGAAATGGGGTAAATGAAGTTCAAATCTTTTAAAGACTTCCCAGGCTTCATCAGAGAGCGTGTAAAGGTGAGAGGGACAACTCCATCGAAAATCGGTAACACAGGCTACAGTGGCGCCTCTCGCGGTCATTGTTGAACAAACCAAAATGACTCGCATGGCAAACAAACAGTCCGAGAGATGTTTGTTGTTTATTTGGTTGATTGTGTGGTTGATTTTGTTGGTTGGTTGATTGTTGGTTGTTGTTTGGATGTTAGAGGCAACAGCTATAGTTGGTTGTTGGTTGTTTGATTGTTTGTCAGTTGATTGGTGGTTGTTTGTGTGTTGTTGGTTGGGTGTTCGTTGTTGGTTAGTTGTTAGAGGTTTATGCCCCGGCAACAGCTATAGTTGGTTGTTGGTTGTTTGGTGGTTCTTGGTTTGATTGGAGGTTGGTTTGTTGTTTGGTTGACTGGTTGTTTGATGTTGACTGGTTTGTTGTTGATTGATTGTTGGTTGTTGTGTGTTTCACCCGGCACATCTATAGTTGGTTGTTTGTTGTTGATTGTAGATGTTTCACCTGGCAAAGCTTGTTGGTGTTTGTGTTGATTGTTAGATGTTTACACCCCGGCAACAGCTATAGTTGGTTGTTTGTTGTTGATTGGTAGAGGTTTACACCCTGGCAACAGCTATAGTTGGTTGTTTGTTGTTGATTGGTAGAGGTTTACACCCTGGCAACAGCTATAGTTGGTTGTTGGATGTTAGAGGTTTACACCCGGCAACAGCTATAGTTGGTTGTTTGTTGGAGTATTACCTCCGAGCCTACAGCCATATCATAAACTATTCAACAACCACCGCTTGGAGCGCCACAGTCGCCACCTGTTACATGGTCTAGTATGAGAGTTGTCCCTCTCATCTATACACGCTCTCTGGCTTCATACAGATGCTGAGTGTTTTACAATCGTTTATGGGCACAGTGAAATAATGGCACCATGTTGGTTGTTGGCGTTTTACGTCCTGGCAACACCTCAGGACAGTGATGGTATCATGGTAAACCCCACAAAATTAAATAAAGAACCATTTTTTCTGTTTAAATAAAATAATAAAATGAGGATCTTAATGAACCATCTAACATTACGTACCACGCGATAGGGGTGGGTGGTGGGGGGGCATCTAGAAAGAACTACAAGGGGGGCCATCTAGAAAGAACTACAATGGGGGGGGGGGGGGCATCTGGAAAGAACTACAAAGTGTCAAGTGAATATTCACTAGCATCTTGACTGAAACCTCTCCGACAATATCTACAAATGACCTTTGACCTCTTCATATTCATACGCATTGTTATACAGTATTGTCCTATTTCTACTCATTATTTACAGATGACCTATTTAGGTGGGTCAATGATGGGTCACTGAGAGTACTCATGACCTGTCACCAATTGGACCTTTGGCACAAATTTCACACTGAACACAAAGACAACACATTAATACATCGTACCAGTTATATATTGTAATGTATAATACCAAAGTTCCTTAAAATATATTATATATATATATATATATATGGTAGCACAATTGATTAATTTTCTTGGAAATTTGACTATTCGTGATAAGGGGATCCCAACAGTGCCCCAAAGCAGGCCGGAAGCGCCGATAAATACTTCAAATGTTTCCAGAATTTTGTATTAATATTGTTAAGTACTGGCGGGACCAAGTGGTCCTTAGCCACTGCCGTATTGGCCACTTGTGGCTTACACATGCTTTTCTGCTCAAGGGGGAACCTCCCGCTGAATGTATTGGGTGTCATTCCACACTGACATTCAAACACATTTTTATTAAGTTGCGTTGATTTGTTGGCCCTGCGCCAACAGTTCTACACTGCAGACAGTATGCATGACCTTTTTACTAAGGTCAAACAGGAAAACATTTTAGCCTTTGTGAGGGCAGCTGGACTGTACCACCTCATATAGTTTACTAAATAGATTCTATCAATTATTAATCAAACTTATCTTTTTCTATGGGAATTTGTTTCCCTTGACCACAAATATATGACTGTGAACTTTCTAATTTAATGAGTGTCTATTGGCACATAATTGATTGTCTGCTTTTACATGTAAAAGCAATGGTTTGAACAAAAAACTAACATTTCTCACCGTGAATATGGCCTATGCTGACAATACAGCGTAAAGCAACCACCAATCAATCAATCAATCAGTTAAGTACTAGATAGAGAAAAAAAAACCATGACATTAGAATGTTTTTTATTGGGGTTTTATGTCCTAGATATTGTAGAAACGACACAAACCGCAGATTTACGCACAAATAAGCAGATTTACGCATACACAAATTGCAGATTTGCACAATAAAAATCACAGATTTACACACACACAAATCGCAGATATCCGTGAAATCACGGAAATCTTTCATCCCTGGTAATTGAATACCAAAGTCGTTGGTATTTTTCAATACAGTAACGGATGACATGAAAGTTTTCAGCTTAACTGAAATATATACAGCAAAACCCACAAACAATAATGTATCGTAGCAACACCATTTGGTTAAAGGTGTGTGTGTGTGGGGGGGGGGGGGTACGGCAGGGCAGTGGTACCAAGTACCATATCAAATATGTTATACCCCTGTCCCACTATGACGTAACGAGCCAACGTAAGCCTGACATGCTCACGTTTCATCATTACGTTGATGTATGTTGGGTTACGTTATGACATCAGACTGATGTCGAGCTACGTCACGTCACACTACGTCACGTTACATCGGCGCACGTCAAGGTTTTGAACCTGTTCAAAACTCTCGACATAACTCGAATGTAAGGGTTTACATTCGCTGTACGTTCTGTATACGTTCGGCGAATGCCAATGACGTTAAACGGACGTTAGTCAAATGCTGCACACTACGTTCCACTACATTGACCCACATTAAACCCAGTGGAAACGTCCACGGCGCGTAATGGGAACGTCAGGAGAACGTACGCCGAACGTACGTTCAGCATTTCGCCACCGTGTCATGACGTATGTAACATCACGTAACGTAATGCAACATAATTCTGGTGATGGAATAACGTACATAACGTTCCGTGAGCGTAATTACGTTGTCCTCTCTCGGTGAATGACGCTATGACTACGCTTTACTGACGTTACGCTCTTGTCAACTACGCTGCATCCACGTTCAACTGGTGCCCAAAATTTGCATACTACACCGAGAAGTTCGACGTTTTTCACGTTCTCCCTACGCTGATGTTGTTACGTCGTAGTATGACAGGGCCTTTACTGGGATATAAACAGAGACTGGTACAGTAACACTATATAACACTGAAGGTGGGGGGGAGATATTCTTATGAATACAAATGTACCAAGGAAAGCTCTGTGGTGTGGTGTGTGTGTATGGGGGGGGGGGGGGCTACGATACCAAATATGTTAGTGGGACATAAACAGAGACTGGTAGAGTAAAAATATATAAAACTGAAGGTATGGGGTGGGGGGGGGGGAGATATGGTATTCTTATGAATACAAATGTATCAAGGAAAGCTTTGTTTTGTGGTGTGGTGTGGTGGGGGGGGGGGGGGGACTACGATACCAAATCTGTGACTGCGACATAAACAGACTGGTAAAGTAACAATATATAGCATTGAGAAATGGGAGGGGTATTTTGACAAATACAAAGTTGCCAAGGATAACTTGGTGTATGTGTATGTGTTATGGGGGGTGGGGGGTTACCACACCTGTACTACAATGTGCTGTACATATTGTACACACATGGCAACTGTGCACAATTAATACCAAATCTGATAAATACAAATTAGCAAAATATGTGTGGGGACGGGGGGGGGGGGGGGGGTTTAGGATATGTGTGTGTGTGGGGGGGGGGGGGCGGCTACCATATCAAATCTGTTCCTGGGACATTTATAGCAGACTGCTAAAGTAACAACATACAACACTGAGATGGGAGGGGTATTCTGACAGATATAAATTTTCTAAGGAAGACATAGTGTGATGTGGGGGGAGGGGCGAGGCGAGGGGGGGGGGGGCTACCATACCAAGTCTGTTACTGGGACATTTATAGCTGACTGCTAAAGTAACAACATACAGCACTGAGAGGGGAGGGGTATTCTGATGAATATAAATGTTCCGAAGAAAACTGTGTGTATGTGGGGAGGGTGTGTGTGTGAGGGTTGGTCATGTGTGTGTGGTGAGGGGGGGGGCATGCGTGTGTGCGTGGGGTGGGGCTACCATGCCAAATCTAGTATAGGATATAAGCAGACTGTTAAAGTAACATATAACACTTGGGGGAGGGGGGGTGGAGGGGTATTGTTCTCAATACAAATTTGGCTCAATACAAACTGGCTGTGTGTTGGTGGTGGTGGTGGGGGGGGGATCCAGAGGTAACACAGTAAGCGCCTGCCGTGGTACATCCTGCTTAGATGAATGAAGCACAGCATCTTAATATCACAATTCTGAACAACCGCTTAAATTCAATACTCATGGAAATGTACACGTTATATTACAGACATGAGCAGAGAAGTAAAACAAATTAGCTGATTGTGGGTGTATGCTTCAAAACTCGGCCAAAGGCCGAGTAGGGGGAGTGAGGGTGTAGGGGGGGGGAGAAATCTTTTTACAAGTAGGACACAATTGGTGCAATTTGGTAGCCACTTAGGAGGGAGAAATTTCACTCTTCACGTGTGACATAAGGTAAGAGTAGGCATATAGACCAGTACTCTAAGAATACAGAAGTGTTTTTCTTGTAATCTTGCATAAATGATGTAAATAATATAACTAATACACCTATACCATAGTTAATAGTTTCAGTTATTTAATTTATTGTCTTATACTCCTTCAGCTGGCAGTCCTTGTAATATGGTAATACTTGTTTAATTGTTATAATAAATGTAAAGGAATATGATAAAAGTAATGTAAATTTCATTTTAGCAACAATATATAGTCTTATGCTCTCTCAATATATAGTCTTATGCTCCCTCAATATATAGTATTATACTTCCTCAATATATAGTCTTATACTCCCTCCATCAGTTCTTAATACTTGCATAACTGCTATAATAAAGCATAAAATGTCAAGGAATACGATAATAAAACTAATCTGAAGTTCATTTTAATAACAATGTTGGTTCATTTTTTCTGCTTGTTCTAATTGGCGGAAATCAGCCAATTGGCGTGAAATGCTCATGCCTGATATTAGGTCAAATACAATATAAAATTGGTCATCGTCCCCGCCCATGCCTGAAAAATTGCCGACCTGATTTTTTCTTACAAATTTGCTTAAAAACTGTTAAAAATGTGTCGGGCCACCAACAATTTATACTTTTGTAAGCATGCAATCTGTGCAACATTATTGAACATGGCTACGTCTATTTCTTATTGTAAAATATTCCCATATTCGGCAAGGGGGGGAATGCAAATGTTCTATTACTGATCGGTTTACGTGACCAGGTGCATGTATGTATATATATATATATATATATATATATATATATGGTTTAGTGGTGCCTGAGTGGGATCTAAATAGACATAGTGGTGCTGGCAGGTCTGGGTGTGATTGCACTCAGGGCCTACCCCTTCTGTTGGGGTAGGGGTCACCACACTCAAAAGGTGAAGGTTGGTGGTGGCCATGGGGCCATACAGCTACTGGTGGTGGGCAGACCACTGGTATCCATGGATACCAGGAATGCTGGCTCCCTATTAGTATGGCCAGGAATGCTCGATTCCCATTGGTTGAAGGAGGTGGCGTGATACTCTACAATGGACCCATGTATCTATATACGCAATAAACCAGAGGGCTGGGCTCTCTTCTTCTCTTCTATTATACTTTACTCTCTTCCTTTCTCTTTGTCTGTATTGTTTTCCTCATAGCCTACGTACACAGCCACAGATCCGAGCCTTAGATTCTCAATCAATCAATAGTTCCATCCTCTAGTCGAGGGTTGGATGCAATGGTTCTCCACTTGTCCCGATGTTGTGCTGTTCTGATAGACTGTGAATAATTCAAGCCTGTCCACTGTGAAATATTTGTAAACCATGATGTTCTTGGTCTCCCTCTCCCTCTGCTGCCATTCACCTTCCCTTCCAACAATGTACGGTATATTGAACTCTGACGAATGATGTGGCCAAAATAAATAAGTTTCTTTGTCTGTATAGTGGCAAACAAGCTTTTCTTATTTTTAATTTTTCTGAGAACTTCTTTGTTGGTGATCTTCTTTGTCCATGATATTTTCATCATCCTTCGATAAGTCCACATCTTAGATTCTACAATATGGCAAAGAAATGGCAAATACAAATAAAAAATGCCCGCCTGACCCTGATTTCTGTGATCTAAAGGACGATCACAAAACTTCTAATAACAAATTATTTGACCGTACTTTAGAAACTCATCACCGGGCACTCACCATCCCCAATCACCACTCACCTCATGATGGCTCCCCCTGGTGAGCTTGTTCAAAACCTGTCAGTGTCAAACCCTATATTACCTCTCCCCACACTGTGGCTCCCCCTGGTGAGCTTATTTAGAACCTGTGAGTGTCAAACCCTATATTACCCCTCCCCTCACTGTGACTCTCCCTGGTGAGCTTATTTAGAACCTGTGAGTGTCAAACCCTATATTACCCCTCCCCTCACTGTGACTCCCCCTGGTGAGCTTGTTCAGAACCTGTCAGTGTCAAACCCGATATTACCCCTCCCCGCACTGTGGCTCCCCCTGGTGAGCTTATTTAGAACTTCTGAGTGTCAAACCCTATATCTGTGTTGTAAGGCTCGGGGGCCGGTGACAGCCCGTACGAGGGGCTGCAGGGGCCGGGTTCGGGTGCCACTCCCTCGGTCACTGTTGGCACGGCGTCCTGCTCCACCATGTTGAACAACTTCCGGTCTGGAACTTCCTGTAGCGCCAGGTCCCGGTCGTACCTGGTTCCCCACCGGTCGGACACCAGCGCAGGTCCCCACCGAGGAGACGGGGCGGCCAGCCGCCGGATACTGGACACCTGAAGGAACAAGCGATGGAGCTAGAGATCACGTGACACAAATAGCAAGATGGGGGACAAGTGGAGTTAGCATCATGGTATGTAAATAGTGTAGTAGATTGCACTGACCTCTCAGGCAAGTATCCACACAGACAGGTGGGCATGGGTAGTGTGGCGATATCAGGGAACATAGGCGGTGTAATGGTTAGTGTAGTAGTCTGCACTGACCTCTCAGGCAAGTATCCACATAGACAGTTAGGTGTGGGTAGTGTGGCGATATCAGGGAACATAGGCGGTGTAATGGTTAGTGCAGTAGTCTGCACTGACCTCACAGCAAGGAGTCACATAGACAGGTAGGTGTGGGTAGTGTGGCGATATCAGGGAACATAGGTGGTGTAATGGTTAGTGTAGTAGTCTGCACTGACCTCTCAGGCAAGTAACCACATAGACAGTTAGGCGTGGGTAGTGTGGCGATATCAGGGAACATAGGCGGTGTAATGGTTAGTGCAGTAGTCTGCACTGACCTCTCAGGCAAGTATCCACACAGACAGGTGGGCATGGGTAGTGTGGCGATATCAGGGAACATAGGCGGTGTAATGGTTAGTGCAGTAGTCTGCACTGACCTCACAGCAAGGAGTCACATAGACAGGTAGGTGTGGGTAGTGTGGCGATATCAGGGAACATAGGCGGTGTAATGGTTAGTGTAGTAGTCTGCACTGACCTCTCAGGCAAGTATCCACATAGACAGGTAGGTGTGGGTAGTGTGGCGATATCAGGGAACATAGGTGGTGTAATGGTTAGTGTAGTAGTCTGCACTGACCTCTCAGGCAAGTAACCACATAGACAGTTAGGCGTGGGTAGTGTGGCGATATCAGGGAACATAGGCGGTGTAATGGTTAGTGCAGTAGTCTGCACTGACCTCACAGCAAGGAGTCACATAGACAGGTAGGTGTGGGTAGTGTGGCGATATCAGGGAACATAGGTGGTGTAATGGTTAGCACACTGGCCCGGAATACAGAGGTTTTGAGTCCCGCTCTAGGCACAATATTTCCCATTTTCATCCCACCATGGCACTGCTTGCCGTGACCATGATCCTGTACAAGCTACGTGCTGTATGGTTGTTCCTGTGTATGTATATGTAAGTGCATTGCATTAAAAGACTTACAATTCCAGGGGGATGAGTGTAGTAGTCTGCACTGACCTCTCAGGCAAGGAGCCACATAGACAGGTAGGCGTGGGTAATGTGGTGATATCAAGGAGCCAAGGTGGTGTAATGGTTAGCACACTGGCCCGGAATGCAGAGATGTGCGTTTGGGTCCTGCTCGAGGCACAATATTTCCCATTTTCATCACCCCTCCACGGCAATAGTAATTACTGGTCACCAGTCACAGAGAGCGAACAGGACAGCAGCCTGTTGAGGAGGAGATCCTTCGGAGACGCTGGAGATGGGTTGGCCATACCCTTCGCAAGCCTGCATCCAAAACCGCAAGACATGCCCTCTCCTGGAATCCACAGGGTAAAAGGAAGAGAGGCCGGCCAAGAAACAGCTGGCGCCGTGACCTGGAGGCAGATGTGAAGAGGTCTGGCCATACATGGAGACAGCTGGAGAAGATGGCCCAGGACCGGGATAACTGGAGAGCCCTTGTTTGGGCACCAGTCAGAGGGAACAAGGGTGAAGTTAGCATCACATGATGTAAATAGTAACATGCTGGTCACCAGTCAGAGGGAACAAGGGTGAAGTTAGCATCATGTGATGTAAATAGCAACATGCTGGTCACCAGTCAGAGGGAACAAGGGCATAGTTAGCATCATGTGATGTAAATAGTAAGTTGCTGGTCACCAGTCAGAGGGAACAAGGGCGAAGTTAGCATCACGTGATGTAAATAGCAACATACTGGTCACCAGTCAGAGGGAACAAGGGTGAAGTTAGCATCATGTGATGTAAATAGCAACATGCTGGTCACCAGTCAGAGGGAACAAGGGCGGAGTTAGCATCAGGTGATGTAAATAGCAACATGCTGTTCACCGGTCAGAGGGAACAAGGGTGAAGTTAGCATCATGTGATGTAAATAGCAACATGCTGGTCACCAGTCACAGGGAACAAGGGCGAAGTTAGCATCACGTGATGTAAATAGCAACATGCTGGTCACCAGTCAGAGGGAACAAGGGCAGAGTTAGCATCACATGATGTAAATAGCAACATGCTGTTCACCGGTCAGAGGGAAGAAGGGTGAAGTTAGCATCATGTGATGTAAATAGCAACATGCTGGTCACCAGTCACAGGGAACAAGGGCGGAGTTAGCACCAGGTGATGTAAATAGTAACATGCTGGTCACAAGTCAGAGGGAACAAGGGTGAAGTTAGCATCACGTGATGTAAATAGCAACATGCTGGTCACCAGTCACAGGGAACAAGGGCGGAGTTAGCATCACGGGATGTAAATAGCAACATGCTGGTTACCAGTCAGAGGGAACAAGGGCAAAGTTAGCATCACGTGATGTAAATAGCAACATACTGGTCACCCAGTCAGAGGGAACAATGGTGGAGTTAGCATCATGTGGTGTAAATAGCAACATGCTGGTCACCAGTCACAGGGAACAAGGGTGGAGTTAGCATCACATGATGTAAATAGCAACATACTGGTCACCAGTCAGAGGGAACAAGGGTGGAGTTAGCATCATGTGATGTAAATAGCAACATACTGGTCACCAGTCAGAGGGAACAAGGGTGGAGTTAGCATCACGTGATGTAAATAGCAATATGTTGGTCACCAGTCAGAGGGAACAAGGGCGAAGTTAGCATCATGTGATGTAAATAGCAACATACTGGTCACCAGTCAGAGGGAACAAGGGCGAAGTTAGCATCATGTGATGTAAATAGCAACATACTGGTCACCAGTCAGAGGGAACAAGGGCGGAGTTAGCATCACATGATGTAAATAGTAACACACTGGTCATCAGTCACAGGTAACAAGGATGGAGTTAGCATCACATGATACAAATAGCAACATGCTGGTCACCAGTCACAGGGAACACGGGTGGAGTTAGCATCACGTGATGTAAATAGCAACATACTGGTCACCAGTCACAGGGAACAAGGGTGGAATTAGCATCATGTGATGTAAATAGCAACATACTGGTCACCAGTCACAGGGAACAAGGGTGGAGTTAGCATCACGTGATGTAAATAGTAACATGCTGGTCACCAGTCAGAGGGAACAAGGGCGAAGTTAGCATCACGTGATATCAACTTCTCAACTTCCTGTCAATGGCCGCCATGTGGATAGGCCTATGTGGGCTCTGTCAATTCAAATATCTGATTTAGAACTTACTTAGATAAAACATTCACCGCATACTTGCAGTAGGGGTGAATCACAACATAGTCGAAACGCGGGCGAAAATAGCTTTAGTATGGAACAGGATGTAGAAGCTCTGGTTCCAGTATCAAATGGCTACTTATATCAGCACAGAGTTGGTAAAATGGGAGAATGCAACAAGACAAGATGGCGCCCGCACATTGCTGTCAATTTGACTTTTAAAATCTATTGAACTACATGTTTTATTGTATGTAAAAAACAAAAGTAGAGGGTAAATATTAGGATATATATGAAGAATATATTTTGCTTCGTAAAATTATGAAGTTATATATACATTTCATTTACCAAGCCTTTCACTACTTTAGTACAGAGCAGTGCGGGGGGTTGGGACGGCGGTCTGTGATCTGGGCCGCGTTCAGCGTATGGCTCAGAGACGTCTTTTTGGCCTATTTGCGTTCTGGGTACACCTTGGAGATACCTTGAAGAAGTCCCCCTTTTCAGGTAGGAGGCAAAAAGTGCCTCGAAAATGGCTGCCAAATTCAGTGGTTGCAGCCAATCAGAGCTCTTCCTTTCCATTGCAAATGGCTGCCTCCTAGGGAGGCGGCCATTTTCGAGGCAACAGACTGCTTTTACCGTTCAGACTAGCGTGACGTCAGGAATTTCTCCGAGACGCCTCCAAAGCACACCCTGAACGCGGCCCTGGTACTTACTCCGCCCGACGTGACGATGAGGTAGATGGCGATCCCGGGGATCCAGATGAGACAGAAAGCGACCTGCAGCCAGCCGAGCGCCTGACCCCACCCAGGGATGTCGCCGCCGATTTCACCCAGGTGGAAGTCCTTGTACACGACGCACTTGGCGATGATACAGAACTACAAGAAGAACAAAGAACAAATGCCAACTGTGTCAATGTGGGGCACTCTCTGAAACTGGGCGCCACTTTTTTTAATTCATTAAAAAATATTCTTTTAATTAAAATTTATAAAAAAATATATATATAATTCAACAATTTAGTTATTTGCTGAATTAAAATAGCTTTTTATTCAAATAAACTAGGCACCTTATTTTTTATTATATTAAACAAAATATTTTAATATATAATTTAAAAATGTTATTATTTGTTACATTAAAATAACTCCTTTTTTTTCTTCCTATTAGCTCCATGTGTTTATGAGCATTCAGTAACAGTCATGTGATTAGGTAAATTGTTGCCTAACGAATATAAATCAAGGGTCTATTCTATTTCCCTCTAGAAACACACACACACCAGTTAGCGCTAGTGATGGACAGGTCAGTCACCATAGCAACTGCCCACTGCGTGTTTCTAATAAACCACCACATCATGGCCAGAAACCAGCTTAATAAAGGTTCTGATTGGTGTAAACAGAATAGCTTTATGAACATCGACACTCAACGCAGCACCACGTGACCTCCTGAAGTAGGTCACTTTCCTGAAACTATGTCAGGGAGGGCCAGGGTTGTAATTGACAACAAGTGGTTACTTCATCATCAGTATTCGAAATAAGGTGGATCCCACTTGTCCGAGCCAGGTGACAGTAGGCACAACACCAGCAGAATATGGCTTCAGTTTTTGCATTGGACAAGTGAAAAAAAAGAAGGAAAGTACACAATTTTTGTTAATGCACTCAATCTTTTTGAATTTTAGGCATACACACTTTTTTTATTTGAGTACCCAACTAGGCATTTTGGTGTAGGTAGGTCTGTATTCATTCAAATTTAAATAATGGAATCATTCCATAATTCAGGCAGACAAGTAAAAGTGACACCAGACTTGTCCTACGGACAAGTGAAAAATGTTACTTATTTGTGTCACTAACCCAGGTACTGAGAATTGGGCCCTACATTACATGAAATTAATTTGAACTAGATACAATTATTCATATTTATGGATTTACTTTTGAAAATATTTCCATCAAGAATCAACGCTATCTTCATGGATGAAAGTGGTGTCCGGAAAAAAAAGCGGAAATGCTGATATTCTCCCATTGGTTTAGCATTGTCAGGGAATCGCGGAAAATTCCAGGAAGTCGGGTTTCATACAAATACGTTTGAAGCAAGTATTAGTAGTATATGCTGATAGTGCTGCGCGTCTGCGCCACACATTAGTATACGCTGATGGTGCTGCAGCGTAAAACAACACATTAGTATACACTTATAGTGCTGCGGCGTTTGAACACTGTATTAGTATACACTTATAGCTACATGAAAAATCCCGGAAATCCGCGAAATCGCGGAGATCTTTCATCCCTGGAAACAATAAGGCATATAACAACGCTCACATGACTGTGAGAAACAATTGGGGGAGCGGGACGTAGCTCAGGCGGTAGCGTGTCCACCTGTGAAGGTGTCGATCATTCAATTGATCCTTCTCAGTGGACACATTAGCAGTTTGGGCTATTTTCCTTTCCAACCAGTGGTCCACAACTGGTTCATCAAAGGCTGTAGCATGCGCTGTCCTGTCTGTGGGAAAGTGCATAAAGACCACTTGCTGCTTACCGGAAAGAGTAGCCTATGAGGCGGCAGCGGGATTTTATGTCAGAATGACCATATGTTTGACGTCCAATATCAGATGATATAAAAATCAATGTTCTCTAGAGGCGTTGTTAAAAAAATCAAACTTTACTTTTGCGAGAAACATTTGTGTACCTACCCCGAGAACCAATGGAGTGACGAGAACCCAGGTAGCTTGGAAGAAAATGATCGGCTTTCTACCGAGCATCAGCGAGATGTCATAGGCAAACCGGTTGTAACCTATTGAAATAGAACAACAGGAATGTCATCCATTTTCGTAGATTAACTATGAAATCTTCTTGGTTGTCCATCGGTGACGACGACGACAGCCGAGATAGATGCCAACATTGTGTGACCAAAAATAGGAAGATTTTAACATTTTATTAGGAAGATAAGTTTTTGTGTGGAAACATGCAGCATGACAGCGAGTGATAAACATGTGGAATGAGCTACCGGAAGAAGCGGGGGAAGCAGCTACCATACATCAATTCAAGAATGCGCTGGACAGGGCCTGGGCCAGAGAAACATTCCTGTACGATTTCGACAATTATATGGAAATACAATTGGGATTTTGTGATGGACAGGTCAGTCACCATAGCAACTACTGGTGTGCTCAGTGTCAGGATAATGTGACTGAGTGGGATACCAGGTCATGGTATCCCACCATGACCTGGTATCATGGTGGGATACCAGGTCATGAGCTATGAGCTTTGTATAGGCTACCACAAGCCTGCATCAAAGAAGAGGATAATAATAACAATAATAATAATAATAATAATGACAATCGGACACATATCATGACATTGTATAATCATACAATATATAATATCTATATATAATTATATTATATGCAGCATAAATGCATATTTATGAAAATATTATTAGGAAATGTGACTACTAGTGAGTAATAGTGTAAAATATTCCGATAAAACGCATTGGTTGGGAATGTGAAATGGTCTATAAAGGATTACAAATGGTCTATTAATGTAAATGATATATAGGGTCAGGTGCATAAATGTATTTATGTAGTTGCTGGTGATCCTTTACTGATGGTCAATAGTCATTGTGTATTAGGTAGATAGTGTGAAGGAGGCACTAGTGATAGTGTGTAAGAGGCCTCAGGAGCTCTACTCACTACCCCCTCCCCCCCAACTGTTAGTCACGGATCACCACTCACACATCTCAGGCAGGTGGTGGCCAAGCAGCCACACCGCATGGTGGTGGTGGGGCAGATCACAGTAGTCATGGTGACCGAGGAATACTTACTATTCATTGGTGGAACTGCAAATGCTTGATTCCTATTGGAGAACATGGTCAGGTGGTATGCCATACCAGATCCATGTACCATCATATAATAATGAACCTGAGGGCATTGTCTCTCTCTCTACTTTCATTCTTTATACCCTTCCTTTCTCTTCTTGCCTGTATTGATTTCATTAGAGCCTGCCTACACAAACCACAGATGCCAGCTGTGGACTTTACAATAGGTTAATCTTATGGTGTGTTCTATGGCTCTATGTTGTTAGAGCGGACTGGTGAGCCGGTTGGTTGCATTGAAGTGGGTGCAATAGTCCAGGGCCTGTATTCATGGGCTTGGGTTAGGGCTGTAACCGCGGGCTAGTGGTATCCCACCCAGCTAACGTTGGAAAATTCGCATTCATGAGCCGGTGCCAGCGCTAACCGCGGAGCGTAACCTAGGCTACGCTACCCCGTTTTCGAATCAGGGTTAACTGCAAGCCGCGCCAGTTAGTGTGTGTGTATGGGTGTAAATCTATTCAATGCAATCATATTTAACACATTTACATACTCAATAAGTGAAATTTTATCAATTTAACCCTAAATCCGAAGCGAGATTAACACTGATGCCGTAACTGCCGCGATATTAATATTTTCGAATCGACGAGTGTAAAGTAAACAAATCGCCGCCGCCGCAGCGACGTCGATATCCATACTGGCCAACGTCAAATAAACATGGCCACCGCCATCGCCGCCGAATCGGCGGCAATATATTATACCCAAATCTATTCAATGCGATCATATTTGACAGAATTACATACACAATAAGTGAAATCTTATCAATTTAACCCTAAATTCGAACCGATATTAACGCCGACGCCGCATTGGTGGCATTATTCATATTGTCGACTGGAGGGAATTCCCAAATCTATAAATAAACTCATGGTTAGCTATCCGCGGCGGCTTGGACATTGGTGAATATAACTTGACCTATTTCTCCAACCCGCGGATAGCTACCCCAGAGCTAGCATGTAGCCCACGGCTAGCCTGGCACCAGCCCATGAATACGGGCCCAGGGGTGTATGCATGAGCCGGTGTTAGGGCCGTAACCGCGGTTTGGCTGGCTCCAAAAGGCTAACGGTGGAAAATCCGTATGCATCAACCGATGTCAGCGCTAGCCTCTGACCGTAGCCTAGGCTAAGCTACCCCAGTTTCAAATCAAGTTTAACCACAAGCTGCGCCGGTTAGTGTGCCGGCCGCCGATATATTAGAGCCAAATCTATTCAATGCTATCATATTTAACAGAATTACATATGCCGTAAGTGAAATTTTATCAATTTAACCCTAAATTCGAACCGATATTAACGCCGCCGTCGCATTGGCGGCATTATTCATATTGTTGAATAGAGGGAATTCCCAAATCTATAAATAACTTCAAGGTTAGCTATCCGCCCCGGCTTGGACATTGGTGCATACGGCTTGACCTAATTAACCAAGGCCCTCCTAGCTGCGGATAGCTACCCCAGAGCTAGCGTGTAGCACCGGCTACGCGTAGCTCCAACCCATGCATACGGCCCCTGGGCTGCAGGGAGCTGGTCAGGAATAGGGTAGTTGGCCGACAAGTTTTAACTTTTGTCAATAAAGAGCTGCAGGCGTACCTAGTGTCAGCCAGAGTTGTTGGCCTAATATTATGTGTGTTGCCTGTCATTGATTAATAAAATACTTGTTCAAACAAGTCGCACCCTGCTTCACTGGAGGCATTCGACTGGGCCCTTTCTATCCGCAAGATTTACGGATGGATTGGATGTAGCCACAACACACATCCTAATCATACGTATAGTAACCCACTTCAGGTCCCAGTCGAATAGGAATTTGTGAGGAAATATTTTGATATTCGCATAGAGAGGCCCAGTCGAATGCCTCCTATGTTTCATTTCCTAGACTCCGCTTGCCACCTGACGGTGACCTTGAGCTGCTGATGCCTTTAAGCTGCTATAAGTCGTGGATTTTCCCTTTCATATTATCTGCTTGGAATATTTGTGCTTGTAGCATCGGCCTACGTACAAGTAATCACCCGATACGAATATGCTAGTTTTATCGACTACCCAATATTCAAATTATTTTTTTAAGGTTTTTAGGTGAGAGTGAAAATGGGGAGATTTGCACATGGAATCGTAATATCGGAAGAGAGTATCCAAAATCGGAAGTCTTCCTACAAAATCGGGGCAGTTGGCATCTCTGACAGCAACTCATCACTTGTTGTGAACTCGTCGATGACTGATGAGTCCAATTTGTGCTCAGAATGTGCGGTGGCACGTTAGTCATGTGTGTAGCTCCCGTCAGAGTCTGGTAGATGAAGGAGACAATCTTTTCTCTGCTGACGCTTTTACTTAGCTCGAGATATATGATCAGTTTCAAACTGTATTGCAGCTTTGAAATCTACTTGACATAGGCAACACTGTCTTTCTTATATAGGGGCCTATATTAATTAAAACACAGCTAAGTGAATTATTGATGAATAAAAATGATTTTTGTATCAAGACAGAACAACGCCACAGTGAAGTCATTTGGGAAAAATTCTTTAAAAAATTGAAAAAAAGGAAGGAAAAAGATGAAGAAGCAAATTGAAAGTGCTTGCCATAGACAGCCGAAATGATGATCATCTCCAGCATCCCAATGAAGAGCAGCGGAAAGCCGCCGATGAAGTTATCCGTGATGCTGAAGATGTAGAAGCCGTTCTGCAAAAGCAAAACAAAAAGTCTGAATAGACTTGTTTTCGCCATGAGACAGTTTGTCGATAGAAAGCACGAGCCTTCACTTTTACCGACCCAATGGATTTTTAACCTCCAACGTTAGATAGACATGGTATGAGAGCAACTGGCCTTTGATGATGCTGTAAGTTATACACAGCGGTGGAAATCCAAAGTAGCAGAGGTGATGGGGAATTATTAGCGGATAAGCAGAGATGCCAACATTGCGTGATCAAAAATAGGAAGATTTTAACGTTTTATTAGGAAGATAAGTTTTTGTGCAGAAACACGCGGCACGACAATCGGACATATACCATGACATCGTATAATCATACAATATATAATATGTGTAGGCCCCCCTACATAATTATATTATATACTTCTTCATACAAGTCTGTAAGTACCTGTCCTGATATGACCATAAATATTGTCAGGGCGGAAAACTCCAACACCCAACAAGTCTGTAGGTACCCAGTCTTGATATGACCATAATTATATATAATAATTATATGAAGTATAATCTATTATAGTTATATAAACCAACGAAGGAACTAATTATTATTATTATTATTATTATTTATTATGTCAAGTTATTATGAGTCGCGCACCCACCTTGATATCGGGTTAATTAATTATTCGAATTGTATATTACATTGATTGATTGATTGATTGATTGGTGGTTGTTTTACGCCGTGTCAGCAGCATAGGCCATAATCACGGCGAGAAATGTTTGTTTTTTGTTCAAACCATCGCTTTTACATGTAAAAGCAGACAATCAATTATGTGCCAATAGACACTCATTAAATTAGAAAGCTCACAATCATATATTTGTGGTCAAGGGAAACAAATTCCCATTGAAAAAGAGAAGTTTTATTAATAATTGATAGAATCTATTTAGTAAACTATATGAGGTGGTACAGTCCAGCTGCCCTCAAAAAGGCTAAAATGTTTTCCTGTTTTACATTAGTAAAAAGGTCATGCATACTGTCTGCAGTGTAGAACTGTTGGCGCAGGGCAAAAAAATCAACGCAACTGAGTGTCAGCGGGGACTGACACCCAATACATTCAGGGGGAGGTTCCCCCTTGAGCAGAAAAGCATGTGTAAGCCACGAGTGGCCAATACGGCAGCGGCTAAGGACCACTTGGTCCCGCCGACCTCCCGCATGAGTCTGTGGTGGCTTTAAAATGTATATTACATGTTTAACCCAAGTTAGTTAAAGTTGCCAAGTCCGATGATTTTGAGTTTCTCACATTTTCTGAGATAAATACATTAGGTTGATCGTTATTATGTACCTTACTTTAGCTTGTAACTTTTATTTTAAGTGGCTAACTTTTGAGATATTTGAAGTGGAACCATGCAAAATTAATTTTGGCAAGCACGCCAAAACTCTGACCCCATAGGCTTCTGCAGTAACAGATTCTATTCAATTGCCTCGGTATTCCTTTCTGTGTGGTGACAAATGTTTAATAAGCGCACCAGTATCTAAGTTAGATATGTAGAATACAATTCAGATACTTGTTTTGGTTTTGAAAATTGGATGCTTCATCGGACTATGCAGCTTTAAGAGTCACGCGCCAACCCTTGACTAAATGCTGCGGATCGGTGCGACGGTGGCGCCACCTTCGAGCGCTCGGGACACTAAAACCTGCCCGCGCTCCTCACATTACCACTATTTTTATGTATAATTATATTATATACTTGTTCATACAAGTCTGTAGGTACCCATCCTGATATGACACAACTTTTTCGGCTTTAGGGTGGTTGATCAGTGGAATGACTTGCCGGAGAGTGTCGTAGCAGCAGAGTCAGTGAACTGTTTCAAGTCCCGACTGGATGCATACTGGTCAAGCATTACGTATATCTTGGAGCCAGTGACAGTTGCTACGATCCACCACATCTGAAGAACTGTCTCCATTTCTATTAATTAAGAGCGGCTAACAGGTCCAAGGCCTATTATAGCTGTATCCTATTGATTGATTGATTGATAGCTGTTGCTATGACAACAAACAAACAAAGTGAAATAGAGCCCGTTACCTGGCAGACCATTGGGAGGCTAATGAGAAAGTAGACGAACAGCATGACGCCTCTGAAGATGATGGGTCGTCGGGGGTTGCTTCTCAGTAAGGTGGGGAACTCGTCCATGATGGCCACAAACACCGACTCGACGATCGAGAACTGGAACACAACACAACAATCAGCGTGCTTTTCTTGAAGATCAGGGATGAAAGTGGTCTCCGGGAAAAAAAAGCGGAAATGCTGATATTCTGATACGTTTACATTGTCAGGGAATCGCGGAAAATACTCGGAAGTCGGGTTTCATACAAATACGTTTGAAGCACGTCTTAGTAGTATACGCTGATAGTGCTGCGGCATCCGCACCACACATTAGTATACGCTGATGGTGCTGCAGTGTAAAACAATGTATTAGTATACACTTATGAACCAGTTGTGGACCACTGGTTGGAACAGAAAATAACCCATATTCCAAATGTGTCCTCTGAGCAGGATCCATAGGATGATCGACACCTTCACAGGTGGACACTCTACCATCTGAGCTACGTCCCGCTCCTACTTAATTTTAATGCCACATCCATGCATGCCTCATTTTCGCTTTCTCTTTGGGGAAACCCCCACTTATGCAGGGGTTCGGCGGTGTTGCAGTTTCCCAGGGACACCAGTTTCCCAGGGACACATCGCTCCTGCACACGCGTCAAACTCGAACAGCATCGTCACTAACCTTATAAATTTAATATAATGTTTTTGCTAAACATGTTTTCTATATGTGTACCAAGCGATTTGTTTGTAGGTGGTGTCGTTTTAGAGATATTTCACTTTTTCTGTATTTTCTGTATGAAGACTGCTCACGGCCATTGACAATGCCTTGAGTTTGACGGTATGCGCAGTGCAAAACGTCAGTTTTATTACAAATTAATAGAAATCCAGAACCCTAACCGTATCAATTTAATATAATCTTTATGCTAAACATGTTTTCTATATGTGTTCCAAGCGGTTTGTGTCTAGGTGGTGTAATTTGAGAGATATTTGACTTCTTCTGTATGAAGATTTGCTCACGGCCATTGACAATGCATTTCAATGGAAGTGTCCCTGGCAAACTGGTGTCCCTCGGAATCCGCATCAGCGGGACCAAGTAGTCCTTAGCCATTGCTACATTGGCCACTCGTGGCTTACAGAATCTTTTCTGCTCAAGGGGGATCCCCCCTCCCCCCCCTGCCACCCGCCGCCCAATTCGAATGCATTGGATGTGAGTTCCCACTGACCCTCAAACACATTTGATTAAACTACATCAATTTTATGGCCTTTCACCAATTTTACAACGCAAACACCAGGGGTGATATTTTTTTTACTAATGTAAATCGAGAGTTGATCCTAGCCTTCAAAAGCTGTGGTATGTGCTGTCCTGTCTGTGGGAAAGTCCATATAAAAGACCCCTTCCTGCTTATCGGAAAGAGTAGCCTATGTGGTAGCAGTGGGTTTCCTCCAAAGAAATATGTCAGAATGATCATTATATGTTTGGCGTCCAATAGCCGATGATATGAAAATCAATACGCTCTAAAGGCGTCAGTAAATAAACAAAACTTTCCTTTAAAAAATAAAGAAGTAACGGAGGATACATACCAGGGAGCTGAAGCCTAAGGACAGCAGCATTATGAAGAAGAGAATGGACCACAGCCGGGGCATGGGCATCTTTGTCAGAGCTTCAGGATACACGACGAAAGTCAGCCCAGGGCCTGTACACAAACAGGTAAGTGCGTTAACACTTGTTTTCACCGCTGGGCAGCACTAGTACAATTTAATTCAAATCTTTGAAAAAAAAAAAATTTAAAAGTAATAATTGTGGTTTTCTTGCTTCTTGTTTATGGCTTGTAACTGTTTGTAGATTGCAAACATTGCAAAATCCAGCATTTGCGATATTTTACGTTAGTCCAATTAAGCATCATCTGTTTTTGGAGGTTACATTATTTTGGTTAGTAGTTTGTTAAACACTGGGGGGTAGGCTCGTTACACAAACAAACAAACAAACAAACAAGTTTAAAGTGTTTTCAAAGTTACCCTGAGTGGCGACATTTGAGATATCGTCATCTCCGTTCTCGTAAGCCATGAAGCCAAGCACTGTGAAGATGGCGAACCCTGAGTAGATGCTGGTAAGTCCAGTCACTACAGGTACGATGATGGAGTCCCTGTACAACAAACACATGGTAAGTCCAGTCACTACAGGTACGATGATGAAGTCCTTGTACAAGAAAGACATGATAAGTCCGGTCACTATATGCACAATGATGGAGTCCTGGTACAACAAACACATGGTCAGTCCAGTCACAACAGGCACAATGATGGAGTCCCTGTACAACAAACACATGGTAAGTCCGGTCACTATAGGCACGATGATGGAGTCCATGTACAACAAAAGCATGCTAAGTCCAGTCACTACAGGTACGATGATGGAGTCCCTGTACAACAAACACATGGTAAGTCCAGTCACTATAGACACGATGATGGAGTCCCTGTACAACAAACACATGGTAAGTATGGTCACTACAGACAAGATGATGGAGTCCCTGTACAACAAACACATGTCAAGTCCGGTCACTATAGGCACGATGATGGAGTCCCTGTACAACAAACACAGACTACATGGTGAGTCTATCACTACAGGCACAATGATGGAGTCCCTGTACAACAAACACATGGCCAGTATGTTACTACAGACACAGTGATGGAGTCTTTGCACAACAAACACACAATACATGGTGAGTCTGTCACTACAGGGACAGTGATGGAGTCATTGTACAACAAACACACACTACATGGCGAGTTTGTCACTACAGGCACGATGATCGAGTCCCTGTACAACAAACACACACTACATGGTGAGTCTATCACTACAGGCACAATGATGGAGTCCCTGTACAACAAACACATGTAGGATGTCTTTGCACAACAAACACACAATACATGGTGAGTCTGTCACTACAGGGACAGTGATGGAGTCATTGTACAACAAACACACACTACATGGCGAGTCTGTCACTACAGGCACGATGATCGAGTCCCGGTACAACAAACACACATTACATGGTGAGTATATCACTACATGCACAATGACGGAGTCCCTGTACAACAAACACATGGTGAGTCTGTCACTACAGGCACGATGATGGGAGTCCCTGTACAACAAACACATGGCTAGTATGTTACTACATACACAGTGATGGAGTCTTTGCACAACAAACACACAATACATGGTGAGTCTGTCACTACAGGCACAGTGATGGAGTCATTGTACAACAAACACACACTACATGGCGAGTTTGTCACTACAGGCACGATGATCGAGTCCCTGTACAACAAACACATGGTGAGTCTGTCACTACAGGCACGATGATGGAGTCCCTGTACATCAAACACACACTACGTACATGGTGAGTCTATCACTACGTGTGGGTTAGTGTGAGTGTGAGTGTGAGTGTGAGTGTGAGGGTGGGTATGAGAGATAAGGTAACAGGGTGAGGGTGAGGGTGGGAGTTAGGGTTGGAGTGTGAGTGTGAGGGTGGGTATGAGAGATAAGGTAACGGGTGAGTGTGAGGGTGGGAGGTAGGGTCGGAGTGTGAGTGTGAGGGTGGGTATGAGAGATAAGGTAACAGGGTGAGTGTGAGGGTGGGAGGTAGGGTTGGAGTTAGGGTGAGTGTGAGGGTGAGTGTGAGAGATAAGGTAACAGGGTGAGTGTGAGGGTGGGAGGTAGGGTGAGTGCGAGTATGAGAAATAAGGTGTCAGCAGGGTGAGTGTGAAGGTGGTGGTTAGGGTGAGTGTGAGGATGAGAGATAAGGTATCAGGGTGAGTGTGAGGGTGGGAATTTGGGTTGGAGTTAGGGGTGAATTTGAGAGTTATGGTATCAGAGTGAGTGTGAGGGTGGGGGTTAGGGTGAGTGTGACTGTGAGAGTTCAGGTATCAGGGTGAGTGTGAGGGTTGGAGTTAGGGTGAGTGTGAGTGTTAAGGTATGAGGGTGGGAGGTAGGGTGAGGTTGAGTGTGGCAGCTAAGCTATCAGGGTGAGTGTGAGGGTGGGAGGTAGGGTGAGGTTGAGTGTGAGTGTGGCAGCTAAGCTATCAGGGTGAGTGTGAGGGTGGGAGTTAGGGTATTACGATGGATGTGAGGGTAAAGTCATGCTAGAGTCAACATGAACCAATATTTCCATTCAGAATGTCTAAAGCTTTGTTAACTTTAAGCTGCAGTCCGATGAAACATGACATTTCCCAAACCAAAAGACTCACCTAGTTTTGATTATACATAAGTAAATTATATACCAGTGCATTTATTAAGCCTGTGTTGCCACGTATTAGGGATCTCTGAGTAGATTTAATAGAACATGTTACTGAAGAAATCTATAATGTGAGAGTTTTGGCATTCTTGCCTAAATTAATTTGACATGTCACTTCAAATATCTCCAAAGTTAACCATTTAAACTAAAAGTTACTTCAACCTGAAGTCAAATACAGTATCATGATCAATTTAATGTATTTAATTCTCTGTGGCGGAGTGGTTAGAGTGTCTGACTTTTTTCTAGGTCAGACTCCTAATCTGAGGGTCGGCGGTTCGATTCCCCATGCCCCCAGCTCTGCCAATTTGGATTTCCACCGCTGTGTATAACTCACAGCGTCATCAAAGGCTGGTTGCTCTCATACCGTGTCTATGTGGTGTGGGAGGTTAAAAATCCCTTGGGTCGGTAAAAGTGTAGGCTCGGGCTTTCTATTGACCAGCAGTGGAATGAGGAAGACCAGTCGTCTATGACTCACATTTCCCCTGCTTAAACAACTAATGGACCCCCCCCAAAAAAAAAAAAAAATCGTAAAAAGTTGCAGAAATTCAAAACCATCGGACTATGGAACTTTGACTTCAGTTCGTTTGCTACATTGATTCTATCCATGGACGTTAGTGTTTTCTTACCGGAGACAGTTGTTCTTGAAGTTGTTGTAGCTGGACATTGCGATGAGGCCTCCTGTACAAGCACTCAGCGAGTAGAACGCCATGGTGGCCGCGTCAACCCACACCTACAGAGTGATTGATTGTTTGATTGGTGGTTGCTTTACGGCGTGTCGGCAGCATAGGCCATATTCAGGGCGCACAGGGTGAGCAGGGATGAAAGTGGTCGACATCAAAATACGCGGAAGTCAAGCTGAGATTATTACACTGATGGCGAATTTCCACGAAAACGCGGATTTACAATTACACCCCCCCTCCCCGATAAGGCTGGAGAGTGCTATGAAAACATAACATATTCAAAGCCAAAACAATTATCTAGATTTTATTCTACATATCTAACTTAGATGCCGGTGCACTTATTAAACATTTGCAGACATGAGCAGAGAAGTAAAACAAATTAGCTGATTGTGGGCGTATGCCTCAAAACTCGGCCAAAGGCCGAGTAGGGGGGAGGGTGTAGGGAGGGGGGGGGGGCCACCCCACCTCCCACGGAGAAATTTGTTTACAAGTAGGACACAATTGGTGCAATTTGGTAGCCACTTAGGTGGGAGAAATTTCACTCTTCACCTGTGACATAAGGTAAGGGTAGGCATATAGACCAGTACTCTAAGAATACAGAAGTGATTTTCTTGAAATCTTGCCATAAATGATAAGTCAATAATATAAATAATACACCTATCATAGTTACTAGATTCAGTTATTTAATTTATTGTCTTATACTCCTTCAGTTGGCAGTCCTCGTAATATGGTAATACTTGTTTAATTGTTATAATGAATGTAAAGGAATATGATAAAAGTAATGTAAATTTCATTTTAACAACAATATATAGTCTTATGCTCCCTCAATATATAGTATTATACTTCCTCAATATATAGTCTTATACTCCCTCCATCAGTTCTTAATACTTGCATAACTGCTATAATAAAGCATAAAATGTCAAGGAATACGATAATAAAACTAATCTGAAGTTCATTTTAATAACAATGTTGGTTCATTTTTTCTGCTTGTTCTTTTCCTTTTCATTTAATTGGCGGAAATCAGCCAATTGGCGGGCAATGCTCATGCCTGCATTTGTCATCACATATAAGGGGATACTGAGTCAATTAATAGAAACTGTTACTGCAGAAGCCTATGGTGTTAGAGTTTTGGCAAGCTTGCCAAATTTCATTCAGCATGTTTACATTTCAAATATCTCAAAAGTTAGCGATTTAAAATAAAAGTTACTTCAAACTAAAGCAAGGTAGATTATAAAGAACGACCTAATATGTTTATCTCAGAAAATGAGAGAAACTCAAAACCATCGGACTACGCAACTTTAACCAGCAGGGAATCGTGGAAAAATGCCAGAAGTCAGGTTTCAAAGTGTCCTTGTTCTGACTGTATTATCGCCCATACTGAGCGTGTAACTGAGTGTACCTGAGTGTGTAACTGAGTGTGTACCTGAGTGTGTGACTGAGTGTGTGACTGAGTGTGTAACTGAGTGTGTAACTGAGTGTGTGACTGAGTGTGTGACTGAGTGTGTGACTGAGTGTGTAACTGAGTGTGTACATGAGTGTGTAACTGAGTGTGTGACTGAGAGTGTACCTGAGTGTGTACCTGAGTGTGTGACTGAGTGTGTGACTGAGTGTGTAACTGAGTGTGTAACTGAGTGTGTAACTGAGTGTGTAACTGAGTGTGTGACTGAGTGTGTGACTGAGTGTGTGACTGAGTGTGTGACTGAGTGTGTGACTGAGTGTGTAACTGAGTGTGTAACTGAGTGTGTAACTGAGTGTGTAACTGAGTGTGTAACTGAGTGTGTAGCTGAGTGTGTGAATGAGTGTGTAACTGAGTGTGTAACTGAGTGTCTAACAGAGTGTGTGACTGAGTGTGTAACTGAGTGTGTAACTGAGTGTGTAACTGAGTGTGTAACTGAGTGTGTAACTGAGTGTGTAACTGAGTGTGTAACTGAGTGTGTACCTGAGTGTGTAACTGAGTGTGTAACTGAGTGTGTGACTGAGTGTGTAACTGAGTGTGTACCTGAGTGTCTAACAGAGTGTCTAACAGAGTGTGTAACTGAGTGTGTAACTGAGTGTGTAACTGAGTGTGTAACTGAGTGTGTAACTGAGTGTGTGCCTGAGTGTGTAACTGAGTGTGTGACTGAGTGTGTAACTTAGTGTCTAACAGAGTGTGTAACTGAGTGTGTAACTGAGTGTGTACCTGAGTGTGTAACTGAGTGTGTATCTGAGTGTGACTGAGTGTGTGACTGAGTGTGTAACTGAGTGTGTAACTGAGTGTCTAACAGAGTGTGTAACAGAGTGTGTAACAGAGTGTGTAACTGAGTGTGTACCTGAGTGTGTACGTGAGTGTGTACCTGAGTGTGTAACTGAGTGTGTAACTGAGTGTGTAACTGAGTGTGTAACTGAGTGTGTGGCTGAGTGTGTGACTGAGTGTGTTACTGAGTGTGTAACTGAGTGTGTAACTGAGTGTGTACCTGAGTGTGTACCTGAGTGTGTAACTGAGAGTGTAACTGGTTTCAAGCACTGAACATAGTTTCTACTCACAAGCAGGTTTTTAGTGGACCAGCTGCAACCATCTCGCGATCAAACTGGCTTTTCAGAGGTTGCTGACCAGTCACCGACTACTTGCGACCACCTTGCGACCATACCTGTTTGGTGGTCGTAAGGTGGTCGCAATAGATCGCAAGCGCAGCAGCGTTCACACCCATTATGACAGATCAAATTCCAGGACTTTCCAAGACCTTTCAGTGCAAACTTCCAGGACGTTTTAAAGATGTTTATTAAAATAAAGTACCCTAGGACACAGCCATTTTCATAGTCGATTCACTCTGAAAGATGTGAAGTGTAAATAAGCATATCAAATAACGACGAATATATGCATAGTTTTAATAGAAAACTCAAGAGGCACGATAACAAACCCACAAATTCACTTTAAATACAAAATATTCACTGATTACATACAATTCGGGCATGTCGGAGAAAATAGGCTTAAAAAATGTATAGATCTATAGTCAGGATTTTCCAGGACCTTTCGACAAATTCCATGACTTTCCAGCCTTGGAATGCTGTGTTATCAAATTCAACGACTTTCTAGGATCTCAAGGATGTGTACGAACCCTGTCGATCTGAGCACCGCCCAGGCTTGGGGATTGCGGGTTCGAATCCATCGCATGGAATATATATATATAATAATGGATAATAATATTTGTATAAAGCATTTATACTGTATATGTCCCAATAGACGCGCACTGCGCGAGTGCAGACACATGGATGAGCATCTATTCAAAGTTAAAGAATTTCATGCATTTGTTTTTGTCGTGCCTCTGAAATAAAGTGGGATTGTGTTATTCTATGTGCATTCAGTCTGAATATGATCGTAAATTTATATTTGTTTTTGTCGTGCCTCCTATATAAAGTGGGATTGTCTTATGTTATGTGCATTCAGTCTGAATATGATCGTAAATTTATATTTGTTTTTGTCGTGCCTCCTATATAAAGTGGGATTGTCTTATGTTATGTGCATTTAGTCTGAATATGATCGTAAATTTATATTTGTTTTTGTCGTGCCTCCTATATAAAGTGGGATTGTCTCATGTTATGTGCATTCAGTCTGAATATGATTGTAAATGTATGCGCGCTTTCAATCTTAAAATGGGGGTTGTGCTTCTATTGGGTAACGCGCTTCTATTAGGACATATACACTATATTATTATTATTATCCATTATTATGAAATGTAATGTTTTCGTCGGGTTGCACAGTTTTACTGCGACTAAAGCCCCGTTCACACGGCACAACTTTAGGCCGAAATAGATAAGGCAAACTAGATGAGGTGAACTAGGCATCCTGTCCACACATGCAGTAACTGGGGCGGTTTAAGGCGGAAATCGATATCTGCGCATGAGCAAGTCCATACTAACCAGCACCAGTTTCGGTTCATCGACATCACCACGAGAGAGTGTGGGTTCGACCTAGATATGTATTAACTGAATCGTATTGTTTTGGAACGGTCAAAACTTCTGCTGGGCAGTGAATACCTAAAAATAAATGATGACAAAAATATCTGTGCACCTCTAGCCGGTTCATAGACCAAAATATATTATGTGGTGTGACGTGCTTAATCCACTTCAAGTAAACCGCTACCGTCCACACAAGCTAGTTGGGCCGACTTAAGCTAGTTCGCTTCATCTAATCTACCTCGAGAGGTGGTTTAGTTGAAGCGAACTAGCTGAGTCGGCTCACGCCTAAGTCGCCCCAACATCACGTCCACACCACCAATTTGAGTCGAACTAGACAAGCCGAACTAGTTAAGCCGACTTAACTCGCCAGTGTGAACGGGGCTTCATACTTACAATGGGATCGGCGAGCTTCGTCATGTTGGGGCTCAGGAAGAACATGACTCCGTTGGCCGCTCCGGGCAGCGTGGCGCCCCGAATAACGAGTATCGTCAACATGGCGTAGGGGAAGAGGGAGGCAAAGTAGATCACCTGAAACAACACAACGCATACAGGCAACTGTGGGATCACCTGAAACAACACAATGCATACAGCCATCTGTGGGATCACCTGAAACAACACAACGTGTACAGCCAACTGTGGGATCACTTGAAACAACAACACGTAGGCCTACATGTTGTTGTTTCAAGTGTGGGAATAGCCAAAGCAGTGATCAAAGAAACAACAAAACACCAAAAAAACTACAAAGAAAAAATATAAAAAGACTGGAACTGAGGTATAGACAAATAAATAGGTACCAAGTGATAGATCAAGGATAACCAGTAAGTGAGCCATAAAACATTACAAACCAATAGGAGACACCGTAATAAGCAACTACTGATCACGTAAACATGCCAGCAAGACGTGCAATGGGGGACATGTGGCATAGTTCATTTTCCAACACTTGGTGGCGCGTCGGTACTAGTGGGCCTACACGGTCATTGACAATGCTTTGAGTTTGCCGGTATGCGCAGTGCAACACGTATATTTTATTCAGAATTAATAGAAATACAGAACCCTAACCTTATAAATTTAACATAATCTATTCGTTGTATGTTTTCTATATGTATACCAAGCGGTTTGTCTCTAGGTGTTGTGGTTTTAGAGATATTTGACTTCTTCTGTATGAAGATTGCTCACGGCCATTGACAATGCACTGAGTTTGGTGGTACGCCCAGTGCAAAACGTTTACTTTATTCAAAATTAATAGAAATACAGAATCCTAACCTTATAAATTTAATATAATCTATTTGTTGTATGTTTTCTATATGTATACCAAGTGGTTTGTCTGTAGGTGTTGTGGTTTTAGAGATATTTGACTTCTTCTGTATGAAGATTGCTCACGGCCATTGACAATGGACTGAGTTTGGCGGTACGCCCAGTGCAGAACGTTTATTTTATTCAAAATTAATAGAAATACAGAACCCTAACCGTATAAAATTAATATAATCTATTCGTTGTATGTTTTCTATATGTATACCATGCGGTTTGTCTGTAGGTGTTGTGGTTTTAGAGATATTTGACTTCTTCTGTATGAAGATTGCTCATAGCCATTGGGTTTGCAGTGTGACAGTGTGCCGAATAGGCCCACTCGTTCAGTGGAGACGCGAACGGCAGGAATTTGAACTAAAAAGTCGGAGGTCCCCCATTGAAATAATAGCAAAATGAGTTGAAAACAACAAAGAAAATGGAGTACCTGAAATCCGTAAAATTATGTTCAAACCTAGCCTTAAAAGGCAAGCCAGAAAGTAACATAGTATCTTTAGATTAAAACACTAATCGCATGGGTACAAGGTATTACAAATGTTGACTATGTACAAAATGTAGACAAAAACCAAAACACTATTAAAAAAGTGGCACCTCCTAATGTCACACAAACAAGTTACACAAATTCGATAAAGATCAGCGAAGCAAAACAGTCCCTACGACAGTTGTGTTTGAAATATAACGGCATATAGCAAAGACATTGTACGATAAGAGGCGTCGACTCAGCACTTTCTCATGAAATGCGGCAAACAAGGTAATTGGACAGGTACCCTAGCCCAGCCTGACTGCTGTACCATCAAAGACAATGTATAACAATTATAGTGTATTAATTATCTCCTAATATTAATAATGAAAACAATATTATAGTACAGTAAAGTTCAAACATACTATAGGCCTACGCCAATGTATGCACTTTATGTATATAGCGAAATAGCGAATGGTAGACAGGAAGTGTGAACACTTATTTGTCTCTCATTTCTTTTGGTACATTAGTTGTCCCAAGCAGGGGAAATCCCAGTCACAGATGACTGGTCTTCCCCACTCCACTGCTGGTCGATAGAAAGCCCGAGCCTACACTTTTACCGACCCAAGGGATTTTTAACCTCCCACACCACATAGACATTGTATGAGAGCAACCGGCCTTTGATGACGCTGTAAGTTTTACACAGCGGTGGAAATCCAAATTGGCAGAGCTGGGGGGAAGGGGAATTGAACCGCCGACCCTCAGATTAGGAGTCTGACCTAGAAAAAAATCAGACACTCTAACCACTCCACCACAGAGAACACCACTGTATGATACTACAATCTGTGCCATACATAAATAAAATGTGTGATTATGTCTGAGTAACACCTAATCAAAGACAATGCACCTTGTTTGCCGCTGGGTGGCGACACTTCATCATTATTTCAGAATTTCCTATATGAAAGCGCTGAGTGATGCGTTTTATCATACATTTTTGTTGTCTTTGATGTAAGTTAGAGATGCAGTGGTGCCACCTAGTTTGTGGTGAACACCAACACACACACTAGGTGGCGCCACTTAGTGTGTGTGGTGAGAAATAGTACACAGTAAGACCGCCCCAAATTAAACCTCAGCCCCCCTGTCAACTAATTTTCAGTCAATGCCCCCCCCCCCCCTCCTACACACGCGTAGTAGATAAGGGTCTACGTCTGGTTTATTGGGGTTTCACGCCCTGTCAACATGGCAGGTGCCATCTTGCTTGGCACTGACTTGTGAGACAATGCGGACCCGGGAACCGTACGTATAAAGCAGTGTCAGCGCTCTTTTTTGTTGTTGGTCCATTAGTTGTTTAAGCCAGGGAAATTTCAGTCATAGATGACTGGTCTTCCTCATTCTACTGCTGGTCGATAGAAAGCCCGAGCCTACACTTTTACCGACCCAAGGGATTTTTAACCTCCCACACCATATAGACATGGTATGAGAGCAACCGGCCTTTGATGACGCTGTAAGTTATACACAGCGGTGGAAATCCAAATATCAAATTATGTTTTTATGAGCGTGTAGTGGTCTGCACTGACCTCTCAGGCAAGGAGCCGCATGGACAGGTAGGCGTGGGTAGTGTGTTGATATCAGGGAGCCTAGGTGGTGTAATGGTTAGCACACTGGCCCAGAATGCAAAGAGACGTGGGTTCGAGTCCCGCTCTAGGCGCAATATTTCCCATTTTCATCACCCCCACGACACTGGTTGCCGTGACCATGATGCTATACAAGCTACGCGCTGTATAGTCGTTGAACCTACCCTGTGTATGTAAGTGCGTTGCATTGCCTGTATGTATGTAATTGTAAGCATTATAAGACTTACAATTCCAGGGGGACGAGTGTAGTGGTCTGCACTGACCTCTCAGGCAAGGAGCCGCATGGACAGGTAGGCGTGGGTAGTGAGTTGATATCAGGGAGCCTAGGTGGTGTAATGGTTAGCACACAGGCCCGGAATGCAAAGAGATGTGGGTTGGAGTCCAGCTCTAGGCGCAATATTTCCCATTTTCATCACCCCCATGACACTGGTTGCCGTGACCATGATCCTATACAAGCTACGCGCTGTATAGTTGTAGAACCTACCCTGTGTATGTGTAAGTGCATTGCCTGTATGTATGTAATTGTAAGCATTACAAGACTTACAATTCCAGGGGGATGAGTGTAGTGGTCTGCACTGACCTCTCAGGCAAGGAGCCGCATAGACAGGTAGGCGTGGGTAGTGTCTTGATATCAGGGAGCCTAGGTGGTGTAATGGTTAGCACACTGGCCCGGAATGCAAAGAGATGTGGGTTCGAGTCCCACTCTAGGCACAATAATTCCCATTTTCATCACCCCCATGACAAGCGTGATATTTACTTCTAATATCAAATTGTACATGATTTCAACATGGGTAATTGAACCCGCGAGAAAGTACATCCATTGCTTGAACGCGACTACTGGCGCCATCTATAATGTCCGTTTTAACTAATAATGCTCGCCGATTGTGGCGCCATCTGCTGTAATTCTCCGTAACGAGCTATGATGCAGTTTCATTATAGATACTTCAACCAGAGCATTTCGATCGATAGGACGTGTGTATCTACCTTGGATTTACCGTCCCACCCAGCCCAACTAGAGGTTACGTTCATAGGGTTGCCTGCCTGGAATCCTCAAACTCTTAATCAATCAAAGATCTAATGACTTAACTGTAACAAGTAACTAGTAAGAATAAATGCCACTTTAGAGACTGTACTTGTCTTGCGTTGGTTCAATTATGTTTTTTTCGGGCGAGAGGGAATTCTGGGTGAGTGCACTCAGGGCCTGGCTCTCTGCTGAGGTAGGGGTCAATGCACACAGGGGTCAAGGTTGGTGGTAGCCACAGGTCAACCAGCTCTGGTGGTGGGCAGACCACTGGTAGTCATGGTAACTAAAAATGCTGAGTCCCTATTGGAGGAACTGGGAATGCTGCTTCCCTATTGGTTGAAGTGAATGGCATGATCTTATACCGAGAATCCATATACTATATATAAAAAAACAGACGGGCTTGGACTCTCTCTTACACTCTTACTTTTGCTTTACTTTCTCTCCGTCTGTATTGCTTTTCACTTTAGCCTACCTAGATAGCCACAGACTCGAACACCCACTCTACAATGGGCTCACCTTTCCTAGTGACTTGATGCCCTTCATGAGGACGAAGAAGATGATGACGTATGCGAGGAGGAGGCAGAACGCAAGTTCCCAGACGATATGGCCAGGCTCGTTGATGCTGTCCGACATTTGCAACACACGCTTGCTGCAAAGCAGAACAAAATAATTTAACAATGCGGAGAGGCCTAAATAAAGGATCCACTCCTACACAGAGTATAAATGAGGGTAATAACCACTTACTACATGTCCACTTACTACATGTCATTTACTGTTAGCAACTCTGGAGCAGTTGTTTCGTCACTTCGAGTCAGTTGACGTCACATCCCATGAACAGAGCTCCTCCATGAAATGAATTAAGACAACCAGTACGCTTTGAGGTGTTTGAAGTTTGAGGTTGTTTCCATGTTACTTTAGACTTACTACATGTCTATTAATTATACCAGTTTAAAACCATTTTAGACTAGTACAAAGTAAGTGCATTAACAAGCTGTTTACACTTACAAAGAGTGTAAACAGCTTGTTGATGCGCGAAAAGGAAGAAGGGAAGGCGGGGGTGGGAAAAAGGCGTTTTTATTAACGCCTCAACAGAGGCTACAGAGGAGAAAAGAGGTGAGGTCTGGAAGGCGGCAGGAGGGCGAGTGCCTGAGGGAGGCCGGCGGGCGGCCTTATAAGGGAAGGGGGGGGGGGCGCGGGCGACAGCAGGTGAGTGTGAAAGCTGCCGGCCCGGGGGAGGGCGAGTGAAGGTGAGGAGCGGGCGTCGGGTGAGGCGCGAATGCTGCGCGACAGGGGGGCGGGGGAGGAGGCGGCGCGGCGGGGTCTGGTGAGGTGTGAGCGCAGCGCGACAGCCCGGGGCGGGGGAGGGTCTCTTCCTCTCCTCGCATCAAACGTAATGCTTCGCATTACGACCAATGCACACATGACCCACCCCTGTGTGCATTAACTGTCATGCCTCCTTATAGATACATAGCGATGCTAACTGTAGCCAAATAGGGTTAGTCAGGTGACATTACCTGAGAGAGGTAGGTACAGAAATGTGATATTAGGGAGAGTTAATGCCAGCTGTTATACTAAAGTTATACACGCAATTATACCAGTTCAAAACACTTTATATGACAACCAGAACAAGTTGCTGCCAACATTTTCTACATCTACGTTGGGAGTTGGAGTGAGAAGTACATGCCCGTCCTGATTTGACCTTAGATGTTGTCAGGACGTAAAACTCCAACAACCAACTAACCAGAGATCTACATGCCATTGTTGCGCAGGTTAAAGTTGCATAGTCCGATGGTTTTGAGTATGTGTCATTTTTCGTGAGATAGATGGATTCAATTTATGGTTATAATCTACTTTACTTTAGTTTGAAGTAACTTTTATTTTAAATGGCTAACTTTCGAGAGATATTTTAAGTGTAAACATGTCAAAATAAGTTTTGGCAAGCACACCAACATTCTGACCCTGTAGGCTTCTTCAGTAACAGGTTCTATTAAATTGCCTCGGTGTTCCCTTCTTCGCAGCGAGAAATGTTTAGTAGGTGCGTCGGTATCTGATATGTAGAATCAAATCTAGATAATTGTTTTGATAACAAGAAAATATAACAAATCTGAACCTTAGATGTTGCCAGGACGCAAAACTCCAACAACCACCCAACCATTACAAGATTGATGCTTCATCGGACTATGCAGCATTAAGGGTCAGCTAACAAAGTCAGAGCTGCCACTCTGGATTTTACAAAAGAAAGAGCATAAAATCTCTCTCCAAAAAGTATCAAAATTATAAGAATTAAAAAAGTATAAATGAGTGTAAGCTTACCCTGATTTGTAACCATTTGCTACCTTGTTAAGCTAACATGTGACGCCTGTGAACATGCTTAATGAATGATGCATGCAGTGTTGTGAGGAGTTGTGGCTATTGAGCACTCCGTTTTGCATAGTTTGGCGCACTGTCGCTTGGTAACTGACATCAGAGAGCTCAGCAAAAGCTTCACTCAACAGAACACACATCACTCCCGCAAAGAGACTAGCAAAGCATTTATCTCAATCTCATCAAATTCATAATTCTAAGTCTGAAGAGCTTTCAATAATAGATTGGCAATTGCTTAAAGAAAGAAAAGATTTGAAAATACAACAAGATTTATATTGGAAAAATGAATTTAAAAAAAGTAAAATACTTTTTCCTTGAAAAAAAAAAGAATATATTTTGTAATGTATAAAGTGGCAGCACTGCAACGAACAGAGAGCTACTACAGGGGTAATTGGTTGTCAAGCGGGTTAAGTGTCATGTGACGTAATAGTAAGTAAATAAAAACCAACATCAAACACCTGTGCAATATGACAGACTGACAAAGGACGTGCAGAACCCTGACGGAGTATGCAGACATTAATTTGAGTCAGTTGGTTATAGCAGGGTCCGTACACATGTGAAGATATGAAATTCAAGGCTTTTCAAGGCTGTTTTTGATAGAAATTCAAGACTATTTTCATTTGGATTTCAGGGGGGGGGAACAATGGCGAATGGCGATTTTAGACTAATTTAGATCAGTAGGGACAGTTTAATGGAATTCAAGGCTTTTCAAGACTAATTAACCAAAATCGGTTATATTCAAGGCTTTTCAAGGCTGTTTTTGATAAGAATTCAGGACTATTTTCATTCGGATCTCGGACAAAAAAGACAATGGCGAATGGCGATTTCGGACTAAATTTAGATCAGTGGCGACAGTTTAAAAAATGGAATTCAAGGCTTTTCAAGACGATTTCCGTGACTAGTACGACAACTGGTGATATGCAACGACACTTGTGTTGTGGGTCAACAGTGAGTCACTGTGTTGTTTTACACTGATGATCAAGCTTTTCAATCAATCAATCAATCAATAGGATATAATTATCAAAAATGATTAAAAAATGGTAAGAATGTTTCCTCTATGAATCCACATTTGTGCCGAAAAGACTCTCAGTTGCTCAATATGAAGCCAGTGTTAACAGAGCCTCAATTGCCTCTCCACAGACTCTGTGACCCACCAGTCAAGTCTGGATTACGCTTTGCACATGCATCGCGGAAATCGTGTATTACCCAAAATAGGTTCAATTAAAGGCACCTGAATAGGCAATGTTTACTTTTTGGACTGGGGTGGAGGGGTGGGGGTGGGGGGTTGTTAAACAAATTCAAAGATTTTCAAGACCTTGAAATGGCGGCAAATGAGGTTCAAGTCTCTTCAAGACTTTGCAGGCCCCGTACGGACCCTGTTATTGAGTGAAATGGACACACTGGTTTAGATATCAATCACCACAGCTACACGACCTCATGCATAAAGCCTACATCATTCACTAAGGCCAACAAAAAGAATTGGTGATCATCCCCGCCCGTGTCTGAAAAATCGCCCGCCCCTGAATTAAATTTTTTGTTTAAACTGTTAAAAAATATGTCGGGCTAGCAGCAATTCAACTTTACTGTAAATTTTGAAGTCATTGGTTTGACTCAGCCTGAGATCGAATCCAGGAGTTCTAATCCAATGACCTACCAGAATGGGAGGCGGACGCTAAACTCATTCAGCCATCGCGTCTGGTTACGTATTACATCTACGTAAAAAATAAATAAATGAATAAAAACCGCCCGCCCGACCCTGATTTTTTTTATTTCAAAAGGACGATCACCATTTCTTTTTTTATTTGGCCTAAGCTGCAGCATACAGGGATCACCCTGGTAGATCCGGACTTTGTCCTGTGTAGCCGGGTCTTTAGTCTGTAGGGGTAGAACATGGGCATTTTAACAATTGCATACGTACACCATTAATTATAAGTGTCTATCTTAATATATGTATTTAACCGTCGGGCTATTCCACCCCCGCTTAAGGCGAGCCTACGTGTTAATATATGTAATTGTTTCCATGTGAATTTCCTGAGCCTCCCACCGCCGGTTGGCCGCCTTCCCGCTGCCTTGACCCAGGGCTAGCAATGTGGTTAATATATTTTCAGAGGTGGGGAGTTTGACTCCATACAGACCGTGGGGCGGAAGGCCCTTAATTAAATACATTTATAGAGCAATCGAATAACAATATCAAGTTGACCATAGCAGTTAATAATATAAGACTGGAGAATAGTAAAGAATGCAAGGAACATTCCAATTACTTCATACGCTAACTAACAATATAAGTTGAGCAATATGTGGATATGAACAAGTAAATCCCCTCCCATATAATTAAGTTAAATAAGTTTGGAATTTCGACAATAAAAGCCTAAATCTCATCTAAAATATCAGAGCATGCAAAAACACGTCTGATGGGTCTGGGCCCGAACGCCCGACCTCCTACCATTGCTAGGATAGTCACAATTGATGTATCCTAGCAATGCTTTACAGCAGGGAACCCGGCCCCGCAAATGGTGGCAAATGCGAGCCTGGTGACTAGCCCGCATTTCAGAATGCGGGCAAGTCAGCCCTGCCCGCATTTCCACCGGTCGAGTAGTCTCGCCCACTTCACATATATATAACAATATAAACATAGCTCCTGTGCAACTGACACTGGACTAGATCCTGTGGAGGCGAGGAGACTGCAGGTGGCGCCACCGGTACAGTGTTGGGTCTTACTGAGTATAGCAATAATGATAATAATTCCCTTACTTGCCTTTATACTTGCATACTTCGTTATATATCACATATATATCTAGATTCTATCATTTATATATACATATATATGTGATGCATAACGTATTATGCGAGTATTAAAATACGTAAGGGAATATTACTTATTATTGTTATACTCTGTAAGATGCAACACTGTACCGGTGGCGCCATCTCGCCTCCCTCGTATGTTGACAAGTGTTAGTAGCACCGGAGGATTTTTTGTTGTTCATGGTCCAGGGCTTATAATCCAAAATAATTAATTATTGCACCAATATTGTTTTAATTTATTTTTTGTGTGTGACAAGTTATTTATTCTGCCCATCAACATACAAGCTCCTGTGTGGGTGCTTGTTTTCAATGCTGTACAGCTGTGATACTGGATTGGTCTGGTCCCGCACTCAGGAGTGTTTATCTGATCTTTCTCTGGCCAACCTTTTGCGGATTTGGGTGTTAGTAGTTTCTATATTAGTTTATTTTGTATTTTTCAAAGTATTTTCCTAACCTGTATATGATAACTTAGCCTAATACGTACATCTACCCGGATGACATACAGGCCTGCGGGAGACGATCCCATCCCTTTGTGATTTGTTACAGCATCCTTTCACCCACACCCTGTCCTTAGAGAGTGCACCAGTGTGCCAGAACACACCCGGACCCTTCAGGACCTTGTCTAGCTGGGATGGTTGCATTGTATGCTTAGCCATTTTGTATTTCATGGTGAATCCGATGCATGACTGCGGCCTGCCCAGTTCGGCCAGTATCTAAGCATGAAACATAGCATCAACTGCACGTCTGTGAAATGGTTTTGAAAATATTGTGATGGGGCCCTATCAGCCACCCGGAAGTTGACCCTCATGCAGTAGACCCCCTGTGAAGTAGAAGTAACGAATATGTCTGCTTCCACATGTATATTTACTCCGCTCACCGCGGCATCCGCAGTCAAATGTCCTTCCCCCTGACTCGCTAGGTCCCACCTCCGTTGGGGTGTGGGGGGGGGGGGAGGGGAGTATGCTAGCCGCTTGCAGTAGATGGCAGTCCAGTCGTGCCACTGGCCCGGCGGCTACAATAATGCCACCTAACGCAACGCTGAGGGAGCAGTCCGTGCTGCCACCGTATGGTAGTGGAGCTCATGTATGGACTACTATAATATTATAATCAAACCAGGAAACTTTAATAAGCTCGAAACCACTTTAGAAAATGTGTTGATGACTGGAAGGACAACGTGCGTATTAACAAGGTGTTATTGTATTAACGGTTACTTACTAGAAGTAATCTTCACTTGAAGAAACCAGTGAAGATAGTGAGGTTACGTTCCATTCGCCTATAAAAACAAAAATGCACATGAATGGGGACAAAAATGAATCAGGCTTCATACCCATTTTGACATATCAAATTCTAGGACTTTCCAGCACTTTCAAGGACCTTTCAGCGCAAAATTCCAGGATGTTTTTAAGACGTCTAGTAAATTAAAGTGCCCCGAAACACAGTTGTATTCATAGTCGATTCACTGGGTAAAGCTACGGACAGACAGGATGCGTGCGTCGCGCGTGCGTCAAGTACAAGCGGGCGTCATGCGGTTCTCACGCGCAAATAGCGAACACACTGGATGCGTCTGGTGCGCGTCTGCCAAGCGGCAAATAATGCCATTTGTTTGTTTGTTTGTTGTTGTTTTACGTCCAAGCAACATCTAACGTCATATCCAGGCCACCAGCACCATGACCTGATATCCCACTCAGTCACATTATCCTGACACTGAGCCAACCAGGACCAGACAGGATGGCCGAATGAGTTAGAGCATCCGTCACCCGTGCTGGTAGATCGTGGGTTCGAACCCGGGTCGAGTCAAACCAATGACTTAAAAATTGATACTTGTCGCTTCCTAGCCAGGCGCTCGGCATTATTAGGACAGGGCAAGGACTGGTGTGATCAGTGTCAGGATAATGTGACTGAGTGGGATACCAGGTCATGGTGCCGGCGGCCTGGTTTCCGAGTGGGACAGCACTATAAAGTCACCATGAGTGCACACTGTCAAAAGTCGGTACCCGTCCTGATATGACCTTAGATGTTGCTAGGACGTAAAAAACAACAACAAACAAACAAACAGAGAGCACACCAGTCCTTGCCCTATCCTAATAATGCCGAGCGCCAGGCTAGGAAGCAACCAGTATCAATTTTTAAGTCATGGTTTGACTCGACCAGGGTTCGAACCCACGACCCCACGATAAATTCGGTCAAAAGCCAAGCGGCACCACGCGTCAAGCGTAAAAAATCGCTCCAAAAGCGATTCGTGACGCCCGCGCGACGCACGCACGAGAAACGCCCGCGCCAGTGTGTTCGCCTTCTCTTTATTGCATACATTTTGATTTTTTACGCCCGCGCGACGCTTGACGCACGCGCCAGAAACGCGTCCTGTGTGTTCGCAGCTAATGGCCCTGTCACACTATGACGTTTCTCTCCAACGCGCGTCAACGTTTGTCACTTTTTGCCGAGATGTCGGGAAGCGTTACGTGCACGTCAGTACACCTTGATGGACGTCGCCGGTCGGCGATGAACGGCGGCGCGCGTAGTTGGTCACTCAATGTTTTAAGCATGTCAAAAAACCGCGATGACCCACAACGAGCGTCAACTCGTGGGTTCCAATATTATGGCGACGTCAGAAGGACGTCGACAGCGCTGGAATAAAGTTATGCGAATGCTAGGCAGTCGCCGCACGCGCGTGAGGGTCGTCTCCACACGTTGCGCCAATGTGTTGCTTTGTTGTTTTACATCCTACCAACATCTAAGGTCATATGAGCACGTCGCACCAAACTTTTTTTTTTTTTCCCTCACTCGTCGACTCACGTGGGCCATGCGCGAATAACACACTGGGCTGACGCCGATCTTTTTCCCCAAACCGCCGAAAAGTTGGACGTGTCTCGACGCGTAGAAGATATTTTGCGTGCTGACGGCGCGCCGGCGAGAAGCGTTGTAGTGTGACAGGGCCATTAAGATGTGAATTGTGAATAAGCATGAGAAATAACGATGACTATATGCAGTATTGTTTAGACATATCCAGGAGAGGAGACCGGCAGCTGAAAGGTGATAGAAGAGGAGTGGACGAAGCAGGGCCCGGTGTTGCAGTTTCCGCGGCACACCAGTTTGCGAGGGACACTTCCATTCAAATGCATTGTCAATGGCCGTGAGCAAATGTTCATACAGAAAAAGTCAAATATCTCTCAAAATACACCACCTAGAAACAAATCGCTTGATACACATATAGAAAACATGTTTACCAAAAAGATTATATTAAATCGATATGGTTAGGGTTCTGGATTTCTATTAATTTTGAATAAAACTAATGTTTTGCACTGCGCGTACCGTCAAACTCAAGGCATTGTCAATGGCCGTGAGCAATCTTCACACAGAAAAAGTGAAATATCTGTAAAACGACACCACGACACGTAGAAACAAATCGCTTGGCACAGATATAGAAAACATCTTTACCAAAAACATTATATTAAATTTATAAGGTTAGTGACGATGCTGTTCGATTTTGACGCATGCGCAGAAGCGATGTGTCCCTCGCAAACTGGTGTGCCGCGGAAACTGCAACACCGGACAGCAAGTGTGTGTCTGTGGGAGGGGGGGGGGGTGAGTGCATTTTTAGTAGTTATACGATAAGTGAATATTCAGTAATAACTTACATAGAAACTTATTTATATTCGCATAAGTTATTATACATACACCACCTAAGCGTGTTTTTATCTAAGCTGCCATTTCGGAAATCCTGATTGCTACACGCCTCACCTTATGCTACACATTGTCCATAAATAATGAATGTATAATTCACGGAATGCCTTACGGAGGAGAGTCTCATTCAGTGTGGTGCTGTTCATCGTCAACAGTTCCTCGCGCTCCGATCCCGTGATGCATAGCGGCGAGCTCCATTCCCCGCCTGCGCAGAGAAACCACGTGACCATAGCTTCAACAACTGACATTACTGCACATGCATTGGTTTGTTTGTTTGTTGCTTTACGTCCTAGCAGCATCTAAGGTCATATCAGGATGAGACCTACTGACTTGTGACAGTGTGCGCTCATTGCGATTTTATAGTGCTGCACCACTAGGAGACCAGGCTGCCAGTACCATGACCTGATATCCCACTCAGTCACATTATCCTGACACTGAGCCAACCAGTCCTTGTCCTATCCTAATAATGACAAGCGCCAGGGTAGGAAGCAATAAGTATAAGGTTTTAAGTCATTGGTTTGACTCGACCTGGGTTCGAACCCACAAACCCATGGATTCGGATCCTCCCACCTCCTAAATCAGGAGACGGATGCTCACCTCATTCGGCCATCCCATCTGGTCCCATCTGGTCCCATGCATTGGTCATGACTACATAAACTGCAGAGGCTCCAAAATAGAGCACTAAAATATGCCTACGGAAAAGTACTCTTCCCAAAGCAAAAGCTGAATGAGTAAAATTCCTCACAAACACGCAACAGGATCACATAAGATTGTATGTGTAGGCCTACAACAAATCTTTTTAATGATAATAATAAAATATTTATTTCCACATCATCAATGTACACACAAGTTATTTATACCAGTAATTTTTTCACTTGAAAAAGGAGAAAGCAGAAGTACAATACTTATGAGGTGCTTTCCCCATTTAAAAATAATACCGATAGATTGCTTATACCATAGAAATAATAAATAGAAAAATAAAAGTTAAAAGCATATCAACATTAACCTCAATACAGTAAATTACATCTCAATATTTATGTGCTAGACTATTATGTGTTTTCCCTCTGATAAAGCTTAAATAATTTCTTTTTATACCTAGGTTGAAACGTATAGATGTTTTTTTAACATTTGATATTATCGTCAAGTGAATCATGAATCTCAAACCGAAAAAACAGGTTACAAACAAGGTGCACAAGAAGCAACAGTGGTCCGTTACTGGCAATGGTGAAATCAAAATGCAGTGTATATGTTCGCAGTGTAGCTAACATGAGTGCCCATATTTGGAATAAACTGCCAGCTAAAACACGGAATGCAGAAAACATAGCAGTGTTTAAGAAACTACTAAAAAATAATGCAACCTATAAAAACAGATGTTGTTTAAGTGGATTAACAAAAAGTATAGCGAAAACTTGATTTTTGACTGTTTGCCATCTACAAACATTTACAAGGCATAAACAAGAAGTAAGAAAACCAAAATTATTACTCGTCTGGCAGCTGTAGTTGTGTAGGCAGCCTATATGAAATCAATACAGGCAAGGAGAGAAAGGAAGAGTTTAGAGAGTGAAAAGTAGAGTGAGAGCTTGCACACTCAGGTTTATTATTATATAGTGGTACATGGATCTGGTATGGCATACCACCTGACCATTATCTCCAATCAGCAACAAGCATTTATAGTTCCACCAATGAACAGTAAGCATTCTTGGGTCACCATGACTACTGCGATCTACCCACCACTACCATGCGGTGTGGCTGCTTGGCCTGCACCTGCCTGCTGTGTGTGTGTGGTGATCCGTGACTAACAGTTGGGGGGGGGGACACCGGTGCTCTGCATGTTAGTTGAAAAAACCTAAAACTTGTCCATGCTTTTTCCCTGACGCGTTGCAACCCTGCCTGTAGTCCCAACATGAATATAATTATATCTCAACAAAATGTTCATATTTACAAGGTCCGTACACATTGAACGAACAGCAGGTATTGCAGGTATAGCAATACCTCAGGGAGGTTGACGCCCCTGCCCTGCAGAGTTGTAAACCACTGCCTTGTGGTACAGGTTCTTGACAGAACCGAAGGCTAAGGGAGCAAACCCTAAACAGAAAACCATGTCACTGTGGCAGCATTAAGGGCGATTGATGTATGGAACTCCCAACATCTCCCGACCAGCCGCTGCAGGGACAAATAGTCTTCTGCCTGTCTTGACATGTTCTTGCCGATGTGAAACCTCTATTTCCCACCCCAGAGAGTGCCGCTGGTAACTTGCAAAATCCAGTAGCACTTCAACACTTTTGCAGGCAGCTTTCATGAAATGTCGAGCGGCAGTCAAGTAATGAAAGCAGTCTTTGTCGCATCGCGACCGACAGCATGATGATGATGATGATGATGACACATGTGAAGATATGCAATTCAAGGCAATTTCAAGGCTTATTCAAGGCTCTTTGTGGATAGGAATTCAATACTAACTTCATTTGGATTTCACACACACTGACACTTACTGTTATCTAGCCTCCCTTTCATACACTCCCCCCCCCCCATCCCCACCTACAGTGACATGTTCTGGGAGTGTGCTACTCAGATACACACCCCATAGTCATCCCCCCCACCACCCTCGCAATCGCTGGACACAGCATGTGTGAGGAGTGGGGGGGGGGGGGTACTCTTATCAGCTGGGTTAACCTGACTTGGCCAGTAGAAATGATAGGGGACCAGACTACGACCACATTAGTAGGTCAACCCAGATCATCGCGAGATGCTAATCTGGGTCATAGATACAAGAGTGTTGGCAAACTTGCCCAAATAATTGCGGGTTCTTTCAGTTCATATTGCTCCAAAATTAGCTATTTGTTTCATCAAAGCTACTCCTGTGGCCAAATCGGCTTCCAGTGCGGAAGGTCAAGAGTTCAATTCCCGGTCGAGTCAAACCAATGACGTACACAATTTATACTTGTCGCTTCCTAGCCTGGCGCTCGGCATTACTAGGATAGGGCAAGGACTGGTTAGCTCAGTGTCAGGATAATGTGACTGAGTGGGATATCAGGTCATGGTGATGGCGGCCTGATATCCCAGTGGGACAGCACTATAAAATTGCTATGATTGTGCACTGACTGTCTCAAGTCGGTACATGTCTTGCTGTGGCCTTAGGTGTTGCTAGGACATAAAACACCAACCAACCTCCTCTGGCATCTCGTAGCCCCGGGGTTGGGCTCCTAGGTGACCTTTTTCTCTCCACCCCCATCACGCCATCCCGCCCACTCGCCTCCCCTCCCTCTTGCTCCCTGGATATCTCCGAACACGACCCACCAGAAGCCAACTCCCAACCACATGGGACCGCCTTCGACAGTGCCCATACAGTGTTGCAGATGTGCAGCCTTCAGTGCGCCAACCTGACTGAAAACTTCCCCCAAAAATAACAACAACAACAAGGCTGACACAGACATGAGCAGAGAAGTCAAACAAATTAGCTGATTGTGGGTGTATGCCTCAAAACTCGGCCAAAGGCCGAGTAAGGGGGGGAAGGGTGTAGGGAGGGGGGGAGGGTGTAGGGAGGGGGGGCGCCCCCCCCTCCTACAGTGAAATCTTTTTACGAGTAGGAAACAATTGGTGCAATTTGGTAGCCACTTAGGAGGGAGAAATTTCACTCTTCACCTGTGACATAAGGTAAGAGTAGGCATATAGACCAGTACTCTAAGAATACAGAAGTATTTTTCTTGTAATCTTGCATAAATGATAAGTCAATAATATAAATAATACACCTATACCATAGTTAATAGTTTCAGTTATTTAATTTATTGTCTTATACTCCTTCAGCTGGGAGTCCTTGTAATATGGTAATACTTGTTTAATTGTTATAATAAATGTAAATTGGTGGAAATCAGCCAATTGGCGGGAAATGCTCATGCCTGCTGACAATATAAGAGAAGTGGAATATTTTCACTCACACACGGACCATGGGAGTTCACAGGCGAATGAGGCGAAGAAGAAGTGGAATGACCAGGCGACGATGATGCAGTAGTACAAGCCGAGGCACCAGTTCGTCGCCACCATCGCCACCCCGACACCTGAAACGAAGCACCCACACATGAGACAGGTCAGGGGCGTAGCTAGACCTTTAACGATGTGTACTCCTAATTTCAGCAGGGGGTTTAGGGGGCCGCTTAAGCTTAAGTTGGCGGATTTTACACATTTTAGACTTGAGTTTTTGACACTCCGGACTACTATATGCCTCCTCTCTCTCTCTCTCTTTATTATTTTTTAATTAATTTTTGTTGTTGACAAAACGATGTGGAAATGTTGGCGTACGCGCGTACGTCTAACTACGCCCCTGCAGATGTAAAACCCTCCGGTGGTGTTAGTTCTTATGAAATATTGCCTTTAAAAATGCATAAGGGGGCAGGTGATATGTCACGGCCCACCAACTGGACAGCCCAGGGCGGGACAACCGGAAATAAAAGCCAGATAATATATCTAACAACAATATAAGTCAAATCAAATTCAAACAAACATAACTCAACCACCTATTACGTACAGGCCTATGGACATGTAAATAAAATAGGCTAGTATAGAATTAAGTAGAAAAAAAGCGGAAAACTCTTCCTAAGAAAACCCCAAAACACTAACATAGAACCTTAAGAAAACAACTAACATAGTAATAAGAATAGAACTAAAATACAATGCCAAGAGGGCCCCAACAAAAACTAACATAGACTACTAAACATACCAACAGACTATCTATCTGCTACTGAAATGCAGACAATCAAATAACTTATCAGCAGCTACTGCTTGGTAAGACAACACCAAAACTACAGCTGGCCAGCATTGAAAACAAGCCTAGGTACCTGGGCTTACATGCTATGGACAGTATAAATACAGCCTCAATAACAATTAAAAAAATACAGAGCTCACCTGGTTATTCAGGCCCAAAACTTGGCACTGCAAATATATAATGTGACCTACTGAACGACACATTGACTTCGCCCTGTGTCATGCCTGCTCTCTCCCTGCCTGTCCGCCCCCTAGATAAAAGATTCACCCGGTACTTGTAGTACACGGGTGAATGACAACGTAGTGTAAATACGTGCGAAAATCGCTTTAGTATGGAACATGAAGTAGAAACTGTGGTTCCATGATCAAATGGCTACACATATTGGCACAGATTTGGTGAAATGGGAGAGAATGCAAAACTCCAAGATGGCGGCCATAGAACGCCGTCGATTTAAATTTTAAATCATATTAAACTAGCTATTTTATTATATTTTTCAACTCAAAGGTAGCGGGTAAATATGAAGACATCTACAAAGAATAAATGTTGCTTCTTAGATTGTGAAATTAGGCTCTCATTTCATTAACCCGCTTTTTCGACCGTTTTTATATAGGGTTGGTATTCACCTGTGTACTGCGAGTAACAGGTGAATCCTTTATCTATCCGCCCCCCTGCCCCTGGACCCCTCACCCCTTCCACATTTTGACAAACAACTATTATAACTCAATGACATAATAACATTCAAGACCCATTACCACCACTGAATAACTACATCTTCAACCAGCATTGCACGCAATATAAACCACACTATACATGCACAACATGGCACTATTAAAATGTTGAGTACCTATGCTGTACACTATACAGCATAGGCTGCTCCCTCACTTTCTTTTTCTGTTCAGAATGGCTTGTGCTGCACACAATGCAACACATTCCACTTCCACTATGTACAAATCAAATGTGATCGCTCCAACGGCTGGAAGACCAGTGCCTCGGCGCTTACAAAATATGTATTCAGATGAATACAAATATTTACCCCCAAAAAAGGTAAAGCCCCCGTGGTTTCTCACTTCTCTGCAGTGACAGTCCTTCTTTGGAGCCTCTGCTTGGTGACTCACTCTATTTTGCGTGTCATGTACTGTGTCCGGCAGATTTGCCTAAATGGCATCTTATGCCCCTACCCCTGCCAATTTGGATTTCCACTGCTGTGTATAACTTACAGCGTCATCAAAGGCCAGTTGCTCTCATACCATGTCTATGTACTGTGGGAGGTTCAAAATCCCTTGGGTCAGTAAAAGTGTAGACTCGGGCTTTCTACCGACAAACTGTCTAATGGTGAAAACAAATCTATTCAGACCTTATCCATGATAGGCAGTATAAATCTTCAAGAAGAAGAAGAAGAAGGTACTTTTTTTTTAACAGCGGAGGCCCCTGCGCCAATATGACACCTGGTACAGTATAACCCCATTAAATCAAACTTGAAGGGACCCTAGAAATTTGTTTGGATTAACCGATCATTGGTTTAACCGAGCTTTGACTTTGACTTGGCTTTGGCAAAAACGGGGGTGCATTATGAATGTACAATGTATGTGGACACTATGATTATTGTTTTTTATGTATATACAGTTTAACCCCATTAAACCAACCTCGGTTAAATCAAACGATCGGTTAATCCAAACTTTTTTCATCGACCTGGCAAAATACTACCATTTATCATATAAAAAAGTATCAGATGATCTTAAAACCACATGAAAGTTTGGTTTAACTGTACCGGAAGTGCCCTGGGCCGACAATTTTGTTTGGATCAACCGATACTTTGGATTAATCGACTTTGGTTTAACCAACTTTTTTATATGATAAATGGTAGTAATTTGCCGGGCGCGTTGTGTTGCTCAAACCAACGCGCGCACACACCGCTGCCGAAAAAACATACTTACCATTTTTTAATCATTTTTGATCAATATAGCCGTATCATATTAATTGATTGATTGATTGAGAAGCTCGATCATCAGTGTAAAACAACATAGTGACACACTGTCGACCCACAACACAAGTGTCATTGCCTATCACCAGGTGTTTATTAAATTAAAGTGCCCCGAAACACAGTTGTATTCATAGTCGATTCACTGGGTAAGATGTGAATAGTGAATAAGAATGAGAAATAACAGTGACTAAATGTATGGCTTTAATATAAAAATCAAGAGGCAGGAAAACAAACCCAGAAAAATAACTTGTAATACAAAACATCACTGATTGATGTTTGGGCACATGAGTGAAAAAGACTTTAAAAACAATATGGTCCTGATTTTCCATTTTCAAGGACTTTCAAGGATCTTTGGTCGTAATGCTTGCATTGCGTTTGATTCGCAGTGAAGGAGGAGTACCCCCCCCCCCCCCCGCTCTCGCCATATCCGCTGCCGAACGTTGGGTTGCATAACCCCCCCCCTCTCCTCCCTCCCTTATAAGCCGCTTCCCTGCCTTCCCTCTTCACTCCTCCTCACCCTGCCAGACACACTGCACGACCAATTTTCTCCACCCACCACCCTTACTATCTTACCTTTATCTTCTAGGGCGGAGGGCTCTTCGGGACCCCTCCCCTGACATGACATTTTGACATTCTCACCTTCATGCACTTTATTTACTCATTCTACATTTACCTTCCCCCTCATTGTACATTACCCCCCCCCCCCCGACTTTACATGAATAAAGTGTGCTTCTCTCCACTCCTGCCTTGACTTCCTCCTTCGCTGCGCATCAAACAAATTCCAACACTTTCCAGGCCTGCAATCCTGAATGATCAAATTGCAGGACTTTCGAGGTTTTCAAGGACCCGTACAAACTGTGTTTAATGAACGTACCTTTGAAGAGAGGACTAATTGTCCAACAGGAGATGGGACCCTGTGAGGAGAACTGGCCAAAGGACAGTTCCAAGAAGAAGATGGGAAAGCCGATGAAGGTCAGCATCAGGAGGTACGGAATCAGGAAGGCACCTGCAAGCAAGGTTGAAAGGTAATTAAGAATAAATATTAAACAATTTTTAAAAGGCAATGGCTACAGATGACCTGTAAGTGTAAGCAATGTTGAAAGGCATTTAAAAAAAGGAAAAAAAGGCAACGATTAAGCCATTGTCACACCTCACCGGATTGAGGGAAATGGACAGAAAACGAACAATGTCCAGTTTGTGTCCATACAAGTTTTGAACATGCACAAAACTAGGAACGGATGCCGCCGGACTGACGTCTACGGTTCTTGTCCGGTTTGATTTCATTTTGTCCATTGGCTATCCGTTCATGTCCGTTTCCTGTCAGTTTCCTGTCCGTTTCCTATCCATTCGTCCAGTGGCCATTTACCTGAGAGCACAACATTTTGACACATTTTAATACATTTTGATACTTATCACCACCAGACTAGACAATTCTGTCCGTTGCTCAATCCGGCGAGGTGTGACAGCTGCTTTAGAGATGCAGGATTGTATCGCCAATGTCATCAAATTTATTACTAATATTCTATTAATCTATTACCACAGAACTGTAGTGCACTGACCTCTCAGGCAAGGAACCACATAGACAGGTAGGCGTGGGTAGTGTGTTGATATTAGGGAGCCTCGGTGGTGTAATGGTTAGCACACTGGCCCAGAATGCAAAGAGATGTGGGTTCGAGTCCCACTGTAGGTGCAATATTTCCCATTTTCATCACCCCTATGACACTGGTAGCTGTGGCCATGATCCTGTACAAGCTACGCGCTGTATAGTTTGTTGAACCTACCCTGTGTGTGTATATATATGTAAGTGCATTGCCTGTATGTATGTAATTGCAAGCATTAAATGACTTACAATTCCTAGTGGGGGCCAGTGTAGTGGTCTACACTGGCCTCTCAGGCAAGGAGCCGCAGAGACAGGTAGGCATGTGTAGTGTGGTGATATCATGGAGCATAGGTGTGTAATGGTTAGCACACTGGCCCGGAATACAAAGAGATGTGGGTTCGAGTCCCACTGTAGGTGCAATGTTTCCCATTTTCATCACCCCTATGACACTGGTAGCTGTGGCCATGATCCTGTACAAGCTACGCGCTGTATAGTTTGTTGAACCTACCCTGTGTATGTATATATATGTAAGTGCATTGCCTGTAAGTATGTAATTGCAAGCATTAACAGACTTACAATTCCTAGTGGGGGCCAGTGTAGTGGTCTACACTGGCCTTTCAGGCAAGGAGCCACGTAGACAGGTAGGCGTGTGTAGTGTGGTGATATCATGGAGCATAGGTGGTGTAATGGTTAGCACACTGGCCCGGAATACAAAGAGAGGTGGGTTCGAGTCCCACTCTAGGTGCAATATTTCTAATTTTCATCACCCACCACGACACAACTATGTTACTAATATTATATTTAGCTATTACCACGGTACTTTGTCACTAATATTCCATTCCCTATAAGCATGGTACTGTACTACTAATATTCCATTAGTTATTACTACGATACTGTGTCACTAATATTCCATTAGCTATTACCACAGTATTGTGTTACTAATATTTCATTAGCTATTATTAACACGGTACTGTGTCACTAAAATTCCATTTAGCTATTACCTCAGTACTCTGTCACTAATATTCCATTTAGCTATTACCACAGTACTGTGTCACTAATATTCCATTAGCTATTACCACTGTACTGTGTCACTAATATTCCATTAGCTATTAACACGGTACTGTATCACTAATATTCCCTCTCGCTATTACCACAATTCTGTGTCACTAATATTCCATTTAGCTATTACCACAGTATTGTGTCACTAATATTCTATTTAGCTATTAACACAGTGCCGTGTCACTAATATTCCATTTAGCAATTACACCAGTCATGTGTTACTAATATTCCATTTCGCTATTACCATGGTACTGTGTCACTAATATTCCACTTAGCTATTACCCCAGTACTGTGTCACTAACATTCCATTTAGTTATCACCCCAGTACTGTGTTACTAATATTCCATTTAGCTTTTAGTTTACCATGACACTGCGTCTCTAATATTCAATTTAGTTATTACCACAGTGTTGTGTCACGAATATTCCACTTGGCTATTACCACAGTGCGGTATCAGTAATATTCCATTTAGCTATTACCACAATGTTGTGTCACTAATATTCCACTTGGCTATTACCACAGTGCTGTATCAGTAATATTCCATTTAGCTATTACCACAATGTTGTGTCACTAATATTCCACTTGGCTATTACCACAGTGCTGTATCAGTAATATTCCATTTAGCTATTACCACAATGTTGTGTCACTAATATTCCACTTGGCTATTACCACAGTGCTGTATCAGTAATATTCCATTTAGCTATTACCACAATGTTGTGTCACTAATATTCCACTTGGCTATTACCACAGTGCTGTATCAGTAATATTCCATTTAGCTATTACCACAATGTTGTGTCACTAATATTCCATTTAGCTATTACCTCAGTATTCTGTCACTAATATTCCATTTAGTTATCACTCCAGTACCATGTCACTAATATTCAATTTAGTCATCACCCCAGTACTGTGTCACTAATATTCCATTTAGTTATCACCCCAGTACTCTGTCACTAATATTCCATTTAGCTATTACCACAGTACTGTGTCACTAACATTCCATTTAGCTATTACCACAGTACTGTCTCACTAATATTCCATTTAGCTATTACCACAGCGTTGTGTTACTAATATTCCATTTAGCTATTACCCCAGTACTGTGTCACTAATATTCCACTTAGCTATCACCACAGTACTGTGTCACACTAATATTCAATTTAGTCATCACCCCAGTACTGTGTCACTAATATTCCATTTAGCTATTATCACAGTCCTGTGATGCTAACATTCCATTTCAGTTATTACCCTGTTACTAACATTCCATTTATCTAGTATCGCAGTAACATTCAGCTATTACCACAGTACTAATATATTTATTTAAAATTATGGAAAAAACTCAAAGCCATCTGAATATATATGAAAATTTAATCAGATGTTGTTAATACAACAAAAAACACTTTCATATTCTATGATGAAGTGCTCATGTAACCTATTTTAAGGGGTTTGATCCTGGAAAAGCAGTACACTTTGTATGAGCCTAAAAATATTGAAAACATTCCACCACATCGCGGTCCTTCAACCATTTAATCTGTCACTGATCACAATCTGCAGACGGCGCATTATCTGAGATAGTATATTTAGCCAGGACCTTATCTTGTCATTCATATAATCCGTCTTAACCAAATACATTCTATAAATAACACACGAGCAGAATGCTGCTTCGTCATACAGGCCACCACCCTACAGATACATGATACCAGTTAGCACGTGTACATGATACCAGTTAACATTTGTACATTGTACCAGTTAGCACTGGTACATGATACCCGTTAGCACTTGTACATTGTACCAGTTAGCACTGGAACATGATACCCGTTAGCACTTGTAAACGGTACCAGTTAGCACATGTACATGGTACCAGTTAACATGTGTACATGGTACCAGTTAGCACTTGTACACAATACCAGTTAGCACATGTACATGGTACCAGTTAGCACTGGCACATGGTACCAGTTAACATTTGTACATTGTACCAATTAGCACTTGTACACGATACCAGTTAGCACATGTACATGGTACCAGTTAGCAATGGTACATGATACCCATTAGCACTTGTAAACGGTACCAGTTAGTATGTGTACATGGTGCCAGTTAACACGTGTACATGGTACCAGTTAGCACTTGTACACGGTACCAGTTAACACTTGTACATGGTACCAGTTAACACATGTACATGGTACCAGTTAGCACTTGTACATGGTACCAGTTAGCACTTGTACATTGTACCAGTTAGCACTGGCATATGATACCCATTAGCACTTGTACATGGTACCAGTTAACATGTGTACACGGTACCAGTTAACATGTGTACATGGTACCAGTTAACATATGTACATGGTACCAGTTAGCAGGTGTACATGGTACCAGTTAGCACTTGTACATTGTACCAGTTAGCACTGGTACATGATACCCATTAGCACTTGTACATGGTACCAGTTAACACTTGCACATGGTACCAGTTAACACTTGTACACCGTACCAGTTAGCATGTGTACATTGTACCAGTTAGCACTGGTACATGATACCCATTAGCACTTGTACACGGTACCAGTTAACACTTGTACATGGTACCAGTTAACACTTGTACATGGTACCAGTTAGCACTTGTGCATGGTACCAGTTATCAATTGTACAAGGTACCAGTTAACACTTGTATAAGGTACCAGTGAGCACTTGTATATGGTACCAGTTAACACTTGTACATGGTCCCAGTTAGCACTTGTGCATGGTACATATTAGCACTTGTACATGGTACCAGTTAGCACTTGTACATGGTACCAGTTAGCACTTGTACATGGTACCAGTTAGCACTTGTACAAGGTACCAGTGCGCACTTGTGCATGGTACCAGTTAACACGTGTACATGGTACCAGTTAACATTTGTACATGGTACAAGTTAGCACTAGTACAAGGTACCAGTTAGCACTTGTAGATGGGACCAGTTAACATTTGTACATGATACTAGTTAGCACTAGTACAAGGTACCAGTTAGCACTTTACATTGTACCAGGTCGCACTTGTACACAATACCAGTTAGCACTTGTACATGGTACCAGTTAACACTTGTACATTGTACCAGTTAGCACTTGTACACAATACCAGTTAACACTTGTACATTGTACCAGTTAGCACTTGTACATGGGACCAGTTAGCACTTGTACATTGTACCTGTTAGCACTTGTACATGGTACCAGTTAGCACTTGTACATGGTACCAGTTAGCACTTGTACATGGGACCAGTTAGCACTTGTAGATGGTAGCAGTTAGCACTTGTACATGGTACCAGTTAGCATGTGTACAAGGTACCAGTTCGCACTTTTACATGGTACATATTAGCAGTTGCACTTGCTACCAGTTAACACTTTTACATGGTACCAGTTAGCACTTGTACATGGTACCAGCTATCACTTGTACATGGTAGCAGTTATCACTTGTACAAGGTACCAGTTAGCACTTGTACATGGTACCAGTGAGCACTTGTACATGATACCTGTTAACACTTGTACACGGTACCAGTTAACACTTGTACATGGTACCAACTAGCACTTGTACATTTATTTATATAAGTATAACCACCCAGATTAATGAAATGGACATATAACTGAACTATGCAATCATAAAATACTTTAATTACGGTACTATCTTCCTATCGTTAGGCCTATATTAATTTTAAAAAAAAAAAAAAAAAAGTTGTTAAATGGGAATCGCACAATAGCAAAAGTCTTGTTATATTAGCTATTTTCAACAACAACAAGTTGTCTCAATTCGCCTTTTTTTTTTCACACCGTGAGCGAATTCATACGTTTATGCAACCCAAGTTTGTATGATCTGCGCATGTGTAAACAAAAATGGGTGGGATGATTAATGGATGTCAGTTACTGGGGTCACACACTGCCACACTCACTCACCCCCTCCGTTCTGGTAGGTGAGGTACGAAAACATGGTACCAGTTAGCACTTGTACTTTGTGGTGTTCTCTGTGGCGGAGTGGTTAGAGTGTCTGACTTTTTTCTAGGTCAGACTCCTAATCTGAGGGTTGGAGGTTTGATTCCCCGTGCCCCCATCTGTGCCAATTTGGATTTCCACCGCTGTGTATAACTTACAGCGTCATCAAAGGCCGGTTGCTCTCATACCATGTCTATGTGGTGTGGGAGGTTAAAAATCCCTTGGGTCGGTAAAAGTATAGGCTCGGGCTTTCTATCGACCAGCAGTGGAGTGGGGAAGACCAGTCGTCTGTGACTGGGATTTCCCCTGCTTGGGACAACTAATGTACCAAAAAAAAAAAAGATAGATAAATAAGTGTTCACACTTCCTGTCTACCATTCGCTATATCGCTATATATAAGTATAACACACTGCCTGACTCACTCACCTCCTCCGTTCTGGTAGGTGAGGTATGGAAACCTCCACACATTGCCCAGTCCCACGGCGTACCCCACACACGTGAGGATGAACTCGATTTGACCGCCCCACTGGGCACGCTCCACTTCCGGTGGCGCATCTTCTTTGGTGGAGTCTGGTCCCCGAGCCGGCTCTGAGTAGAAACACACAGGAATTAGCATACATGTTGGCACTGCTGTTTGCCACATTGGCCGTATTCGATTATAACACTCCAGACGATCCGGGTGTAAAAATATACAGATTTTCGGTTCGGAATTATATATTGGCAGAAAGCATTATTATCCTTGGGCGATGGAGTGGGGACCAGGGTTATGTAATAGAAAAGCAGTGGGTGCCCCACTCGTTCTGTGACATATTATACTATGGGAGATATATGTTAGTACATAGTGCCAAAGATTATGACGAGATGTTCCTATATAAGAGACAGGTAATGTTTGATGAAACGTTCCCTCTATGCACCAGAAAGGATGCAAGTGGAGGAAAAGGACATTTTTAATATATATATTTATTTGTAACTGTCTGCAACTACCTGTTAGCACAGGGCCGATGGGCCAGCACACCAGCCATACTGCATGCATTATGTACACCACCTGCAGCTGGCTGGGTGACCGCTTCCCGTGGTGGGGGGGGGGGGGTCGCCTCCCAGGCTGTGCAAGGTGCCTGATTGGCTGGCTGTGGGAAGCCCAGTCTCCTGCACCCCCGTGCCACCTGCCTCACTTTGATATTGATCATTTTTCTGGACACTGCTCTAGACACACCGGGTAGCATCACTTTACTCCTGACTCTTCAGTGAGACACACCCTCTCTTGGGCAGGTACCCAGATACTCTTGTAAAAATATACGGATTTTCGGTTTAGAATTATATATTGGCAGAGAGCATTATTATTCTTGGGTGATGGAGTGGGGACAAGATTATGTAATCTAAAAAGCAATGATGTCCCACTCACATTATGACATGATATAAACTATGTGAAATATATGTGCATGCATGGTGCCTAAAGATTAATGAAGAAATGTGGTATATCAGAAGTAGTTCAAGGTGGATGAAATGTTTCTCTATGTATTCATAAAGAAAGCGATTGCAGAAAAAGGACATTTTAATATATATATATATATTTGTAACTGTTTACAACTACCTGTCACCATGGTGCCGATGGCCCAGCACACCAGCCTAATCAACATATACACTGAGGCACCGCCTGCAGCTGGGATGAGTCACCACCACCCCATGGGGTGGTGCTGCCCTCCCAGGCTGTGGGGGGTGTTTTGATTGGCGGGCTGTGGGATGGCCAGTCGCCCTCCCCTCGGGCCCCTGACCACACTAGCAGCAATTATTATTAATTATGCAGACCGATGCTCCAGTCACACTGGACAGCGGCACTCTACTCCTGGCTCTTGAGTGAGGCAGACATACTCTTGAGCAGGACCCCAGACACTCTGTGTGATGCTAGCAAAATTCACCTATTGCTGTGTACAGCAACCATGGGACTCTGGTTCCATGGGCTGTAGGCACTGATTTTGATACTGACTATAGAGATCAATGAGCTGCAGTGTGAGCAGAACAGGAGGGGTTAGGGTGATAGGTCACTGATAGGTGAGCAGGAGTTGATGCCAATAAAGCACAACATCCTCACTGTCTATCTTGTGACTTGTCTTCCTTTCTTCTTTAGGTATGGTTAATGTGTTAGTAGTCTGGGTTTGAATAACAGCATCCCAGGTGATATGAAGGGGGAGAGTTTGATGATATGATCTGTTGCCCAGACGGCCGGGTACACAGAAATATCACACTCTGTCTGATGCTACCACCTTTCATATACAAACTGAGCTGTGTGCAACAACGATGGGACTCCGGTTCAATGGGCTGTAGGCACTGATTCTGATATCCTAACTATAGTAATGAGGCTTGGTGTGGACAGAAGGTAAGGGGTCAGGGTGATAGGTCACTAGTAGGCGAACAGGAGTTGATGCCAATAAAGCACAACTTCTTCACTGTCAATCTTTCGTGACTTGTCTTCCCTTTCTTCCTTATGAGTTTGTTTGAGAGGGGCATCAGATGTGAACTGACAGATGGTTGTCAGAACGCATCTGGGAAGAGTTTTATGGTATTATCTGGTGCTCAGACGGCCGGGCATCCAGTAATATTATACGGTGTCGCAGGAAATCGCAAACCCTTGGACACCGCACACCCCAGGGTTTGCGATTTCCTACATGCAAAATAAGAATTTGGAATATTAAAATGGTTCTATTTACTATATGCAGTGCTTGAAGTTGGAACTTAAAAGGCCATTTTGCTAATGACATTGTTTACATTGCCGATCCTGAAACTGAGTGATAAAACTAGGATATTGCTGCACCTCTTTACCTAGCCTGGTCCCCTGGCCTTTGTTTCAACAAAGATCGCCACCTAGTGGAAAACATGGGTACTGGAACCCGACTACTCTTTACCTGGCCTTTAGAATGGCCACAGTGGCGACATCTGTGAATAAAGGCCGTTTTCAGGGCATGTGTGGTCGGAATTATGAACTGGACTATTGCAAAGATGTTTTCATTAGGATAAAGACTGCCAAAATAGGGGCTTTGCAATTTCCAAGGGGGATATGTGATTTCCTAGGAAATCAAAAGTGGGGGTTTGCGATTTACAGGGTTTGCGATTTCCTGCCACACAGGGTCACCCGAGTCACCAGGATTTCAAATAGAACACCGCAAGGTGAGCCTAAAAATACACGGGCAGTGTGCAAAACGATCCGACCCCATTGCCCCACATGTTGGCTGGGGGTGCTAGGACATGTGTGCTGGTACCGGTGTGTGTCATGAACTGCAAAGATAATTTTATCTTCTTTTTGTTTAATGGAAAATACCATCCAGATTAAAATGGACATATATCTAAATTATGCAATCATCAATCAATCAATCAATAGTTCCATCCTCTAGTCGAGGGTTGGATGCAATGGTTCTCCACTTGTCCCGATGTTGTGCTGTTCTGATAAACTGTGAATAATTCAAGCCTGTCCACTGTGAAATATTTGTAAACCATGATGTTCTTGGTCTCCCCCTCCCTCTGCTGCCATTCACCTTCCCTTCCAACAATGTACGGTATATTGAACTCTGACGAATGATGTGGCCAAAATAAATAAGTTTCTTTGTCTGTATAGTGGCAAACAAGCAATCATAAAATACTTTAAATCCTATTTTGCTGTAGTCATATTGGTTATTAAAAACCCAAAAGGTTTGGGATTAAATCACCATTTTTTCTACCCGAGCGTGTTCGGTAATGTAACCCAAGGTTGTAGGTTCTGTACATGCGCCAAAAAGTGGTTCGGATGACCTGAGTTGTTTAATCGAATACAGCCCTTACGTCGTCTGATGGGTTCGCTGGAAGTTGTCTCAGAAGACAACTTTTGTGCATTATATGGTATATATACATATACATATATATGTAATGGTATGCAGGTATTGCAATACCTCAGGGAGTTTGACGCCCCTGTCCTGCAGAGTTGTAAACCACTGCCTTGTGGTACAGGTTCTTGACAGAACCGAAGGCTAAGGGAGCAAACCCTGAACAGAAAACCATGTCACTGTGGCAGCATTAAGGGCGGTTGATGTATGGAACTCCCAACATCTCCCGACCAGCCACTGCAGGGACAAATAGTTTTGCACCTGTCTGGACATGTTCTTGCCGGTGTGAAACCTCTATTTGCTCCCTGAGAGAGTGCCACTGGTAACTTGCAAAAGCCAGCAGCACTTCAACACTTTTGCAGGCAGCTTTCATGAAATGTACAACCGCACAAAACACCATATCGGGGAGCAGCAGTCAAGTAATGAAAGCAGTCTTTGTCGCATCGCAACCGACAGTATGATGATGATGGATGATGACATATATATGTATATGTATATACACATATATATATATATATGTATATATATGTATATACACATATATATATGTATATGTATATAAAAAGGAAAGCTTGTTTTATTTAACGTTGCCTCTAGAGCACATTGATTTTTATCATCGGCTCTTGGACGTCAAACATATGGTCATTCTGGCATATTTCTTTGCAGGAAACCACATAGGGTTCTCTTTCTGATAAGCAGCAATGGGTCTTTTATATGCACTTTCCCACAGATAGGACAGGACACACCACAGCCTTTGATGAACCAGTTGTGTACCACTGGTTGTAACGGAAAATAGCCCAAATTGCAAATTGGTCCACTGACGGTAATTTGACGGTAGAATCGTACCATCATAAAATTGAAGGGTAGGCAGTATGGAATTTTACCCATCTTACCCTCTGACGGGGATGGGAACGGGGCGATTTCCAACTGCGAGGTGTCGGGGGTGAGGACTAGAATTTGGATAATCTGCCACCTTAGAGTAGGCCTAAAGGTCAAAGTGCAGAGTTCTGAAACCCCAGACAGTTGGTGTCACATCAAGTGATAACCCGTTATCAAACCAAGCTTAGGGATCTCTAATCAATTACTCAGAAGATTAAATACCTCAGGATTTATGTTAATCATCGGAATGTCAGAACTTTTAATGGTAAAGTAGACCTCGGGCACTTTCAAGTCTCAAGTACAAAAATGCCACACAATCATTGCCGTCATGACTAGGCATATCTTATCTGATATGTTTATTAATTGCTGTTGCATCAAGATAGCTAACTATCAACTGAATGATCAACTGAATGATTGTTTACAGTCTTGAGGAGTTTGCACACTACCGCCACCTGGTGGGGAGTTAGAGGATTTACAGTAGATGCCCGGGTGTGACTTCTCAGAAGGTTGAAGACTTATTGTATCGTATATTCTGTTATATATCACATATCATATTATATATAAAATGTATGCTATCAATATATATTAGAGCATATATTATATATATATATAATATCACATCACATAATATATATATTATGTGATATATAAGCAATTATACAAGTATAATTATCCGTAAACTGATTACCCTTGATGGTTGACACCAAAATGACACAACACAACTAATGACACTCAACTACTCAAGCGACTGCTCAGGCAGCCTACCTCGCTTGGTGCTGCCACCTGGCCTCTTCTTCCTAGCCTGGCTCTGCGCCACACCTGTACCACTCGCTTATATATATTATACATTATAATTTATATTTATTACATGTTATATATTATATGTGCTATATATAATATAGAGTGTAGCTTGTGGTGTTCTCTGTGGCGGAGTGGTTGGAGTGTCTGACTTTTTTCTAGGTCGGACTCCTAATCTGAAGGTTGGTGGTTCGATTCCCCGTGCTTCCATCTCTGCCAATTTGGATTTCCACCATTGTGTATAACTTACAGCGACATCAAAGGCCAGTTGCTCTCATACCATGTCTATGTGGTGTGGGAGGTTAAAAATCCCTTGGGTCGGTAAAAGTGTAGGCTCGGGCTTTCTATCGACAAACTGTCTAATGGTGAAAACAAGCCTATTCAGGCTTATCCATGATAGGCAGTATAAATCTTCTTTAAAAAAAAATATATATACACTATATATTATATACATTATGAATATTATGCTATATATTATGTTATATACTATACATTATATTATATATTACACATGGTATATATTATATATACTATATATTACATACATTACATAGATTGTATACATTGTATAATTATCTATATATAACAAAATCAGAATATATATTTTTATAGATGGGATAATTATATCATTATATAAAAAGGCGGAGCGGCTTCTCCATTATTATTGTTCTGATTATTACTGTGCAGTAATGGGTGTTATTTAATGACGATTAATATGTGTATTGGCCTATCACGACCCGACTTTATCGATCCCTCTGTGCGCTACTGCAGCGCCACCGTGTGTTGGTGCCCTGCGACATGCTACTCGGCCATTTCATACCGGGTTTTCAAACTTGTAACTGGCTAGGCATTATCCTAGCAAAGAGCTTGCATTAAAGTGGTCAACACATACTTCTGTTTGTCTTATGTTCTAGAGTGTAGCCTAACTTTATAATATATATTAAATTGATTGCTATAATCTACCTTACTTCAGTTTGAGGTGATTTTATATTTTAAATGGCTTACATTTGAGATATGTGAAGTGTAACCATCCAAAATTAACTTGGGCAAGCACACCACAACCCTGACACCAAAAGTTCAGGTTCTATTAAATTGCCTCAGTATTCCCGTCTATGTGGAAACAAATGTTCAATAAGTGCATCTGGATCTAGGTTAGATATGTAGAATCAAATCTAGATAATTGGTTTGGTTTTGAAAATGTGATGCTTCATCAGACTGTAAAATTGTCTGATATATGAGATATGGGATATGGAGAACTCTGCTATAATAAATTGCAACTTGTCTATAAAATGGTAAATAGTATATAAAACCAAAGGCATATAAGGTATATGTGGAGTTGGTGAGCTATTACTAATTGAGGATAAAAATTGTGTATTAATATAGTACAGAAAGAGAGGGTCACTTCTTGACCTGAAAGAGTGTCACTTCTTGACATATGGGACAGTCTTTGGGAAGTTGCCTCACATACCCCCTCCCCTCCAAGAGTTATTTATGGATCACTGCACCAGATACAACAGGGCACTGTAGCCAGATCTAACCACGCCTTGGTAACAAGGATATTGAACCCTCAGTGCTAGGGCGTAAAACAACAACAAACAAACAAACAAACAAAACGACTATGCACCTTTAATAATATTACCAAAACACATATTAATATTTAATGAGCTGACTATGTCAAAGGGACATATTGTATTGAGCTCTGCACTGTTATTAAGGTTAAGAGTTTTGTTAAGAAAAACTCATGTACCAAATTTGGACAACGGGGATGTTGGCCCGCTAACATCTGTAATTCGCCAACGAGACGCCAGGTGGATCCTGGGTCAAGCCGCGCATTCGTCACTCGCCCTCCGACTCCCGAGCAGGCAACATCTAATTTCACCCTCCCACCCACCCCAAGATAACTACTGGAAGGTTTGAGCGCTGATCGGGAGCTGCTCGTGTAGTTACGTACTATATACATCGTGTTAACATGTTTGTTTTTCAGCCTTGATATTGCACTATGATTTATGTGACTTAACTTGAACTATCTTGACACTGACTTTGATGAACGATATTACCCAAGAGGCCTCTGTCGCCGCACAGCATTGAACACGAATGATCACGAAAGATATGCAGCTCATTCAGCGTGAGCAGATTCTTAAATGTCTGGCCCTGTGCCTCCTAGCTACATGATTATTGTAACTTGAACAGATTATATTAAATTCTGTCCAAATAACTTATATGTCGCGTTGTCTTGGTGTCTCGATGGTGAATTACTATACAATGAAATGGCATCACATGTTTCAAATTGGATTTAGGCCAAATAAAAAGAAATTGGTGCGAGTCCCCGCCCATGCCTGACAAATCGTCTGGGCCTGATTTATTTCGATTTTCTTTCCTGAAATCTGTTTAAAATGCGTCAGGCCAGCAGCAATTCAACTTTCATAAGCATACCATTGAAACTTCTAGAATTGAATGATATAATACATTTCTAAATTAGAATAGTGTTCATTGTTTGACTGAAAACATTGAGATGTGGATGTGAATTACATGTACTCCTGTTATCAGTCTAGGGTGGTCCAATATATATATTACTGAAAGAAAATAATAAAATTATAAATATAATTAAAAACCGCCCGCCCGACACTAATTTGTGTGATCAGAAGTGTAGTAGTCTGTACATGAGCTCTACTAGCATGCGGTAGTGGCGGAGACTACGCCTCGCACCTACGCAGTTACACTGAACTGAGCTAGGTGGTGGCAGGCTAGCCACAGGGCAGACCCCGACTGGGCTGCCCTCTACTGTGTGTGGCTAGCTCACCTCCCCACCAAACCTATAGAGTCGATGTGGGATCTGGCGAGTCAGTGGGCGAGTCAGTTGACTGTTGACGCCGCGGAGAGCAGATTGGTTCAATAAACCAAGTTGAAGCGTACTGACATTGAATTTTGGCGTTCTTCCGTGTGTGCATGGCAGTGTGGGAGTCGGAGGGCCATGGGACATTACAGAAGGAAGATCAACAACTTTTCTTTTATTTGGCCTTTAATGTTAAACATAAACACATTTTAAAAAGTACACAATTCAAAGAAAAAGAACTATATTTCATGTATGTTGTATATTGGACAGGTAAACATATAAAAGAAATATCATGTGACGAACATGATCTGTTTCAGGTCCCCTTATAGACATGGTCATTGTTCTCGAACTTATGATATATACCTAAGTACACTAATATAGTGTTCTAAAAAAAGCATGACTAGATAATAAAGTATTGCCAACTCATTCACTAATAAGAGGATGTTCAGTTCTAGCTATTAATAACAAACACTGATGACATAAAAACTATGAGATTAGAACATTGACTGTGTGCATGAATGTATCCAAAATCCTATGTGTCTAGAGATAAAATAGGATATGAAAATATCAACTATATTAAAATACATCTAATTAATACAACTAAAATGGAAATATCGATACCAAGGTTAGAGGGAAGTCAAGTAAAGCTCCAATGAAAGAATCACATTTCAAAGTCAAAGCAATTACAGTACAACCCCGTTAAGCCAAGCTCGGTTAAACCAAATGATTGGTTAATCCAAACTTTTCTTGGCTGCCCGGAAAAATACTACCATTTATCATATAAATAAGTTGGTTAAACCAAAGTTGGTTAATCCAAACTGTCGGTTAATCCAAACAAAATTGTCGGTCCTAGGCCACTTCCGGTACGGTGAAACCAAACTTTCAAGTGGTTATATGGTCATCTGAGAGCCCACCGCCTCTTTCATATGGTTATATGGTCATCTGAGCCCCCCCCCCCCCACACCGCCTCTTATACCACGCTTCTTTGGATAAGTGTTAGGGCATGAAACCTTCATGGGGGTGCTTATGCAATTAGCCAATTATGCAATCAGCTGCAATGGTCCTCTTACATCTGCATACCGAGTCATTGTGTGAGTTGTTTATGTATTACATGTGCAATATATGCTTAGTAATTCATAATGCACCCACGTTTTTGCCAAAGCCAAGTCAAAGTCGAAGGCAAAGCTCGGTTAAACCAATGATCGGTTAATCCAAACAAATTGCTAGGGTCCCTTCAAGTTTGGTTTAACTGGGTTGTACTGTATCTAGATTTGATTCTACACATCCAACTTCTAATTTCTTTAAATATGTATTATTTTTATAAGGCTATGGCTCACGTAGTAGAGAGAATATATTTAACTAACTAGTAGTCATTGTGCACCGTGTTTCAGTGTCCACTAGTTAACAAGTTAGTGGTCATTGTGCACCATGTTTCACTTTACCACTAGATAACTAACTAGTGGTCATTGTGCGCCATGTTTCAGTTAACCACTAGATAACTAACTAGTGGCCATTGCACACCATGTTTCAGTTTACCACTAGTTAACTAATTAGTGGTCATTGTGCACCGTGTTTCAGTTTACACTAATTAGTGTCATGTGCACATGTTCAGTTACCACTAGTTAACTAATTAGTGGTCATTGTGCACCGTGTTTCAGTTTACCACTAGATAATTAACTAGTGGTCATTGTGCACCATGTTTCAGTTTACCACTAGATAACTAACTAGTGGTCATTGTGCACCATGTTTCAGTTTACCACTAGTTAACTAACTAGTGGTCATTGTGCACCATGTTTCAGTTAACCACTAGATAACAAGTGGTCATTGTACACCATGTTTCAGTTTACCACTAGTTAACTAACTAGTGGTCATTGTGCATCATGTTTCAGTTTACCACTAGATAACTAACTAGTGGTCATTGTGCACCATGTTTCAGCTTACCACTAGTTAACTAAGTAGTGGTCAGTGTGCATCATGTTTCAGTTTACGACTAGTTAACTAACTAGTGCTCAATGTGCACCATGTTTCAATTTACGACTAGTTAACTACCTAGTGGTCATTGTGCATCATGTTTCAGTTTATGACTAGTTAACTAACTAGTGGTCATTGTGCACCATGTTTCAATTTACGACTAGGTAACTGACTAGTGGTCATTGTGCAGTGTGTTTCATTGTCCACTAGTTAACTACCTAGTGGCCATTGTGCACCACGTTTCAGTGTCCACTAACTAGTGATCACTGAACAGCAGCCTTAACTACTGCGGCATTTTCTGACCCTTAGAACTATTTTGACTTTGTTGTTTGTGCTTGACCCTGAACAGAGCAGTACTAGCCGATTTGTAGTAATAAATCATCTAACTAGAGACCCCTCTTTGACATTGTTCTTCTAGCATGAAGTTACATTTAATTATGTAGGCCTGTTATGGTGTTCTCTGTGGTTAGAGTGTCTGACTTTTTTCTAGGTCGGACTCCTAATCTGAAGGTCAGTGGTTCAATTCCCCGTGCCCCCACCTCTGCCAATTTGGATTTCCACTGCTGTGTACATCAACGGCCAGTTGCTCTCATACCATGTCTATGTGGTGTGGGAGGTTAAAAATCCCTTGGGTTGGTAAAAGTGTTGGCTCAGGCTTTCCATCGACAAACTGTATCATGGTGAAAACAAGTCTATTCAGGCTTATCCATGATAGGCAGTATAAATCTTCAAGAAATTTTCTTTTTTAAATGTAGGCCTATATGTACACATAGATATATGTATGTACATATACATGTACTGAATCAGGCATTACAGCTCCAGGTTTATTTAGGCCTGCAGTAGTTTTATGTGATCGTCACCACACATGGCATAGAGTCCAAAACGCACTCCGTTTAGGCTCACTAGTACCGACGCGCCACCAAGTGTCGGAAAAATGAACTACGCCAAATGTCCCCCATTGGGCGGTTCAAAACTCTGCTACAGTTCACCATCCATCATACTCAAGTCCCTCTATATTGAATGAATTCATTATACTTATAGATAGATAGCTTTGATTTATCACCCACAACTGTCATATCTTTATGTTCTTTATCAACAATTCCACATTATCAGTAAACTGAGTGCCCCCGCACCCACCTCCCGCACCCACCTACTCAAAATGGTACCTGCTTTGTCTTCTTGGCGTTTTACGTCCCAACTACACCTAAGGTCATATCAGGACGACGGTGCATGTACACACATTGTGGGCTACATCGTTCTTGACAACATCATTGTTATTGTTTATGTTGCTGTTGTTGTTGGTGATGTTGGTGGTGTTAGTGGTATCGATGGTATGGAGGGTATTGTTGGTGTTGGTGTTGTTGTTGTTGTTACTGTTCTTAGTGATGTTGTTACTGTTATTAGAGTTGTTGCTGTTGTTACTGTTCTTAGTGTTGTCGCTGTTGTTTCTGTTTGTAGTGATGTTGTTACTGTTCTTAGTGATATTGTTACTGTTTTAGTGATGTTGTTACTGTTCTTAGTGATATTGTTACTGTTCTTAGATTTGTTGTTACTGTTCTTAGTGATGTTGTTACTGTTCTGAGTGTTGTTGTTACTGTTCTTAGTGTTGTTGCTGTTGTTGTTACTGTTCTCAGTGTTGTTGAAGTTGTTAGTTATCGCTGTTATTTCAATTATTTCAGTTGTTACAGTTGCTACAATTGTTATATTTGCTACATTTGGTGCAGTTGATATGGTTGTTATTGTTGCTATAATTACTATATTTGTTACAGTTGTTTGTCAATTCTGGCATTGTTCCTATAATTGTTACAGTTGTTTGTCAATTGTGGTATTGTTGGTATTGTTGCTATATTTGCTTTGTTTGTAAATTTTCATATTGTTGCTATCGTTCTTTCAGTTGTTTGTGAATTCTCGGATTGTCATTTTTGTTATTTCTTATTAATGAATCATTTCATCTAGTTAAATAAATATGTTTTACAATTCTGTAATAATTATTTCTTGCACCCCCATGAAGGTTTCATGCCCTAACACTTATCCAAAGAAGCGTGGTATAAGAGGCGGTGCGGGGGGGGGAGGGTCTCAGATGACCATATAACGACATGAAAGAGACGGTGGGGTCTCAGATGACCATATAACCACATGAAAGTTTGGTTTAACCGTACCGGAAGTGTCCTAGGACCGACAATTTTGTTTGGATTGACCGATAGTTTGGATTAACCGACTTTGGTTTAACCAACTTTTTTATATTGCATAGACCTCCTATACTGCATGATTGCTCATGACAGGAAACTTGAAATATTACCAAGTTGACTAGCAAACATTAGTAAGACGTCTAGTTACTGAGCTATATTTCTAAGCTCTTTGATCAGCTTGTAGGAATGTATTTCCTTAATCTTAGGGCGACATGATGCAACAGGTAGACCTAGCTTGTGATGCTTCCTTCCACATGTTATCTCTAATTAAGTGGCGATTGAAGGAATCAATATTGCCGTCAGGCAGGTGCGCAGTCATTACACATTTAAAAGTCTTATCAGGCTTCCATTCAATAGTATCGACTCATATCTTAGATGATCTGTGGATAAGCAGAGTATGCCTGTCGCGCCAAATGAAACAAATGCATGCTTTGTAAATGGGGTCATGCAACGTTTTCAGCACCTTCAAAATCCTACAATGAGCATTGGGTCGTTCTCACAAACTATCTACCACATATTTGTTTTCCATGTTACATTGTCAATGAGTTTGCTCTATTTGGGGGGGGGATTAAGTCAAATTGACACCTAAACTGCCAGAGTGCATCCAATCAAATAGACCTTGTACAAATACATCTAAAAAATGAAGGTCTTGATGTACTAACAGTGTCAGAAACATGGTTTACTGACAAACACCAAAACAACATCCTCAACATAGATGGATATAGGCTTGTACGTAATGATAGACAACAAAATAATATAAGAAATCAAAGAAAAAAATGAGGAGGCGTTGCCATATATTGCTAAACCATCAAAAACCTAGATTCTGAGGCTCTGAAAGCAGCAAACCTCTCAAATGAACACATATAACTGCTATGGTGCCTAATAAAAACCGAGAAGCAGGCGAACATATCCATAGTGAGCCTCTATAGACCACTATCAGGAGACATAGATGTGTTCCTCGAAGCTCTAGACAAAAGCATAAATACAGTACCAAAAAAAAAAAAATATGCTGAAATCTTTGTACTAGGGGATTTCAATATAAACTATAACAGCAGCGACAAAAACAAACTAATGTTACAAACCACCATAAAAATCCTAGGCATACAGCAACTAATAACTGAAAGCACCGAGCTAAGCAACAACACAACAATCTAACTCTATAAATTGGATGAAATGCTACCTAAAAGACAGACAACAAAAAAGTAAAGTAAACAATACACTATCAGACCACTAACCTGTCATGTGTAGTGTACCCCAAGGATCAGTCCTGGGACCACTACTCTTTATAATCTACATAAATGACCTAGAAAAGTGACTTGAAACAGACCTCCAGCTGTATGCAGATGACACCGTCATATAAGTACAGAAGAAGAGGTAATAACAAAACTAAACAAGCTCCTACTAAAACTAGATGACTGGTGTGAGTCTAATGAAATAACCATGAATGCAAAAGAATCCAAGACAGTCCTTTTCTTGCATAGAATAATGCCAGAAAGCAACCTGAACTGCAAGCTAGGGAACCAAACAATAGAAAAAGTAAGCCACTATAAATACCTAGGCCTAGAGCTGGACAGCCAGCTAAACTACCACCTATGTATACAAAAAATCATCCAAAAAATAAACCACAAACTATGGCTATTTGCAAAGCTAAGAAACTACATGACCCAGGAAATGTCAATAAAAGTCTTCAAGGGAATGGTGCTCCCCTACTTCGAATATGGGGATGTCATCTAGATGGGTGCCAAACAGGAGCTGCTAACAAAAACTGCAACTACTGGAAAGAGAGCCCTACTGTCCTGCCTTAAGGTGGACAAACTACATCCAACCTACAACATCCACACAAAAAGCCAACGTTAAATTATTAGAGAACATGAGAGTAATACATCTAAAAGCACTGGCATTTGGGTATAGTCGAGAAAAAAGATACCGAACCCACCCACAAAGGAACACCAGAGCAAACAATGGACCAATACTAACGCAAACCAGAAGCCACATCAAAGCACATGAAAGAAGTACACTAGAAATGGCTGCCAAAGTCTGGAATGCCCAAACAGTAAAGGAAAGACAAATTCCTGACCTAAAAACATTCAAAAAAGATCTTTGCAAGGTAAAACCAGGAAACCACCCCTGAACTGTGACCAAACGGGACATGTGATATGTCAGAGCCCGCCAGCTGGACAACCATCTATTGTGTACAAGCATATAATATGTAAATAGGGTAGGCTAGTCTAGGGATAAGAGTAGAAGGAAAACAATTGTCAAGAAAAACCAAAAAAACTAACATAGATTTAATAACCATAAACACCAACTATAAGATAAAGAAGAAAAGCTGAAAACTGCCCAGCATTGAAAACAAGCCCGATCATCTGGGCTTACATATTATGGACAGGATAAACACCCCATCAAAGAACAACAACAACTTTTTAAAATTATCTGTTGCTGTTCTTCTGTTATTTCCAGTCAACCATATACAATGACAGAGACAGTACAAATAAAAATGTAAAATTTAAGACCTAAATGCACTGGGATTGGTCCCACTGCTTCACTGGTCACAGCTGGTCCAGTGGATTATTAAGAACCCCACCCCAACAACATAATTTATAAACTCACATAACTAACTACACTAGAGTTAAAGTAGAATATTTCTAACAAACTGACATTCATATACCGCTTACCTAACTGCAACTGAACATTAAAACTGACTACAACTTTACCAACTGAATACAGAAGATAACGTTTGCTTACATTCTAAATACTATGTAAATACTCACATTGATCTGACTAATATTGAACTAGTTATATGACATTACTGTTACCATATTGCTATGGAACTTTTGGGTTACAGAATTTCATTGCGCTACATGCTGCAAATTGTGTATTCAACAGTTATCGTATACCTTATTCTATATACCGTTTGTGTAAATAACCCTGACTTGAAAAATGGCTGGAAAACCAGTGCTTCGGCACTGACAAAAGACTTATTCAGCAGAATAAACATATTTACTAAAAAAAAGAAAGAAAAAAGCTATTGTTGACTTTGTGTAGTAGGTGGGTTAAATGACCACCCACAGAGGTGGTCATTTGCTGTCATTACCTGGGGCGGGGAGGCAGCCAGTGAAACAGCCATGCCCACCTGTCGATCACACACACCTGTTTGATTTATGTCACTACTGTATTAACTTGCCCGTTCATAAAAAACACTGTAGATATGTTGATGATCAATTTATCATTATTGCATAACTTCAAGCTCATGTAAGACTTCGCCTGCGTGCCTGCTCAGCTGTGAATAATCTAAACGAATATGCCAACGCCGATTGTCTTGAGAATAAAGTTATGTTATTCCCACTCCTGCTTCCTCGTTCCTCCCTGCCCAGGCCAGTAATGGTCTTAGAAATACTACATGAATATTTTGTTCCATTTTTGGGGGGTAGTAAGTCAAATAGTAGTTATTGTTTATATCATTTTGTGATGAAGTGGTTCGATTCCCCGTGGCCCCACCTCTGCCAATTTAGATTTCCACCGATGTGCATAATTTACAGCATCATCAAAGGCCAATTGCTCTCATACCATGTCTATGTGGTGTGGGAGGTTAAAAATCCCTTGGGTCGGTAAAAGTGTAGGCTTGGGCTTTCTATCAACGAACTGTCTAATGGTAAAAACAAGTCTATTCAGACTTATCCATGATAGGCAGTATAAACCTTCAAGAAAAAAAAAGGAAAAAAAGGTGAAAATATGAAAATGTGTACATCTGGTCCACGAATGTGTGCGTGGTTTCGAACCCCACATCTGAAACCATGTAATATATTGATGTTGACACTGTGAGTTCTAGTTTGCAACTGTCTTTATTTAGAACATAGTCATGACGTAGTACACGGTTAATTTTAACGGCTTTCTCAATTTATAAAAGATACAAATAAAAAGGCAAAAAAGAAAGGTCAACTCCGATATGTACAACTTATAAACCTTCATATAAACATGGATTCTGCTCTTATTTGGAGGTTTTTTTTTGCTGTTATTTTTTTCTTGAAGATACTGCCTATCATGGATAAGTCTGAGTAGACTTGTTTTCACCATTAGACAGTTTGTTGATAGAAAGCCTGAGCCTACACTTTTACCGACCCAAGGGATTTTTAACCTCCCACACCACATAGACATGGTATGAGAGCAACCGGCCTTTGATGTCGCTGTAAGTTATACACAGCGGTGGAAATCCAAAGTGGCAGAGGTGGGGGCACGGGGAATCGAACCACTGACCTTCAGATTAGGAGTCCGACCTAGAAAAACGTCAGACACTCTAACCACTCTGCCACAGAGAACACCACAAATGTGTTCACTTTTGGTTTCCATGTTACGAAAGTGGTGCACAGTTTGTGTGAATAGCCCTACTACAATTTTAACCTCACAGTAGCCGCCACACACACACCAACTACTCTACACAAACATCAACTACTCTACACAAACACCACGCTAACTGTACAGCCCAACACCAACTACACGACTCCCACCTCAATTACTTCAACCCGACACAAACTATTTCAACCACTCACCAACTAGTCCAACACCACACCACAAGAACCACCTTAAGTAAATAGTCCAACTACACACCAATTACACCAACCCAACACACTCGTGTGACTCAATAGGAAATCCTGTAACCTTACAGTAACTACTGTAACCCCACATCAACTATTCTAATCCCGAATCAACTACTCTTACTCCACAACAAGAAGCTTACCTCCGCACCAACTACTACAAGCACACACCAACTGCTCTGAGCCCATGTCAACTACTCAAACCTGACACCAACTACAGGAACCAAACACCAACTACACTAACCCTACAACAACTACTCTAACTCTACACCAACTATGCTAAACCTCCACCAACTACTCTAAGCCTACACCAACTACTCTAACCCACACCAACTATTACAACCCCACACCAACTACCCGAACCCTGCTCCAACTACTCTAAGCCTACACCAACTACTCTAACCCACACCAATTATTACAACTCCACACGAACTACTCGAATGCTGCAACAACAATTCTAACCCTACACCAACTACTCTTGACCCCAGAACAACTACTCTAAGCCCACACCAACTACACTAATTACACACCAAATATTCTAACCCCAAACCAACTACTCAAACTATACACAAACTACTCTAACCCTACACTAACTACTCTAAGCCCAGACCAACTACTCAAAATCTACACCAACTACTCTAACCCTACACCAACTACTCTGAGCCCAGACCAACTACTCTAACCCCACACCAACTACTCAAACTATACACAAACTACTCTAACCCTACACTAAGTACTCTAACCCCAGACCAACTACTCAAAATCTACACCAACTACTCTGAGGCCAGACCAACTACTCTAACCCCACACCAACTACACTAACCCTACACCAACGGCTCCGACCCCAGATCAACTACCCTAACCCCAGACCAACTACTCTAACCACACACCAACTACACTAATTACACACCAACTATTCTAACCCCAAACCAACTACTCAAACTATACACAAACTACTCTAACCCTACACTAACGACTCTAACCCCAGACCAACTACTCAAAATCTACACCAAGTACTCTAACCCTACACCAACTACTCTAACCCCACACCAACTACTCTAGCCATGCACCAACCATTCTAACCCCACCCCAACTACTCTAACCCCACACCAACTACTCTAACCACACACCAACTACTCTAACCACACACCAACTACTCTAACCACACACCAACTACTCTAACCACACACCAACTACTCTATCCCCACACCAACTACTCTAACCACACACAAACTATTCTAACCACACACCAACTACTCTAACCACACACCAACTACTCTAACCCAACACCAACTACACTAACCTTACACCAACTACTCTAACCACACACCAACTACTCTATCCCGACACCAACTACTTTAACCACACACCAACTACTCTAACCTTACACCAACTACTCTACCTCTACACCAACTACACTAACTGCCCACCAACTACACTAACCCTAAACCAACTACTCTAACCACAGACCAACTATTCTAACCCCAGACCAACTACTCTAACCCCACACCAACTACTCTAACCCCACACCAACTACTCTAGCCGTGCATCAACCACTCTAACCAAACACCAACTACTCTAAGACTACACCAACTCCTCTGAGCCCAGACCAACTACACTAACCCCAGACCAACTACACAAACCCTACACTAAGTACTGTAACCACACACCAACTACTCTAACCCCACTTCAACTACTCTAACCCCTCCATCAACTACTATAACCACACATCAACTACTCTAGCCCCATTTCAACTACTCTAACCCCTCCACCAACTACTGTAACCACACCAACTAATCTAGCCCCAGACCAACTACTCTAACCACACACTAACTAATCTAGCCCCACACCAACTACTCTAACCACACACTAACTACTCTAACCACACACCAACTACTCTAACCCTACATCAACTACTCTAGCCCACAACTACTCTAACCACACACCAACTACTCTTGCCCCACTTCAACTACTCTAACCCCTCCACCAACTATTCTAGCCACACACCAACCGCTCTAACCACACACCAACTACTCTAGCCACACACCAAGTACTCTAATCACACACCAACTACTCTAAACACACACCAACTACTCTAACCACACACCAACTACTCTAACCACACAGCAACTACTCCATTTGACAAGTGTGAAAAGTAGGTCACACTCAACCAATGACCATGCAGGAAACTAGGTCAGGTGTGGGGGGTTCCATTTGATTGACATGCATGAGACTGGAAGTGTGTGTGGTCTAATTATGATTGTGTCGAATGTAAACAAAGCCACGTGCTTTTGGGGGATTTGTTTACAAACAGTTTTGTTAATGGTTGGATGGTTTGTGGAGTTTTACATCCTGGCAACATCTACGGTCATATCAGTGCGGGTACCGACTTGTGACAGTGCGCACTCATTACTGGACTGGGCAGGGAGGAACGAGGAAGCAGGAGTGGGAATAAGATAACTTTATTCTTAAGACAAACGTCATTCAGTTTAGGTTTGTGCATGGTTGAGTTGGCCCGCAGGCAAAGTCTGACATGAGCTTGATGTTATGCAATAATAATAAATTGATCATCAAGATATCTACAGTGTTTTTTTATGAACGGGCAAGTTAATACAGTAGTGACATAAATCAAACAGTGGTTTGTGCTGACTAAATTGTCAATCAATCAAAGTATGAGTAGTGATCGAGTAGGTGGATATTATTGGATCTAACATAGTCATAAATCATAAATGAAGATAATCACATCTAATCATATTTTTTAGTTACAAGTTTTTTTAATGTTAAATGTTTTTTTGGTTTTATTTTGTCTCGTGATTGTTTATTTTAATCGAGACAAGTGCAGGTAGTGGGTGGGTGGGTTTTTAGAAGAGATGTACAGCTGACGAGTGTCAGTGGGAGAGTCGAGAGGTTGGGGGAAGCAGAGGCTTGAGGAAGAGAGTGGGAGAGGGAGCCTCTGATTGGCTGTTAGGGAGTGAGCCTCCTGGGAGGTGTTTGTGATTGACAGGTGGGCTTGGCTGCTTCACTGGCTGCCTCCCCGCCCCAAGTAATGACAGCAAATGACTACCTCCATGGTCAATTAACCCCATGGCGACTTTATAGTGCTGCCCCACTGGGAGACCAGGTGGCTGGAACCATGACCTCATATCCCACTCAGTCACATTATCCTGATACTGAGCCAACCAGTCCTTGCCCTGTCCTAATAATGCCGAGCACCTGGCTAGGAAGCATCAAGTATCAATTTTAAAAGTCATTGGTTTGACTCAACTGGGAGTCGAACTCCCACGCTCTACTGATTAGGCCTATTTTGAGATTGTTATTTCATGCATATTTAAGACCTTCCCTATCGTGATGATGACATCTGAACTTCGAAAAATATCCTTAAAAGGCTTAACAATAACATATTAAAGTTGCATAATCCTGTGCTTTTGAGTGTCTACCTACCAGGTTATTTTTAGATGAATATATTACGTTGTCATGAATGACCTACTTCGGACTATGCCCCAACTCTTATTCTAAAAGGTTCATTTTGGAGATATTTAAACTGATTAAAACACGCCCAAACTTAAAGTGTTCGGTGTGCATATTGAAATGCTGGACGCCACATATTCCTTTAAATTGAGTTAGTTGTCATTTAAATGCATAAATCAATGCAACATGAATAGAGTGCTGCCTAAGTTGGAAATGCGCAGTCAAATCTAGGTGTTTGTTTTGGTTGACACAATTTGATGCTTCACCAGCAGGGGCATAGCTAGGCGTACGCGCGTACGCCAAAACATCCACATCGTTTTGTCCAAAAAAAATTAAATTAAAAAATAATAAAGAGAGAGAGAGAGAAGGGGGGTTTACTTAGATATGATTTCATATTCGGAAGGGTGTGACGCTGTAAGCGGCCCCCTAAACCCCCTGCCGAAATTAGGAGTACACATTGTTAAAGGTCTAGCTACGCCCCTGACCAGATAATACAATTTTAAATGAAACAGCAAACATTTCACTTCACATATCCCCCCACCTTTTTGATTCAATATATGTACAAAAATGCCTCTATGTTTCATTCAACAAAAACCGAATTTGTTCAATTGTTGAAATATCATCGAGTTCTTTTTTCGGCTGCAGCTGTCAAAAATGGAACCAAACATTCCGCTTCACCTACATTCCCCCAACAACTTGCTTCAACATATGCACAAACATGACCATATGTTTCATTTAAAAAAATACCGAAATTCATTGAACAAAATGGTTGAAATCGAGCTGTTTACCGGCTGCGTCTGTCTCAAAATGGGCGGGAATCAAAACTTTGACGTTCGCCACACGTTAGGAACCAGCGGAGATTTGAACCCCAAATAAAGCCACCTACCGACGTCAAACCACCACATAACAACTCCCACATAATCCCAGAGTGATTACTTACCATTTTTCAACATGTTGGAGTGATTAGTTTCCTTTTAAAGGCTTGAATCGTGGTGGTTGTTGCTCCTGAGGGTGGGTTTGTTCCCGGTGTTCTGCCGCTGGTCTGTCCGGTGTCGGCTGCTCGTCTGCCTGTAGCTGATCGCGTCCCGTCAGGGGGCGCCTCGACCAATCACAGGCCGGCTTAGCGGCTCCCGACAACTCAGCATGGCCGGAGCAAGGAATTTCAAACTAGTACTAAGGCGCTGACAAAAGGCATTATTCACTGAATAAACTACATCTTAGTTAACAAATAAAATATAAAAAAACATTCATTCATGTATCTAGGAATGGTACTGTACGGGCGGAAGTCCACTTCTGTGGTGCTGACAAGTGTTAATATTCAATGAATAAACTACATTATGTTAGCCTAAATCATCCTGATATGACCTTAGATGTTGTCAGGTTTCAAACGTTGGAAACCCACTTTAGCGAAAAGACTAAAGGGCTTCCAGAATTCCAGTTAGTCAGCTTTTTTTTTCTTCCTTAAAAAAATATTATTATTATTATTGTTATTATTATTATTGTCATTATTTTTTCAATTGTATTTATTACTGTCGTGGGGGTGATGAAAATGGGAAATACTGTGCCTAGAGCGGGACTCGAACCCACATCTCTTTGCATTCCGGGCCAGTGTGCTAACCATTACACCACCTAGGCTCCCTGATATCAACACACTCCCCACGCCTACCTGTCTATGTGGTTACTTGCCTGAGAGGTCAGTGCAGACCACTACACTCGTCCCCCTGGAATTGTAAGTCTTGTAATGCTTACAATTACATACATACAGGCAATGCACTAACACATACATACACAGGGTAGGTTCAACAACCATACAGCGCAAAGCTTGTACAGGATCCTGATCACGGCAACCAGTGTCGTGGGGGTGATGAAAATGGGAAATACTGTGCCTAGAGCGGGACTCGAACCCACATCTCTTTGCATTCCGGGCCAGTGTGCTAACCATTACACCACCTAGGCTCCCTGATATCAACACACTCCCCACGCCTACCTGTCTATGTGGTTACTTGCCTGAGAGGTCAGTGCAGACCACTACATTACTAAATGTAGTTTATTCTTTGAATAATAACACTTGTCAGTGCCAGAGAAGTGGACTTCCGCCCGTACAGTACAATTCCTAGATACATAAATGAATCTTTTTTATATTTTATTTGTTAACTAAGATGTAGTTTATTCAGTGAATAATGCCTTTTGTCAGCACCAGAGCACTGGTTTTCTGGTTGTATAGTCCAAAGACTTGGTACATGAATGAAACGGTCAGTTGCAATAATAACTGCATGCAAATCCTGTTCGATAATGAAAGTATTAAATGTATTATAAATGAACTACTGGCTGCAAGGAGAGGGGGAGAGAGGGAGAGAGAGGTGGGGAGGGAGAGAGAGAGGGCGAGAGAGGGGAGAGAGAGGGAGAGAGAGGGGGAGAGGAAGAGAGAGGCGGAGAGGGGAGAGAAAGGGGGAGAGGGGAGGGATAGGGGGCGAGGGGAGGGAGAGGGGAGAGACAGAGAGGGAGAGAGAGGGAGGGAGAGGAGAGAGAGATGGAGAGAGATGCAGAGAGAGGGAGAGAGGGGGAGAGAGGCGGATAGGGGAGAGAGAGGGAGAAAGAGACGGGGGAGAGGAAGAGAGAGTGGGAGAGGTGGAGAGAGAGGCGGAGGGGGAGAGAGAGGGGGAGAGGGGGAGAGGAGGGAGAGAGAGGGAGAATGAGGGACGTAGACAGAGCTGGGTGGGAGAGGGTCGCAGAGAGGGAGAGAGGGGGGAAGGGGGAGAGAAGGAGAGAGAGGGGGAGAGGGGGGGAGAGATAGAAAGGGGAGGGGGAGAGAGGGAGAGAGAGGGAGAGGGGAGAGAAGGAGAGAGAGGGGGGGGGAGGGGTGAGGGAGAGGAAAAGAGTGGGGGGAAGGAAGTAGAGGGAGACAGTAAGAAAGAGAGGGAGAGAGAGGGGGAGAGAGAGGGAGAGGGAGAGGGAGAGGGAGAGAGAGATACGAAGGGAGCCACTGTGTGGTAAGATAACACCAACACTACAACTGGCCAGCATTGAAAACAAGCCTGGGTACCTGGGCTTATATGCTATGGACAGTATAAATACAGCCTCAATAAAAAAAAAGAAGAAAAAAATAAAGAGAGAGGGCGGGAGGGAGGGAGGGTGAGGACTGGGAGAGTGGGGGGTGACTTCACAGAGTTTCTCCCACCTTCTCCCCCCTGGAACCATAACTGGCAGAACGTCAGATTGTTCCATGGCTGAACATTTGAACCCACATTTGGGAGTCAATCTCCGTTAAAACAATAACCCTACACTGACGTGACGCACGATATGCCCTATAGTATACACTCCCTTATTTGGTGTGTGCGATTAGTTCAGACGAGTTGACGTTGACGTCACAAGTAATTTGAGTTAGATTTATGTGATGGAACGTCAGGCAGACGACAAGGTAGTTAGGGTGTTTTCTTTTACCCGCGCAAATCCGTGTCAACCACAGAGTCCGTCATTGAGTCGCCTGAGTGTGAAATGTGTCGATTTCAGTGTCACGTGTTCTTTTATTTAGGTTAATAGACTACATCACGGTTCCGACTGAGCATGCGCTGAAAACGGCCTTGGGAGCAAAGCAAAGGCATATGGCCATTGAGTCTGCCAAAGCGCGCAGTGAAAAACGTTAGTTTTATTAAAAAATAACAGAAATCCAAAACCCTAACCTTATCAATTTAATATAATCTTTTTGTTAAACATGTTTTCTATATGTGTTCCAAGCGGTTTGTCTCTAGGTGGTGTAGTTTGATCAATATTTTACTTTTTCTGTATGGAGATTGCTCACTGCCATTGACAATGCATTGAGTACTCTAGCTATGGCTCTAACACTAGTCTGAGTGCCTAGATCTTTCTAAATCTAAATGCACATGGCATAAGATGTGCTGATTATATTGATGTAAATGCAATGCTGGATAAAAGATTAATATCTTAATTTATTATATATATTTTTTTAGTTGGTATTCTATGTTTCAAACAAGAGCTGAGATGAGCTGAAAATAGCACATTTCATAGCTGCACCCAGTGTATTAGCATGTGCCATGTGCTTCTGGGGGGGTTGTTTTGCTCTGATGCATCCCACAATGCACCGCGCCGCTGGAACCGTGACGTAGTCTATAGTAATCAAAGGCCTTCACTCCAAACTATCAAAAGCCTATAAGTTATGTGTACATTTCACTGGCCACCTGGCGGATGGAACGTTGTCGTCAAAGGAGACAGACGTTGGTTGGCCGGTTGGTTGTTGGAGTTGTACGTCCTGGCAACATCTAAGGTCATATCATGATGAGTACAATGTATACAAACTTGTTGGTTTGTTGGTTGTTGGGGGTTTACGTCCTGGCAACATCTAAGGTCATATCAGGATGAGTACTAGATAAAAGATTCACCCCGTACTTCCAGTACAGAATCTAAGGTCATATCAGGACGGGTACATACAGACTTGTTAGCTGGTTGGTTGTTGGAGTTATAGGTCCTGGCAACATCTAAGGTCATATCAGGACGGGAAGAGAGACGTAGAGCCTAGACTAACTATCCATTTTCTCGACCTACATTAATGTTGTCGTGGTCTGTGTGGAGTGGAATTCATAAACCTTCCAATCAATCGAAGCTGACGTCAGCCGTGATATATATATATATATATACTCGCGTATATCCCTGATATGCCAGTGTAGGTGATGCGCGATACATATATATATATATATATAATATATACTATAATATATAGATATATATATATATATATATATATATATATAAATATATGTATATATATATAAATATATATATATATATATATATCAAAAGGTGCTACGCAATATGGCCCACAACTTTGTCCATAATAATGATCAACACACTATCTACCTATGCATTTGCTCAGGATAAACTGATTTGTTTTGTACATGGCGTTTCAAAATCCCAATAGAATACATATTGATTTGAAGCAAATGTCCTTGTGTTTTCAGTGTAACCGTTTCTGTGCTGTTTTGTGTCAATCATTACTATGGACCAAAAAAAAGAAGCGTTAGCACCTTTTGAGACAGGCTCATATATATGACCAAATAGGGTGGCTGACTGGCCAGGTATCTGGCTTCTCGTGCACAAACTGGCTGCTTTTCGTGCAAAAATAAAGTTGTGGGTTCGATCTCCGGCAGAGTAGTTGCGCTAATGACATGCACACTTCCTTATTTGTGGTTACTTAATTAATTACGTATTACCCTGACGCTGTGCATTAGAACTACTAATATTTCCTGGACCGAAACACTGACCTACATTGAATCCTGCATATTCACCTTATGTCGACTGGTACCAGTGGCAGGCCTACGCTTATTAAAGGCCCTGTCACATTACGGCGTATGGCGGGAGCGTATTGAAAACCTACGTAGGTCCTGCGCGTGCCGGCCTATGATGACATTTGGTGACCTTTCGGGTGGTTTTGAGCGTATGTGGAACCTACGAGGAGCGTACGAGGAGCGTATGAGGAGCGTATGGGAGCGTATGGGAGCGTGCTGTGACATTTTTTGACAGTATGGGCCATACGCCCTCATAGGTCGGGTTTTTTTTGAGCATGCACAAAAAAATTTGGACGGACGGATTTATGAAAGCGTATGGCGGCGTATGCCTCATACGCTTCACATACGCCGGCATCTGGCGGCATCTGGCAGCGTATGAGTAGCGTATGAGTAGCGTATGCGTAGCGTATGAGTAGCGTATACGGCGTATGCCGACGTATATGACGTAACGCGCTTACGCCGCCATACGCTCCCGCAAAAAACCCTAATGTGACAGCCCCTTAAAATCGCAGAGTCTGTTGAAGCATCAAATTGATCAAATAAATACAATTATCTAGATTTAATTCTACAGATCTAACTTGGAAACTGGTTCATTAAGTGTTTGTTGCTGCACATAACGAAATGCGAGGTCTATTTAATAGAAATAAGAATATGTTATTGCTGAAGCCTATGCGGTTCAATATTTTGGTACACATATCGAAAGTAATTTTGCATTTTCCATGAACAAATCTCCAAGCTTTGTCATTCATAAAGAAGGTTACTTCAATTTAAAGTAGGTTAGATTAAAAAAAAAAAAGTTGTTATTGAGGCTGTATTTATACTGTCCATATCATATACTGTCCAAAGCAGATCCTCTATTCTCAACTGTCTTCTGGTTACAGAAAGAGAGGGCACCCTCATCTCCGGTTCAAGGAGAAACCTGAAGCTGAGAGACATTAAGACCGACTCATGGACGCAACTCTCACAGCAGAGAGCTAAATGGAGAGCGGCAGTCAAGTAATGAAAGCAGTCTTTGTCGCATCGCGACCGACAGCATGATGATGATGATGATGATGAGCATATAAAGCCGGGTACACAGGCTTGTTTTTCAATGCTGGCCAGTTGTAGTGTCGGTGTTATCTTAACACACAGTAGCTGCTGATAAGGTATCTGGTTGCCTGCATTTCAGTAGCAGATAGATAATTGGTTGGTATGGTTAGTAGCCTATGTTAGTTTTTTTGGATTTTCTTGGCATATATGTATTTTATTTTGTTCTACTCTTATTACTAGACGAGCGTACTCCTATATAAATATCATAGGCTTGTATGTAGCTGTGTGATTTGTTATCTGGCTATTCTTGGCATGGTTACCTTCCATGGGCAGCTGTCACTCAACCCCAGCTGTAGGTGGTGTCCATAATGTGTACATAGTGGCTGGGTGTGCTTGCCCATCGGCCCTGTGGTAACAGGTAGTTGCAGACAGATACAATAAACATTTATATTAAAAATGTCCTTCTCCGCCACTTGCACCCTTACTGGTGCATAGAGGGAACATTTAACCAAACATTAACTGTCTCTTATATAGGAACATCTCGTCATAATCTCGGGCACTATGTATTAACATATTTTTCACATAGTCTCATATGTCACACAGCGAGTGGGGCACACAGCGAGTGTTTTTCTATTACATAACATTGGTCCCCACTCCGTCACCCGAGAATAGCAATGCTTTCTGCCAATATATAATTCCGAACCGAAAATCCGTATATTTTTACAATGGTGCTGGATTCTGCATGAGTGTTCAGCATGCTGCATCAATGTAATGTACCCTGCATTAGTGTTTAGCATGCATCAGTGTTATGTACCCTGCATTAAGACTACGCATCCTGCATCAACATTATTCCCGCTACCGGTTGCTGCATCAGTACTCAGAATGCTGCATCAATGTTATGCATGCTGCACCATGGTTACATACCCTGCATTATGAACACACATCCTGCATATTGCATCAATGGTATGTGCCCTGCACCATGGTTACATACCCTGCATTAGGAACACACATCCTGCATATTGCATCAATGTCAATAACGCTGCACCATGGTTACATACCCTGCATTAGGAACACACATCCTGCATATTGCATCAATGGTATGCACGCTGCACCATGGTTACATACCCTGCATTAGGAACACACATCCTGCATAGTCCATCAATATTATGTACCCTGTGTTATGAAGACACATACTGCATCAAGATTGTCCTTCCTGCATCATGATACTGCGTGTTGCATCAATTTTCAACTTGCAGCATCAATGTAAAACACTTTGCATCAAGACTACATACCCGACATCAAGGTTCTCCATCCTGCATCATACCTTTGCATTGCAACTTAGTAAAATGTGTTTGAGTGTCAGCGGGGACTGTATTGGGTGTCAGTCCCCGCTGACACTCAAACACATTTTACTAAGTTGCATTGATTTGTTGGCCCTGCGCCAACAGTTCTACACTGCAGACAGTATGCATGCCCTTTTTACTACGGTAAAACAGGAAAACATGTTAGCCTTTTTGAGGGCAGCTGGACTGTACCAGCTCATATAGTTTACTAAATAGATTCTATCAATTATTAATATAACTTTTCTTTTTCTATGGGAATTTGTTTCCCTTGACCACAAATATATGATTGTGAGCTTTCTAATTTAATGAGTGTCTATTGGCACATAATTGATTGTCTGCTTTTACATGTAAAAGTGATGGTTTGAACAAAAAAACAAACATTTCTTGCCGTGAATATGGCCTATGCTCCCAACACGGCGTAAAGCAACCACCAATCAATCAATCAAACCATTGCATGCGCATCAGATGCATGCGTCCTGAATTAACTAACTGCAGTCTGCACCAGGTTCCGTGCTTCCTCTATCAGGTCTGCTTCCTGCATCATGGTTCTGCAACCTGCATCATGTCTGTGACCTGCTGTAAACTTTCCTGATATTTAGACATTGGAGGAGGGTGTGAACTAGTCTACAGTAATTACAATTGTTGTATAAAAAGGCAAATGGTATAAAGAGCCAGAGGCATTAAGGTATTATGTGGTGCTGGTGATCCTTTACTGAGTTGATATAAACATTATGTAGTTATAGATAGTGTGAGAGGGGCACTACCTTTAGTGTGATAGAGCCTTAGCAGCTCTGCTCACATACACCCTCCTCCAATTGTTATTTACGGATCACTGCACACCCAGACACAAAAGGGCACTGTAGCCATAAACAACCAAGGCTTGGATACAGGCAGGTTGGATGTTCATTGGTTGATTGAAGAATGCCTATTGCTAATTGGAGGACCTGGTCAGGTGTGACAGCCATCTCGGATTCTACAGCCTATATAATAATAAAACAAGCAAGCTCCTTCTCGTTCCTTCTGCACACTCTATACTCTGCCTGTTTTACTCTTGCCTGTAGTGATTTCCTATTTAGCCTGCCTACACAACCACAGCTGCCAGCCATCGACTTTACACTGCATCATGTCTGCGGCCTGCATCAGGTCTGCTTCCTACATCAGGTCTGCAACCTGCCTCAGGACTGCATCATGGTTCTGCTTCCTGCATCATGTCTGCGACCTGCATCAGGTCTGCAACCTGCATCAGGTCTGCTTCCTACATCAGGTCTGCAAACTGCATCACGATTCTGCTTCCTGGATCATGGTTCTGCTTCCTGCATCATGGTTTTGCTTCCTGGATCATGGTTCTGGTTCCTGCATCATGGTTCTGCTTCCTGCATCAGGTCTGCAACTTGCATCACACTTCTGCTTCCTGCATCATGGTTCTGCTCCTGCATCATGGTTTTGCTTCCTGCATCATGGTTCTGCTTCCTGCATCAGGTCTGCAACCTGCATCAGGTCTGCAACCTGCATCAGGTCTGCTTCCTGCATAACGGTTCTGCTTTCTGCATCATGGTTCTGCTTCCTGCATCATGATACTTGTCGCTACCTAAGCTGGCGCTCAGCATTATTAGGTTAGGGCAAGGTCCAGTCCGTCTCATTGGCATAATTAATGTGATGTATTATTCCAATTTAACTCAGCTTGTACCAATGGCTTTTCCCAGACAACGCTGAGACATCTGCTGTTGCATTTTGATTCGGTGGCCCATTATGCCTTGTTCTTGGTTGTCCATTGGTGGCGACACACCACCAGCTCATCATTTGTTGTAAACTCATCAATGACTGATGAGTCCAATTTGTGCTCGGAACGTTTGGTGGCACGTTGGACGTGTGTGTGTGTAGCTGCTGTCAGAGAGTTTGGAAGATGGAGACAATCTTTTCTCTGCTGACAAGTTTGCTTAGCTTGAGATATATGATCGGTTTCAAACCGTGTTGTCCGTTTACAAATAGAAGCACACCATGAACTCCTGTTTGTTTGTTGTTGTTTTACATCCTGGCAACATCTAAGATGAACTCCTGTCCTTGGCCACTATTTCCCAGGATGCATAGTCCGATGGCGTTTGAATTTTTGTCATATTTTTTAGATAAATATATCAAACTGATCATTATAACCTACTGATCATTAGTCCAGACTAATTTGATGAAAACTTGCTAATTTCAGAGCAATTTGAGCTGAAAGAACCCAAAATCATTTCGACAAACTTGCCTATGACACAGATTACTATGTCGCGATGGTCAGGTGATGTGAGTTGACCTCGTAATGTGTATGTCTTAGAACCTGACTAATGCCATATATGGTATTGGGAATGAGGGCAAGACAAATCAGGTCACTAGATTGACCTAATTCATTTGTGGCTCCCTGCCTAATGGCTTCCTCAAAGTAAGTGTCCAATGGGATGAGGTAGTAGATTCACTGATTATTCTGTACATGCTATCCCAAGTTACTAGATAATGCACCAATATCGAAATTCGGTATAATGAATCAAATGTAGATAAGTATTTTTCTTTTGAAAAATATATGTTTCATCGGACCATGCACATTTAACATTACATTTCTTCAGCTTGTATTTATGGCAGTCCTTGAACCTTTTCTTCTGACCACCTTGATTTCTGCGTCCATTTTCAATGCATATTATGTAATGGGCCTGTCACATTACGCCATATGGCAGCGGCGTATATAAAACGTACCGATACAATTTGAAAACCGTTGCGGGATGACGTATGGTGACCTTTGTGCACTGATATGAGCATATGCTTAGCGTGTGAGTAGCGTATGAGTAGCGTGTGAGTACATATCAGTTTTCGGCGCATACGCTGTTGTACACCGTCATACGCTATGGATACGCTGGATACGCCCGGTCCCTCCCGCCCCCTCTCTCCCTCCCTCCCTCGCAGCGCCTTTATATCCCAAGAGCATACTCCGGGCATATGCTGAATATACGCTTTGTACGCGCTGAGAATACGCTACGAATACGCTCAAATACGTTACATGCACGCCAGGTGTACGCTACATATGCTATAGATACGCCGAAGGAGCGGTTTTAGCATATGCGTAACGCAAGATGGCGTACGTATAGCATATGGGCAACGTATGATGGCGTACGCTTCGCGTATGCATAGCGTATGAGGAGCGTATGAGCCTTACGTCACCATACGCTGACATTTTTTAGCATGCCCAAACAATTTTAGGACGGACGCGCGTATGATGGCGCATAAGGGATACGCTGGGCGTATATGACGTATGCGCAGCGTATGCGTAGTGTATGCGAAGCATATGCGAAGTGTATGTGAAGCATATGCGAAGCGATGGCGAACCGTATGATGGCGTAAGCCGGCGTATGTGACGCAAGCGGATACGCCGACATACGCTTCCGCCATACGCCGTAATGTGACAGGCCTATAAGACCCGAGTCACAGCAGGCACATGAAGTCAGCGTGCGCTATAACCAATTAGGCCACCACACCCAGTCTCCTTCGCAATAATCGATGCTATACTTCCAGTTCATCTTCCACGCCCGTCTTGTTGGCGTCGTGTGTGTGTGACGTCACTGTGTAGTACGTCGCGGTGCACGTCGCGGCTGACGCTGCATGGTTCTGCGGCGACGCGTCACACGACTGGTTCGGCGTTCTCTGAACGGGCGGCGCCCCCATCACTTTGTGTTTAGTGCACCATTTGCCGCCAGGTGGCAGCTTCGACTCAGCCGGCGCGTCCTCCTCTGGGGAAACCAAGTTCAGTGGATCCTTGTTAAAACGCACTAATATTATTACTAGTAATAGGCGGGAAGCGTGTAGATTTTAGTACAATGTGTCCTTGATAAAACATACTAATGGGGAATGGTGTAATTGTTAGTACAGTGGGTCCTCGTTAAAATGTACTAATGGGGAAACTGGTAGAACAATGCACCCTCGCTAAAACATGCTAATGGGGGAAGGGAGTAAATGTTACAACAATCCACCCTCATACTAATAGACGGGAAGGATGTAAATTTGAGTACAATGCACCCTCGCTAAAACATTCTAGTAGGGGACGGGTGTATATGTTAGTACAGTGCACCCCTGTTATCATGTGCTAATAGCGGAATAGGGGAAAGGTGTAAATGTTAGTACAGTGGATCCTTGTTAAAATGTACTAATGGGGGAATGGTGTCAATGTTAGTACAATGCACCCTCGTTCTAATAGAAGGGAAGGATGTAAATATTAGTACAATGCACCCTTGCTAAAACATACTAATAGGGGACAGGAGTAAAGGTAAGTAAAGTGTACCCTCGGTAAAATGTACTAATGGGGGAACGGTGTAAATGTTAGAACAATGGACCTTCATACTAATAGACGGGAAGGATGTAAATATTAGTACAGTGCACCCTCGGTAAAACATACTAATAGGGGACGGGAGTAAAGGTAAGTAAAGTGCACCCTCGCTAAACGTACTAAAGGGGAAGGGTGTAAATGTAAGTACAATGCACCCTTGTTAGTACAATGCTACTTCGTTAGAACGTACTGATAGGGAACAGGGGGAAGAGTTTAAATGTTAGTACAATGCACCCCCGTTAAAACATACTAATAGGGAAGTGTTAGTACAATGCACCCTTGTTAGTACGTACTCATAGGGTATAGAGGGAAGAGGTTAATTGTTAGTACAATGCACCCCCGCTAAAATGTACTAAAAGGGAAAAGTATCAGTACAATGCACCCTCGCTAAGATGTACTTTAGCCCTAGTCAATTGTACTAATAGGGGAATGGTGTAAGGGTTAGAACAATACACCCTCGTACTAATAGATGGGAAGGATGTAAATATTAGTACAATGCACCCTCGGTAAAACATACTAATAGCGGAATAGGGGAAAGGCATAAATGTTAGTACAGTGGATCCTTGTTAAAATGTACTAATAGGGGAAGGATGTCAATGTTAGTACAATGCACCCTTGCTAAAACATGCTAATAGGGGACGGTAGTAAAGGTAAGTAAAGTGCACCTTCGGTAAAATGTACTAAAGGGAAGGGTGTAAATGTAAGTACAGTGCACCCTCGTTAGTGCAATGCTCCTTTGTTAGAACGTACTGATAGGAAGCAGGGGGAAGAGTTTAAATGTTAGTACAATGCACCCCCGTTAAAACATACTAATAGGGAAGTGTTAGTACAATGCACCCTTGTTAGAACGTACTCATAGGGTATAGAGGGAAGAGGTTAATTGTTAGTACAATGCACCCCCACTAAAATGTACTAAATGGGAAAAGTATCAGAACAATGTACCCTCGAAAAGATGTACTTTAGCCCTAGTCAATTGTGCTAATAGGGGAATGGTGTAAGGGTTAGAACAATGCACCCCTGTACTAATAGATGGGAAGGATGTAAATATTAGGACAATGCACCCTCGCTAAGACATTCTAATGGGGGAATGGTGTATATGTTAGTACAATGCACCCCCGCTAAAACATACTAATAGCAGAATAGGGGAAAGGTGTAAATGTTAGTACAGTGGATCCTTGTTAAAATGTACTAATGGGGGAAGGGTGTAAATCTTAGGACAGTGCACGCTTGTACTAATAGATGGGAAGGATGTAAATATTAGTACAATGCACCCTCACTAAAACATGCTAATAGGGGACGGTTGTAAAGGTAAGTAAAGTGCACTCTCGGTAAAATGTACTAAAGGGAAGGGTGTAAATGTAAGTACAGTGCACCCTCGTTAGTGCAATGCTCCTTCGTTAGAATATACTGATAGGGAACAGATGTACTTTAGCCCTAGTCAAGTGTATTAATAGGGGCATGGTGTAAGGGTTAGAACAATGCACCCTCGTACTAATAGATGGGAAGGATGTAAATATTAGTACCCTCGCCCTCACTAAGACATACTAATAGGGGAATGGTGTAAATGTTAGAACAATACACCCTCGTACTAATAGATGGGAAGGATGTAAATATTAGTACAATGCACCCTCACTAAAACATGCTAATAGGGGACGGTAGTAAAGGTAAGTAAAGTGCACCTTCGGTAAAACGTACTAATAGGGGAAGTGTGTAAATGTAAGTACAATGCACCCTCGCTAAACCACCCCATACCCCACAAGTAGTAATAGGGGAAGGGCGTAAGTGTTAGTACAATGCTCTTTCGTTAGAACATACTGATAGGTTTCGATTGATTAGTGGTTTCTTTACACCGTGTCGGCAGCATAGGCCATATTTTTTTATTTTTTTATTTTGTTTGGTCCATTAGTTGTTTAAGCAGGGGAAATTTCAGTCATAGACGACTGGTCTTCCTCATTCCACTGCTGCTCGATAGAAAGCCCGAGCCTACACTTTTACCGACCCAAGGGATTTTTAACCTCCCACACCACATAGACATGGTATGAGAGCACCCGGCCTTTGATGACGCTGTAAGTTATACACAGCGGTGGAAATCCAAATTGGCAGAGCTGGGGGCATGGGGAATCGAACCGCCGACCCTCAGATTAGGAGTCTGACCTAGAAAAAAAGTCAGACACTCTAACCACTCCGCCACAGAGAACGCCACATTCACGGCGAGAATTGTTTGGTTTTTATTCAACCCTCGCTTTAACAGAATACAAAAACACAGAATACACTTTGGATTTAAAAAGCTCAAAGTTACAAAATTTGTGGCTTAAGGCCCAGTCAGACCTTACCGGACTGAGTACCGGACACCACCGGACAAAGAATTATCTAGTCCGTTGTTGTCCGGTGTAAAAATGTACCGAAATGTACCGAAATGTACCGGATGAAACGAACGCTAAACGGACAAGGAACGTACATTAACGAATATCCACCGGACGATAACCGAACAGACACACCGGATGGGTACCATATATAAACCGTACATTGCCGTATTTCACCGAACAGTGTCCGTTTTCTGTCCATTTCCTCAATCCGGTGAGGTCTGAGTGGGGCTTAAAGGAAATAGAATTTAGATAAAAGTTAAAGGTTGTTAAATGATCTAATTGGTTCAATGGACTATATGAGATGATATAGACGAGCTGCCCTTAAAAAGTCTAAAATGTTTTCTTGTTTTACTTTTGTGAAAAGGTCATGCATGCTGCTTGCAGTGTAAAACTGTTGGCGTAGGGCCAAGAAATCGACACAACTTAATAAAATGTGTTTGAGTGTAAGTGGGGACTGACACCCAATACATGCAGGTGGAGGGGTCCCCATTGAACAGAAAAGCATGTGTAAGCCGCAAGTGTCCAATACCCCTGTTAAAACATACTAATAGGGGAAATGTATAAGTGTTAGTACAATGCACCCATGTTAGAACGTACTGATAGGGAATAGGGGGAAGAGTTTAATTGTTAGTAAAATGCACCCTCGTTAAAACATACTAATATGGGTCAGGTATAAGTGTTAGTACAATGCACCCTCGCTAAGATGTTCTTTAGCCGTAGTTAATATGTACTAATAGGGGAATGGTGTAAGTGTTTGTACAGTGGATCCTAGTTAAAACGTACTAATAGGTGAGGGTTTGTGGGTGTGGGTGTGTGGGTATGTACGTGTGTGGTGGTGGGTGTGTGTGTGGTGGTGGATGTGTGTGGGTATGTTCATGTGTGGGTGCACGTTGGTGTGTGCGTGTGTATGTGTGTGTGGGTGCGTGTGGGTGTGTGGTGGTGGGTGTGTGGGTGTGCGCGTGCGTGCGCGCGTGCATGCGTGTGTGTGCGCGTGTGCGTGTGTGCTTGCGTGTGAGCAGTGCGTAACTAAGGGCGCCCACCGTTGCTAAGGAGAGGCGACTCCACGTCGTGACGTGCCTGGCACGTGACCCTGTGTATATCCACCGCACACAACACGACAAGACCGACGCCGATCACACCGATCACGATCCCACCGACTACCGACGTCATCAGGATGGCCCTGGGAAGAGAAAACAATGTAAAACGCCAATCCAACAATGGAGATATAAACAGTGGAATCAAACCTTCAAAAAGTTGGCTTGTTTTTATATTCCTATTTGTTGGTTCATTGATCCATAAGCATGTGATCATATGAAAAGTGGAATTAGTGAGAATGCAAAGTATTTTCAGGTAAAGATCTGTTATGTAACGTACATTTTTGGATTGTCATTTACGTGGTTTTACGCCTAAACTCAATGTAGTTTTTGTTTTGTTGTTGTTGTTGTAAATGAATTTGATTCATACATGGGTCATTCTCCCAAACTGTGTAGAGGTAAGCATCACTAACAAACAACTGTACTGTAGTCAGGTGATTTATTTGTTTAACGACCCCCCGACACAAAAAGTAGACATCGGCCATTGGGGTGTAGTCAGGTGAACTGTCAATGTACACAGGTAGGTGTGGGAAGGGCTCTGCTCAACCTGTTGCCCTCTGGGCATAGTTGCCATGGTTACTCACATGTAGAAGGTGGTTGCATCATGGATGCTGATGCCGGAATAGCAGAATTGCGAGCTCAAGACTTGTTCTAGGTGCAATATTCCATTGCAACCATGGCAACTGTACCGTTTGGGTACAGTTAGCATGGTTGCTTACATGTGGTGCCACTCACAAGGCGATATCTTTTTGGGTACAGTTGCCATAGTTACTCACATATGGGGCGGGTTCCCCTGAACATGATTCCTTCTGGGTACCAGTAACAGTTGTCATGGTTACTCACGTGTGGGGCTCTCCTCAACATGATCAGAGAGCGTGTATATAAACAGATGAGAGGGACAACTCCCATACTAGACCGTGTAACACCTGCCGACTGTGGCGCTCCAAGTGGTGGTTGTTGAACAGTATATGACACAGCTGTCAAACTCAAGGCATTGTCAATGGTCGTGTGCAATCTTCCTACAGAAAACGTTAAATATCTCTAAAACTACAACACCTAGCAACAAACTGATTGGAATACACATAGGAAAACATGTTTACCAACAAGATTATATTAAATTGATATGGTTAGGGTTCTGGATTTCTATTAATTTGGAATAAAACTGACGTTTTTCACTACGCGTACGGCAAACTCAAGGCATTGTCAATGGTCGTGTGCAATCTTCCTACAGAAAACGTTAAATATCTCTAAAACTACAACACCTAGAAACAAACTGATTGGAATACACATAGAAAACATGTTTACCAACAAGATTATATTAAATTGATATGGTTAGGGTTCTGGATTTCTATTAATTTGGAATAAAACTGATGTTTTTCACTACGCGTACGACAAACTCAAGGCATTTTCAATGGTCGTGTGCAATCTTCCTACAGAAAAAGTGAAATATCTCTAAAACTACACCAAATAGAAACAAGCCGCTTAGTACACATATAGAAAACATGTTTACCAAAAGGATTATATTAAATTGATAAGGTTAGGCTTCTGCATTTCTATTAATTTTGAATAAAAACAAATGTTTTGCACTGCACGTACCGTCAAACTCAAAGCTTGTTCAACACTAACCGCCAGGAACGCCACTGTAGCCTGTGTTACCGATTTTCGCGGGAGTTGTCCCTCTCATCTGTTTATATACACGCTCTCTGACATGATGCCCTTTTGGAACAGTTGCCATGGTTACTCACATGTGGGGCTCTACTCAACATGATGCCGTCTGGGTACAGTTGCCATGGTTACTCACAAATGGGGCTTCCCTCAACGTGATGCTCTCTGGGTACAGTTGCCATGGTTACTCATATGTGGGGCTCTACTCAACGTGATGGCCTCTTGGTACAGTTACCATGGTTACTCACATGTGGGGCTCCTCGCAGCAGGTGTCTACACAACAGTAGACGTACGAAGGCGGGTGGTTAAGGGGGCATGTCCGGAGGCGGTGTCCACTTCCGTTAATGACCGGCTCGTACTCAATACAGGAAGCGTCCACTGTTGGAAAGAACCAGCGCAACCACCCAGCGGCTTTTAGTGAAAAGCTAGATGAAACTAAATCAGCATAACCCGATCAGGGATGAAAGATCTCTGCGATTTCCTTCGCAGATTTGTGCGATCTTTAATACTTAACGATTCGCGTTATATAAAATACCAAGGAATCTGGATGTATATGACAACAATTGGGTAGTTTGAATCCCATTCTTACATGACCTTATATGTTGGTAGAACAGAAAAGCCAAGCAAGAACGAGTTAGATGTGGGTGATAATAAAGGCAAAACAAGGATAGTTGAAACCTAACATCCGACATTTTTCCGCAATTCCCTGGGAGTACTAATCATATGGGGGGAAATCTCCATCTTAGTGGAAATTTGCCGTCGGTGAAATAATCTCGGCTTCATTTGTGTGATTTTTGTGCGGGACCACTTTCATCCCTGGCCGATGAAACACATTGAATATTCACATTCAAAATACTTGATCCGATCCTTCATATCGACCTTCAGTGCTAGTACACACAAATAAACAGTTATTGCTGCATGGAAGAAGTGCTAAGTGAAATTAAAGTTGCATATCCGATAAGACCGTTACATTTCCAAAAGTGTGACATTTATCTTATTTTGAACCTATTCATCCAAACTAGACACTGGCGTTCTTAAAGTTGCATAGTCCGATTCTTTTGAGTTTCTGACATTTTCTGAGATAACTACATTAGGTTGATCGTTATAATATACCTCACTTTAGCTTGAAGTAACTTTGATTTTAAGTGGCTAACTTTTGAGATATTTGAAGTGCAACCAAGCAAAATTAGTTTTGGCAAGCTTGCCAAAACTCTGGGACCATAGGCTTCTGCAGTGATGGGTTCTATTAAATTGCCCCAGTAGTCCCTTCTGTGTGGCGATAAATGCTTAATAAGTGCCTCAGTATCTAAGTTAGATAATGTAGAATTAAATCTGGGTGAGCTTTTTTTGTTTTGAAAATTTGATGTTTCATCGGACTATGCAACTTTAACTGCCTAAGTTTTTTGTTGTTGGTAAAACAGTTTATTCTCCAGAATATACTCTTTTTTTTTCAGCGCCGAGGCACTGGTCTTCCATACGTTTACATTACACTGTAAATAGGTAGTAGATCAGCGGGTACTTAGATACTTAGATATTAGTGGATTGTGAAGGGTGTTAAGCCGTGTTTACACGGGAAATTGTGAAACGTTCTAGACAAGGCGATTTATATGAAGCGTTTTAGAAGCGTGTTTACACGGCGGAGTTGGAAAGTGTGTCGGCGCCGGGAACCAGCAGGCGCCTGTAGTCGGCAAGCACTGCTATTTGTTTAGTTTAAACACGTCGATTCGACGCAGATGTACCTGCTACGTTAATATCGCTTGGAATTTAAGGTTAATTTAATTAAATTTAATTTTTTGAGTCTGTAATTCTGTTAAATATGATCGTATTCACTAGATTTCGGCGTAATCGGGCACTAACACTGCCGGGCACCAGCTATTAGTTACTGCTCCATCTGTTGCCGGCACGCACTATTATTTTATACTATCGCTGCCCGGGAACCAGCTGAATCGCTTCAAATAAACCACCTCGGGAGGTGGTATAGATGAACCGTTTCATATGAAGCGATTCAGCCCTAAAACGCCTCAGAGTCGCGTTTACACGCCAAATGTGTGTCGATCTAGGCAAGTGGTTTCATATGAAACGTTTTAAATCGCCCATGTAAACACGGCTTATGTGTGTTAGTGGGTTAGACATAATAAGTTCAGTGTTCTGGGCTAAGATGGTGGGTCGCTGCAAAAACGGTGCTGCTATTACGGTATAGTTGAGGTAAGTAATTGAGTGAGGGGGTGGGGGGGGGGGGACAAGGAGGGAGGGAGGGAGGGAGGGGGGAGCAAGGATGGTGGGTGTGTGGATGCGCGTTAACTAAGTTAACTTAGTCAAAGCTGTTACTTCTGAAGCCTGTGTAAGTCTTGACAAGCAGGCAGAACATTTATCTTCCATGTTTACACTTCCAATATCTCCAAGGGAATGGTGCTCCCCTACTTCGACTATGGGGATGTCATCTACATGGGTGCCAAAAGGAACTGCTAAAAAAACCTGCAAATACTGCAAAACAGAGCCCTAAAAACATGCCTTACGGTGGACAAACTACATCCAACCTACGGCATCCACAAAAAAAAGCCTAAGTTAAATTATTAGAGAACATGAGAGTAATACACCTAAAAACACTGGCATTTGGGTATAGTTGAGAAAAAAGGTACCTGACCCAGCCACAAAGGAACATGGCAAACAATGCACCAATACTAACGCAAACCAGAAGCCACATCAAAGCACATGAAAGAAGTACACTAGAAATGGCTGCCAAAGTCTGGAACGCCCAAACAGTAAAGGGAGGGCAAATTCCTGACCTAAAAACATATAAAAAATATCTGTGCAAGGTAAAACCAGGAAACCACCCCTGAACTGTGACCAAGCGGGGCATGTGATATGTCAGAGCCCGCCAGCTGGACAGCTCTTGGGAGGTGCCCAGGCCAAAAAACTAAGCAGATACAAACAAAACCACACACCAAACACATAAAGATCTATTGCGTACAAGCCTATAATATATAAATAGAGTAGGCTAGTCTAGGGATAAGAGTAGAAGGAAAACAATTGTCAAGAAAAACCCCAAAACAACATACATAGATCTACTAACCATAAACACCAACTATAAGAAAAAGAAAAAAAACCAAAACTGGCCAGCATTGAAAACAAGCCCGATCATCCGGCTTACATGTTATGGTCAGCATAAGCACCCCATAAAAAACAAAACAACAAAAACACCCCAAATCCCACCCCCCACACCCCACAGCCCACAGCTCAGACCCCACACTCCACACCCCACACCCCACACCCCACACCCCACACCCCACCATCCTTACCTGCAGTCCGCACGGTCGCCATGACTACGGCCACCAGGAGGCGTACCCACCTGCTGGCACGTCCTCCTGCACCCCGTCCTCCCCATACCGCCATGCTTGGCACGCTGACGAGATCTGCACGACAAGTGTATTGTTACACCACTAGCGCCGCAGATACAGCGGGGCTGGTTGTTGGAGTTTTACGTCCTGGCAACATCTAAGGTCATATCAGGACGGATACCTACAGACTTGTTAGCTGGTTGGTTGTTAGAGTTTTACGTCCTGGCACATCTAAGGTCATATCAGGGACGAGAGTACGGACTTTTTGGTTGGTTGGTTGTTGGAGTTTGATGTCCTGGCAACCTCTAAGGTCATGTCATATCAAGGACGGGTACCGACTTGTGACAGTGTGCCTTCATGGCGACTTTATAGTAATGCACCAATGGGAGACCAGGCCATGACCTGGTATCCCACTCAGTCACGTTATCCTGACACTGAGTTGACCAGTCCTTGCCCTATCCTATATGGTGGGTGCTTTTAAAGCTGCAAAGTCCGATGAAAGCAATGCCTCTTTAACTCAAAGTGCTTAGCGAACTTTGACCGGGTGTAGCAGCCGAATCGTTTGTTTGTTGTTGTTTTACGTCCTAGCAACATCTAAGGTCATATCAGGACGGGTACCAACTTGTGACAGTGCGCACTCATGGCGGCTTTATAGTGCTGCCCCACTGGAAGACCAGGTTGCCAGCACCATGACCTGATATCCCACTCAGTCACATTATCCTGACACTGAGCCAACCAGTCCTTGCCCTGTCCTAATAATGCTGAGCGCCAGGCTAGGAAGTCACAAGTATCAATTTTTTAGTCATTGGTTTGATGCGACCAGGGTTCGAACCCACGTCCCCACGATCTACTAACACGGGAGACGGATGCTCTAACTCATTCGGCCATCCCGTCTGGTCACAGCCGAATCGTTATAAGTAAGAGCTTCCCGTGTGGAAGATCGGGATTTCGATTCCCGGTCGAATAAACCAATGACTTACAAAATTGATACTTGTCGCTACCTAGTGTGGTGCTCGGTATTAATAGGATAGGGCTAGGAATGGTTAGTTCAGCGCCAGAATAATGTGACTCAGTCGGATGTCAGATCATGGTGCCGACAGTAGGCTTCGTCTCCCATTGGGGCAACACTATAAATTCGACATGAGTGTGCACTGTCACAAGTCAGTACCCGTCCTGAAATGGCCTTAGATGTTGCCAGGATCTCATCATCATCATGCTGTCGGTCGCGATGCGACAAAGACTGCTTTCATTACTTGACTGCCGCTCTCCATTTAGCTCTCTGCTGTGAGAGTTGTGTCCATGAGTCGGTCTTAATGTCTCTCAGCTTCAGGTTTCTCTTGATGGTATCCTTGAATCGGAGACGAGGGCGCCCTCTCTTTCTGTAACCAGAAGACAGTTAAGAGTAGAGGATCTGCTTTGGTAGCCTGTCTGATGACATCCTCATGAGGTGTCCAGTCCACCGGAGATTCTTTTTGATCAGAAGATCTTCCATAAAGGGCAGCCCCGTCCGTTCGAGTATTTCCTTATTTGTCACTTTGTCCTTCCAGGTTAGCCTCATGATTGAACACAGATGTCACATCATGAAGGTATGCAGCTTTTTCACCTGTCATCTGTACACTGTCCAGGCCTCGGCTCCGTATAGTAGGGTGGATAGCACGATTGCGCGGTAGATCTTACCTTTGACCCGAATGGACACATGGTGGTTGCCAGGACGTAAGCCTCCCACAAACAAGCCGAGCTTTGATCGTTCATATCCTAATTGGATAATGGTGCACTCAGTATATATTTAGTGCAGTTTGGTCGGTACACCTGTGCTACGCTGCTGTGCTTGAGAAATGGGCAAACAATTCCTACATCTGGTATTTTGGTGTGCACACCGAAATTAATCTGGAGTGGTTTTACTCCAATGCTTTAAATGCTTTAAATCATGCTTTAAAATAAAAGTGACTTCAAGTTCAAGTAAAGTGTGTCATAGCAGTACATTTAATACAGTTGTCTGCCATTTTAGGCTTGTTCTCGGAAGTTCATAGAAAAATTAAAAATAAGAAAAGCTTGTTTGCCACTATACAGACAAAGAAACTTATTTATTTTGGCCACATCATTCGTCAGAGTTCAATATACCGTACATTGTTGGAAGGGAAGGTGAATGGCAGCAAAGGGAGAGGGAGACCAAGAACATCATGGTTTACAAATATTTCACAGTGGACAGGCTTGAATTATTCACAGTCTATCAGAACAGCACACCATCGGGACAAGTGGAGAACCATTGCATCCAACCCTCGACTAGAGGACGGAACTATTGATTGATTGATTGTCTGCCATATCTTCGCTACAGGTCTAGCCTAGCGCTTAGCATTATTAGGATAGGGCAAGGACTGGTTAGCTCAGTGTCAGGATAATGCGACTGTGGGATATCGGGTCATGGTGCTGGCGGCCTGGGCTCCTAGTGGGTCAGCACTATAAAGTTGCCATGAGTGCGCACTGTCACAAGTCTGTAGGTACCCGTCCTGATATGACCTTAGATGCTGCCAGGATGTAAAACTCCAACAACCAACAGACCAACTTTATCGGTGAGGGTAATAATCTTGCAAGAGATTATAGTTCTATTCACCATGTGTTTCTTTCCTGTCTTCAGCACCCCCGAGTAGCTATTTATATATAAATATATATAAACATAGCTACAGTATATGTAAATGAGCGAGAACAATAAGGTAGTGGGTTGAGTAGTTTAATCTCTGGCAAGGGATTGCATGCCCTTGCCCATAAATATATATTTTGTTTCATCCTTCGGTGCGACCGACACTGGTCAATCAATATCCAGTGAATTCAAGGTGGGCCAAGATGCTGCCACAGGTACAGTGTTGCGTCTTACGGAGCATAACAATAAAAGTAAGTAATATTCCCTTCCACATTGTTATACTTGTATAATGTTATACATCACATATATAGATATATATATATATACATATGTACATATATGGGCTGTATAAGCAAGTATACAAGTATAATTATTCGGAAACCGGTGATCTATCAACTGTTTCCTCAACTGACACTCCTCTACTCATTGACTGGTCATGCCTTCTGCCTCGGCTGGTGGCGGCACCTGGCTTCTTCTGCCTCGCCTGGCTCTACCTCATGCTTGTACCACTCATTCCAAAATTATATATGTATATTATATATATATTATATGCACGAGAAGTGGGCAAGATTATATATGAACTGTGGGGAAGGGTTTGCTGCTGTAACTTGTCGCTAGGAGACGCGCCGCGGCATCCAATGTTACTCTCCTAGCCATGTAGAAGGTTCGAGTCATCAGGCTCAGACCCTTCAGACGTGTTTCAGGAGCATGCTGATGTTTTAGACGATAATATGGCTTTAAACACAGTAATCGAAAGTATCTTGACTTTAAGGGAAATGGATGAGAAATATTTATTCCTATGATTGACATTGGAAGAGATTAGATGGTGTTTGGTAGGAACAGTAATAAAGTTGTGAGCTCTTATAATGTGATTGAGATGTTCCTTGCATTCCTTACGCTTTACAAACAGGTCCCTTAATAAAATAACCATCATGGTCAATCCCCTAACGATAGTTCATTATTATATATATTACTATTGGCCTTTTGCAGAGACGATGTAGTAATGTAAATATTACAGTAATGCAGATTAACCCTCTCCTTGGGACTAGTAACCACCATCTTAATATGGACAATAACAATAATGGATAATGTCTCGGGTGTTTATAAGTGACAGCGGTGGCAGAGTATACCGTCAATCCTTGCATAAAGGTATAAGAGTAAAAGCAATTACTACGAAAGCGATATGCGGGAATAGAACCCGTGAACACTTATTACATAGGCTGTCCGCACCCGGGTGGATACGTGGAATGACAGGTGAGAGGGGGAGAGGCGGCGGCAAGGAAAGACAGCCGTGGCCAGAAGCTAGAGCGCAGAATTTATATATTTAATAGAACAATAAAGTAACGGCAGAACATTTAAACTTATATATGTGTCTAAATGCATGACATGGGATTGCAGACAGGTGCATTTAAACAGACACGTGACCAGCCCACGTGTCTGTGACAACCCACCTGAAAATGGCCATGGTACACATGAGGATTTGAACCCAAGACCTATCCACTACTAGTTTTTGTCGATGGAAATGTAGCTCAAATATTCACCTTTATCCAGGACAGGGGTGAACGACAACCTAGTATTATTCATAACACTGGAGACAGAGACTTTTAGTGCAGTCATCCAAGGATGTTTATTCACAAAAACCTAATATTAATTATATAAAGTACATGGTTAACAGATATAAATCAAGTACACATTTTGATCATATAATTGTCAGTCATCATCATCATCATGCTGTCGGTCGCGATGCGACAAAGACTGCTTTCAGTACTTGACTGCCGCTCCCCCATTTTGTGCGGTTGTACATTTCATGAAAGCTGCCTGCAAAAGTGTTGAAGTGCTACTGGCTTTTGCAAGTTACCAGCGTCACTCTCTCGGGGAGCAAATAGAGGTTTCACACCGGCAAGAACATGTCAAGACAGGTGCAAAACTATTTGTCCCTGCAATGGCTGGTCGAGAGATGTTGGGAGTTCCATACATCAACCGCCCTTAATGCTGCCACAGTGACATGGTTTTCTGTTTAGGGTTTGCTACCTTAGCCTTCGGTTCTGTCAAGAACCTGTACCACAAGGCAGTGGTTTACAACTCTGCAGGGCAGGGGCGTCAAACTCCCTGAGGTATTGCTATACCTGCAATACCTGCATACCATTGTCAGTACATATTGTTTATATAATCATGGATAGCTAATACACATTACTCCATGTAGGGGGAGCCATATTTAAATTTTACTCTTTTTTTTACATATTGCTGCTGTTACGTAAACACTGGTTCATTGTATATTTTGGTCCAGAAATTATTATCCATTTTTAGTTCAAGTTTATTCGTTACATTTATAAATTAATTCCCAATACAGAGACACTCCAGACACTCACCTATATCAGATAAATAAGTTTAGAGGTTGTAGGGTAGGTGGGTGGTAAAGTTATTTCTGTAATAACGACGATATGCAGCTGAGTCTACCGATCTACTCTGTACCATGCTCCGTTGGTTAATGACTGGGAGTTCGGATTTGGTTCAAAACGTTAGCCTTAGTTTACCATAGCGACGTATTAATGCTTGGTACTTGTAGTACCTCTGATACCTTAGGTGCTAAAATACCTCAGGGAATTTGACACCCCTGCCTTGCAAAGTTGTAAACCATTGCCTTGTGGTACATGTTCTTGATAGAACCAGAGGATAAGGGAGCAAACCCTAACAGAAAACCATGGTACCAAGGAAGCATTAAGGGCGGTGATGAATGGAATTACAAACATCTCCCGACCAGCCACTGCAGTGACAAATAGTTTGCGCCTATCTTGATGTGTTCCTGCTGGCGTGAGACCTCTATTTGCTCCCTGAGAAAGTGCTGCTAGTAACTTGCAAAAGCCAGCAGCACTTCAACACTTCGCAAGCAGCTTTAATGAAATGCACAACCGCACCAAAAGAGTGGTGGTTAAGTAATGAAAGCAGTCTTTGTTGCATTGCGACTGACAGCATGATGATGATGACATTACCACCGCATTCAGCTGTACCCATGCATGTTATGCATGCATCCGGTGGGTATTCTCTCCAGGCAACACTAAAAAAACCTCCAACATTATGAATTACCCATGTTACCAGCAACATGTACAATTTATACGAGCAAAAACTGCTTCAGTATAAAATAAGATGTGGAGTTCCTGGTTCCAGTATCCAGTGTTTATCTATATTGGTGTAGAGTTGGTGAAATGGAAGAGAATGCAAACCAAGATGGCAGCCACAGAAAGTTCTCGATTAAACTTTCTTTATTTTTGTTGTATCTTCAAGAATTAATCTGGTCTATAATTCAAGAGCAGTGGGTAAATATAAAGAGGAATGAAGAATGTATTTTGCCTCTCAGATTAAAGTCAGTCTGATTGTTATTAAGTTTCTGTAATCTTTCTGATATACATTTAGATTGATCATTATAATCTACTTTACTTTAGTTTGAAGTAGCTTATATCTTATACGGCTAACCTTTGAAATATTTGAAGTGTGAACATGTCAAATTGATTTTGGCAAGCATGCTAAAACTCTGACACCATTGGCTTCTGCAGTAACATGTTCTGTTAAATTGGTCGTAATGCGAAGCATTTCGTTTGATGCGAGGGGAGGGAGAGCGACTCACCCGGCCCTGAGCGACTCACCCCCCCCCCTCCTGCCACTGCTCACCTCCCCCCACCCCTGAGCGACTCACCCCTGCCACTGCTCACCTCCCCCCTGAGCGACTCACCCCCCTCCTGCCTCTGCTCACTTCCCCCCTTATAAGGCCGCCCGCCGGCCTCCCTCAGGCACTCAGCCTCCAGCCGCCTTCCAGCTCTCTGCCCCTTTTCTTCTTTTTGGCTACTCCACCTCGCTGCTCCTCTGCCGACCCTGCACCATGCCCAGCCGCGGCAAAGGGAAGACTCGGAGAAGCTCCAAGACCTCCGGGATGGCCACGCCAGGACCCTCCTCGGGCTCCCCGGGTAGCCCCGCCCCCTGTACGGCCCCGACCTCCCCGGCAGCACCCTCCGGCCAGCCCAGCAGCGAGACGGCCCTCCTCATCGAGGCCATCACCCGCCTCACCACACGCATCGAGACCCTCGAGACGGGGCAAGCCCGAGGGGCCCCGGGGAGCCCCCCGCCCACGCCGAGGCGGGAGCCCGCCTGCAGCCTGCACCACGTCCCGGCACCTCGGGCCTACGCCGCAGCCGGGAGCCGGCCGCCGCCTCCACCTCAAGCGACTCAGCCCGGAGGCCCGCACCTGCAGTACCAGGGCTACACCCGCGCCCACGCCAGCTCAGCACCACCGCCCACCTACCGCCAGGATCCCGAGGACTACAGCCCGGCATCCGCGGCCGACGCGGTCCGCGACATCCTCGCATCCGCCGAGGCGCATCGCACCGAGCGCCGCCGAGGGATCCCAGCCGATTACCTCTTCCCTTGCGACCTCGTCGAGAGGGGTGCGGGGCGCAAGGCAGTCAAGCTCGGAGAAGCAACCAAGGACGAGTACAGCCTCGCCCTCCTCTCCATGGTCAACCACCCATCCTTCCCGGATCACTCCCTCCAGGGCCTACACCAACACCACCTCACCCTCATGAGAGACGTCCTCATCCACCCCTGGCCCACCGTCCGCCGGTACTCAGAGACCATCTTTTCCTGGATCGCGGATGGAAGGCTCCCCCAGGGGTGGCATGACCCTGTGGCCCTCAACGCGCTCAGGCTCGACTCCCTCACCACGCCCACCACCCCGGCAACACCAGCTCCCCGAGGCGACGATGGGGCCCGAGGCGCACACCAGCCCCGGCATCAAGCCGACACCCGCACCGCCTACGATAGGCACGCTCACGGGGCTCCCTGCACCGCTTGGAACCGCGATCCCGCCTCGTGCGATCGGGCACCTCTCGGAGAGGCTCACGGCGAGGTGGGAGACAGGCGCCGGCACGTCTGTGCGTATTGCGCCAACGTCCGGCGCATACTAACAATGCACAGCGAGGCCGGGTGCCGCACCAAGCAAGCCCGTGAGCGCCAGACCCCGGCCGCCTCGGCGGATTTTTGATCCGCCGGCCTAGGCCGGCACCTCATCCCAACCATTCCCGACAGCCCCGCGACGCCCACCGACGGCCACCCAGCGAACACCGATCGAAACGCCGCCCAGACGAAGCCGAGGATCATCACCCCGCACCTCACACCTCAGACGACTCAGCCCAGCCTCACGGGAGACCCCCCCCCCCAGACAGCCCAGCCACCGGCCTCCACGGCTCCGACCTTCACGACACCGCCTTCATGAAGCCGCCCGACCCCACCCAGCCCAGCCCTGAGGAGCTCGCGGCCCCCCGGCTCGACCCTCGCCGGACCTCCTCCCCCAGCCCTCAGGAGCGGGCCTACCCTTCTTTTTTGGCCGCCCGCTCCCCCTCCACCTAGACCCCGGACCCTCCTCTCATCCAGGCCTGCCTCTCCGGGCCCCGCCTCGGGCGCCCCGCGCCCCCGCCTCGGGCGTGCCTCGAGCCCTCTCCTTACTCTTTGGCGGAGGGCTCCTCGGCCCCCCCTCTACCAACTCTGACACTGCTCCTTATGAGCCCCTCACTATTTATCCTCTGCTCCTCATGAGCCCCTGACTCTTTGCTCCTCGCGAGCCCCCTGCTCCTCATGAGCCCCCTGTATTGCTCTGTGCCTCCTCAGCCTGTTTACCTCCTCAGTTACCCTGTTTGTACCTTACTTTGTCATTTATTGTTATTCTCACTGTTTCTCTGTATGTTGCCCGAGGCGTCACAATAAACGCCTCAGTTTTCCCACCTCCGCCTCTGTTCTTCCTTCTCGCGCATCGGTCGTAATGCGAAGCATTTCGTTTGATGCGAGGGGAGGGAGAGCGACTCACCCGGCCCTGAGCGACTCACCCCCCCCCTCCTGCCACTGCTCACCTCCCCCCACCCCTGAGCGACTCACCCCTGCCACTGCTCACCTCCCCCCTGAGCGACTCACCCCCCTCCTGCCTCTGCTCACTTCCCCCCTTATAAGGCCGCCCGCCGGCCTCCCTCAGGCACTCAGCCTCCAGCCGCCTTCCAGCTCTCTGCCCTTTTCTTCTCCACCCACCCACCCAACTCTCCCTCCTCTACCCTCCCCCCTCTGCGGCGGAGGGCTCCTCGGCCCCCCCTCTACCAACTCTGACACTGCTCCTTATGAGCCCCTCACTATTTATCCTCTGCTCCTCATGAGCCCCTGACTCTTTGCTCCTCGCGAGCCCCCTGCTCCTCATGAGCCCCCTGTATTGCTCTGTGCCTCCTCAGCCTGTTTACCTCCTCAGTTACCCTGTTTGTACCTTACTTTGTCATTTATTGTTATTCTCACTGTTTCTCTGTATGTTGCCCGAGGCGTCACAATAAACGCCTCAGTTTTCCCACCTCCGCCTCTGTTCTTCCTTCTCCCTTCTAGGCCAAAAACAATGTCTACTAAATGCATCAGTGGCTAACTTAGATATGTCAAATCAAACCTAGATAATTGTTTTGGTTTTGAAATTATGATGCTTTATCGGACTGTGCAGCTTTAAGAATGTTATCTGTTCATTTTCTTTATCGAACGAAACTAATGTAAACACAGAGCCACAGGGGACCAGTGTAGAGACCAGGGGACTGAGGTACACTCACCTCGCCAGGTGAAATGCCACATACACAGGTAGGTGTGGGTATGTTCATTGTACCAAAAAAGGTTTGTTTTATTTAACAACGCCTCTAGAACACATTGATTTTTACCATTGCTATTGAATGTCAAAAATTACGGTCAGTTCTGACATATTTCTTTGGAGGAAACCTGCTGCTGCCATTTTGGGTTTACTCTTTCCGATAAGCAACAAGGGGTCTTTTATATGCACTTTTCCACAGACAGGACAGCATATACCACAGCCTTTGATGAACCAGTTGTGGACCACTGGTTGGAATGGAAAAATAGCCCAAACTGCAAATGGTGTCCCCTGAGCAGGATCGATCGGGAATGGACATAACACCTTCACAGTGGAACACTCTGCCGCCTGAGCTATGGTTCATTGTACCAGGTAACGTAGATAGACTAATGGTTACGATGCTAGCCTCTGGAATGGCAGATGTGTGGGTTCGAGTCCCGCCCTGAGCGCAATATTTCCCTTCATTTGCAAACTCAACCCTCCAATCTTAACCCTCCATGACACCCCTCCATGACACTTGGGGCGCGAATCGAACCCACATCTCTTGGATTCTGCGGCCAGTATGCTTAACCATTACACCAGTTAGGCTCCCTGATGTTTACCACCACTACCCATACCTACCTGTCTATGCGGCTCCTTGTCTGAGAGGTCAGTGCAGACTATTACCACTTGCACCCCCGTGGAATTGTAAGTCTTTTTATTTAATGGTCATTTAATGCTTACAATTACTATACACACAGGTAAGTACCAGACGCAGTGGCCAAATCGGTAGAGCGCAGGCTTCCCGTGCTGAAGGTCGGGAGGTCGAATTCCAGCCGAGTCAAACTAATGACTTACAAAATTGATACTTGTTGCAACCTAGCCTTGCGCTCGACATTATTAGGATAGGGCAAGGACTGGTTAGGACGGTATCAGGATAATGTGATTGGGTTGGATATCAGGTCATGGTGCCGGCGGATTCGTTTCCCAGTATAGCAACACTATGAAGTCACCATGAATCCACACTGTCACAAGTCAGTACCCATCCTGTTATGCTAGGATGTAAAACAACAACAAATAACCGTACAGGCAATGGACTTACATATATATATACATACATGCACAGGGTAGGTTCAACAACCATACAGCGCGTAGCTTGTACAGGATCATGCTCACGGCAACCAGAGTCATGGGGGTGATGAAAGTGGGAAATATTGTGCCTAGAGCGGGAATCAAACTCTTGAATACAGGCAGTGGGCTAACCATTACACCACCTAGGCTCCCTGGTGTCATCACCCTACCCACGCCTCCCTGTCTATGCGGCTCCTTGCCTGAACGGTCAGTGCAGACTACTACACTAACCATTACACAACCTAGGCTCCCTGATGTCACCACTCTACCCACACCTACCTGTCTATGTGGCTCCTTGCCCAAGAGGTCAGTGCAGACTACTACTACACACATAAAGATCTATATATATATAAGGAGTATAATATATTGTATGTATAATAAATGGGCAGAACTAATATTGTAGTGGTCTGCACTGACCTGTCAGGCAAGGAGCCACATAGACAGGTAGGTGTGGATAGAGTGTTGACATCAGGGAGCCTAGGTGGTGTAATGGTTAGCACACTGGCCCGGAATGAAAAGAGATGTGGGTTCGAGTCCCACTCTAGGCACAATATTTCTCATTTTCATCACCCCCACGACACTGGTTGACGTGACCATGATCCCAAGCAGGCTATGTGCTGTATAGTTGTTAAACCTATCCTGTGTATATGTAAGTGCATTGCCTGTATGTATGTAATTTTATGCATTAAAAGACTTACACTTCCAGGGGGACTAGTGCAGTGGTCTGCACAGACGTCTCAGACAAGGAGCCGCATAGACAGGTAGGCATGGATAGTGTGGGTTCGAGTCCCGCTCTAGGCGCAATATTTCCCATTTTCATCACCCTGACTACAATATGTATTTGATTATTTAATATTGAGCGTATAAGTAGATACATAGGAGGATAAGAATCAAACATACTACTGCAAACGTACTGCTGCAAAAGTACTGCTGCTAAGGTACTACTGCAAAAGTACTACTGCAAGAGTACACCTGGAAGAGTACTACTTCAAAAGTACTAGTGCAAAAGTACTAGTGCAAAATTACTCATTGAAAAGTACTACTGCTAAGGTGCTACTGCAAAAGGACAAGTGCAAACGAAGTACTTCAAAAGTACTACTGCAAAAGTACTGCTGCAAAAGTACTGCTGCAAAAGTACTACTGCAAGAGTACTACTGCAAGAGTACTACTGCAAGAGTACTACTGCAAGAGTACTACTGCAAGAGTACTACTGCAAAAAATACTAGTGCAAAACTACTAATGCACAAGTACTAGTGCAAAAGGACTAGTGCAAAAGTACTAGTGCAAAAGTACTACTGCAAAAGTACTACTGCAAAAGTACTACGGCAAAAGTACTGCTGCAAAAGTACTACTGCAAAAATACTACTGCAAAACTACTACTGCAAAGTCCGTCCTGATATGACCTCAGATGCTTCCAATCTGTAAAACCCCAACAAACACACAACCCGTTGCAAATTCGCCTGGTTTTGCTGACTGCGTCACGTACGACTCCCCAGTGCTTCTTTAGCTCGGACACGGCACGGTGCGTGCCCCTTGGTTATTGTTGCTTTGTGAATCAATAATAAAACGTCAGCATCACAAACTAAATAAAACTAAATAAAACAAAATATATAAAATGCTGCATGCATCGTGGAGCACTCTAATACGAAGTCACGTGACGAGTGCAGGAATCGCACAATGGCGGAAAGAGAGAGAGAAACAGCCAGAGCGAGGCCAGAATGCCATTTTGCAATGATTGCCGAGTTTGGTCCTCGGCTACAGTGGCGTACACTTGGCACTAAGCGTTGGGTTATCAGACCATGTAGATATTTAGACATTTTCTGGATATTTTGTATTCACAATTTCTATTCATTATTCCACAAACATATACCATTCTGCTAACAAAAAGACATTCTAGGAACAGTATAGCCATTAATAGTTGTCTTCCCACTGCTCCTTATACACAAAATAATCCATAAAACAAAACCATGAGCCCTGGATGTAATATATACATAACCTACAGACTGCTCTTTAACGAAAAAAAACACATGTTTAAAAAAAGATATAATAAGATCAGGACCAGTTCATCAATAGACAAATTCTGTGGTTCAAATATAGGTTCTATATTGCCTCGGGTAACAATCACGACATAATTTTCTTGTCGCAATTTACTGTATCTGCATATTGACTCAATAGTACAGATTTTTATCCTGCGTTTCAAACATGACTGTGAGACGTTCATATCAATGACAGAGTAGGCCTACTATGCATTCCAGAAAGTGGGATATGCATACCAATCGGAGTTTGTGAACAAACTTTGACTTCATAGCCACTTTATAAAATAAGTCTGCTTGTCTTGTTTCATTTAAGCTTATTATAGCGAATATAGCGAATGGTAGACAGGAAGTGTGAACACTTATTTGTCTCTCATTTATTTTTGTTGGTACATTAGTTTGTCCCAAGCAGGGGAAATCCCAGTCACCGACGACTGGTCGTTCCCCACTCCACTGCTGGTCGATAGAAAGCCAGAGCCTACACTTTTACCGAACCCAAGGATTTTTTAACCTCCCACACCCCATAGACATGGTATGAGAGCAACCGGCCTTTGATGACGCTGTAAGTTATACACAACGTGTGGAAATCCAAATTGGCAGAGCTGGGGTCATGGGAATCAACCGCCGACCCTCAGATTAGGATCTGACCTAGAAAAAAGTCAGACACTCTAACCACTCCGCCGAGATTGGCGGATAGACAGCTCGGGCTTCATCATCATCATCATCATCAATCCCTTAACCAAAAGGGTCGTCGGGGCACCACAGATGACTTTGCAACCATTTGACTCCATTTATCCCTGTTCTCCACCGCCCTCTGGGACTTGCCAAACTTTGACCCTGTCCATTCCCTGATGTTGTCTTCCCACCGATTCCTTTGTCCGCCTTGTCTTTCCCCCACTTTCATTGTGCCTTGCAAGATGGTTTTCGCCAGACTTGCTGAATGGGAACTATGTCCATACTGTAGTGTATGAAGCAACCACCCGAATGCCTTGAGTCTTGTGTAACAACTGACTTTATTTCACTCACCAGTCTAGCAACTTCTTGTGTCACGTGATCTCCCCGGGACGCAGCCCGGCCTTGTTACATATATATACAACACATACTACTGCAGTTTGTGTCTCTTTACAATCATGAGGATATCCATGTGTGGCCTAATTTGCTATTCTACTCTTTGGTAACCATGGTCTTTGTACAAGATGTGTATTAATATTATCTTGCGGTGGCACCTGATTTCCATGTGTAAAGTCGATGGCTGGCAGCTGTGGTTGTGTAGGTAGGCTAAATATGAAATCACTACAGGCAAGAGAAAGGTAGAGTATAAAGTGCAGAGAAGGAGAGCTTACACCCTCAGGTTTATTACTATATAGTCTCATGAATCCAAGATGGCTGTCACACCTGATCAGCTCCTCCAATCAGCACTAGGCATTCTGCAACCAACCAATGAACATCCAACCTGCCTGTATCCAAGCCTTGGTTGTTTATAGCTACAGTGTGCAGTGATCCATAAATAACAATTGGGGGGAGGGGGTATGTGAGCAGAGCTCCTAAGGCTCTGTCACACTAAAAGTAGTGCCCCTCTCACACTATCTATAACTACATAATGTTTATATCAAATCAGTAAAGGATCACCAGCACAACATAATACCTTAATGCCTCTGGCTCTATATACCATTTACCTTTTTATATAACAATTGTAATTACTATAGACTAGTTCACACATCCGCCAATGTCTAAATATCGGGAAATTTTACACATGGTTTGTAATCTTGTTTGGAGCTCGGCGGTGAGGGTCCATGATTTCTGAGGTATAACTTGTTATGCAAATATCATTTAGGATGCAGCAACACTGATTGTCCATCTTACGATGTCATGGTCTAGTCTTATCTGATACAACAGCTAGCTAATCATGTCGGTGTCAGGTACCTATTAACTCACTTGCATGGTTTTTGTATCCTACTCAGTACCTTATTGTCTCTACTTGCGGACCGCGCTATCTGCTAGGTTGAACTCACTACTGCCAGGCCCTGAGCGCCTTGGGTAACTGCTCACTGCCTAAGCTATGCTACTGTAACGTGGGCGATGTCACGTGCTGTGCTCATCCGCATCTGCCTCACTCGCTGGATTTTAATTTTATTGCATAATAATATAATATACAATCCTCCGGGTATCCAAAGACCTATATACTAAGACGGCTCATCAGCTGTACGTGTAATCAAAATGATCAACCCACATTGTGCGCGGCTGTTCTCTTGTTAAACGGTGCTATATTATATGTATAATGATATGAATGTGAAAGTGTGTATGGCGATGCTGATGATGATGTGATGATGATGTATATTGTCATAGCAATTTCATATTGTGTGTTCATACTTACCGTCTCATGTATATAATTGTATGTGTTACAGTGAAACACCAACCAGCACTGGCTGATCAAACCCACCACAAGGTGGCACTGCGAAATGTACATTACCATGGGAGAGATAGGGAGTGAGCTGTCTTAGTATTATAGGTCTTTGGGGTATCTTCCGCAGATAGCAACATTTCTGGAATCGAGTAAGGGCCGTCCAAAGTTTTCAACATCTTCAATGTAAATTGTAATGTAAACAGTAGGTTACTACTATTCCCGACCACCCAACTCCTCTCAAAAGTTTGTTTTTTGCTTGTTTGTTGTTGTTTTATGTCCTAGCAACATCTAAGGTCATATCAAGACGGGTACCGACTTGTGACAGTGCACACTCATGGTGACGTTATAGTGCTGCCCCACTGGACGACCAGGCCGCCAGCACCATGACCTGATATCCTACTCAGTCACATTATCTTGACCGAGCCAACCAGTCCTTGTCCTATCCTAATGATACCGAGCGCCAGACTAGGAAGCAACAAGTATTAATTCTTAAGTCATTGGTTTGACTCGACCATGGTTCGAATCCACGACCCCACGCTCTAACTCAGTCGGCCATCCTGTCTGGTCAGCTCTCAAAAGTAAATAGTATATATCCACATTTTACTACTAACTCAGAAATGGTGGCCGAATAAGTTAAGCACTTTCCTCGAGGTTTGGTAGGTCCCCTAAAGCTAAGACCCCTAAAGCTAAGATTCCTTATATGCGGTATGTGGTATGCGGCATGTGGTATGCAGCATGCGGCATGTGAAAGTTGTATATGCGGCGTAGATATATACCAACCCCCAACATTTGTTGGGGTTTTTCCTCCAAATTTGTGGAGGAACAGTATTGTTTTCTATGGCAAACACAACAGTATTCGCATTCACATGCCGTACTGATCAGTCCATGGGTTGATCCATTTGCCGCATTCGCATTCGCATTCGCATTCGCATTCACATTCGCATTCGCATTCAGACTTAGGGAAGCACCACTATTCATTTACATGCTTTTCAATTTTTATTCGCATTCGCATGCCGCATATCGTGTATAAGGAATCTTAGCTTAAAGCCTGTACAACTGTCTTGTTCCACATATATGGCACTATCCCTGGGTTAGGAGTGCTAACACCACTTCATGCATACAGTGATATGCACTATCCTTGGGTTAGGAGCGCTAACATTGCTTCATATATAGGGTGATGGGCACTATTCCTGGGTTAGGGGTGGTCACCATGCTTCCTGCATATGGTGATAGGCATTATCCCTGGGTTAGGAGCACTAACACCGCTTCATGCATACGGTGATAGGCACTATTCCCGGGTTAGGAGCGCTAACATCACTTCATACATACAGTGATAGGCACTATCCCTGGGTTAGGGACGGTAACCATGCTTCCTGCATATGGTGATAGGCATTATCCCTGGGTTAGGAGTGCTAACACCGCTTCATGCATATGTTTGATAATGCTTAGGTCACAAATGCTGCGGATGCCGTATGGTGCTGCGGTCTGCGGTGTGTCTTGCGGTTTATGCTAATGTTACGGCTTGAGGTCTGCGGTTTATATCTCTTCAAAAATCGTACGGTTTGTCTTGATTATATACACATATTTAATATACAAAAAAGTCATAACTTTCTTAGAATTGATCACACAAACATTAATTTTACAACCGTTTTATTGATCTCAACAAATATGATCGTACAGTGTTGTGGAGTCTGGATTGCCAGCATTGCGGCCTGTGGCATTGCGATTTTTTGAAGTTAAGATAACTCCGACTTTAATAAAATGCAACCCTTGCGGCGAGCAAAAAAACGTATGGTGACCGTACAGCGACCGTAACACACCATGTAGTCACCGTACGGTCTGGCCGATGCGGCGAGTTACGGTCACCGCAAACACGCTGTAACACACTTGTGACCAAGGCATAAGCACTATCCCTGGGTTAGGAGTGCTAACACCGCTTCATGCATACAGTGATAGGTACTATCCCCGGGTTAGAAGCACTAACACCGCTTCATGCATATGGTGATAGGCGCTATATCCAGGTTAGAAGCACTAACACTGCTTCATGCATACTGCTCCTAGAGGTTCACTCAGTTAACCCAGACAACTCACCTCAACTCTTCCTGCTCCAGGCTCGTCCCTCATCCCTCATCCCTCATTTCTCCACGATCCACCACCGCCTCCTCCGGATGGTAGAGCGCGGTACTGGCGTGTGGGAGATCAGAAGTTTGGTTCTCAGTCAAGTCAACCCAATGACTTATACAATTTATACTTGTCGCTTCCTAGCCTGGCGCTTGGCATTAATAGGATAGGGCAAGGACTGGTTGGCTTGGTGTCAGGATAATGCAACTGAGTGGGATATCAGGTCATGGTCCGAGTGGCCTGATTTCGCAGTGGGACAGCACTACAAAGTCTCCATGAGTACGCACTGTCACAAATCTGTAGGTACCTGTCCTGATATGTAACCATCCTGATATGACCTTGGATGTTGCCAGGACTTACAACACCAACAGCCAACCTACCTCAGTTCTCCATACTCTTCCCTCAGTACTCACCCCTCACTCCTCCATGGTCTCCACCACCGCTTCCTCCAGACGGTCACTGCCCTTCACCTCACCTCACCTCACTTCACCTCACCCTCACCTCACCTCACCTCACCAACACCTCACCCTCATCTCACCTCACCTCACCTTACCCTCACCTCACCCTCACCCTTACCTCACCTCACCCTCACTTACATCCGCGTAGCGGGGTTTGAGCTCGGCTGGGATAGGTAGTGACTGTAGACGTGGTGGTACAAGAGGTGGGGTGTTCCTACAGGTACAAGTGTATATATATATATATATATATATATATATATATATAATAAGTGGGGGCGTTCGGCGCGCTGTGCTGTTATTCAGGGCGTTCGGAAACCTGTAACCTGGGCGCTCATTGGGGTGACTCAGACCCCAACAACATTGATAATCAGCAGAGAGGAGGCGGCCTGTGGCTGGCAGCAGTGGACAGCCCCCATCCCACCTGATAGTGGAGACTGACTATTAGATAATTGTCATGATTTACCTATAAATGCTGAGTATTGGGAAAGTTATGAATTTACAGACTAGGTAACATCACGAAAATTCTTAGAATTTAATGGAGATCTAAAACATACCAAATATATCTTTCTAGTACTCATAGAAAGGAATTATATTATTTCAAATTATTTCACACCTCTACTACATTAAATAATACAAGTAAAATATGCTCTCATTACAATAGCTAAATTTAAGGTACAGATAATATATGTCTGGAATGTTGTCCAATATAAAACATTCCTCAGTATCTGTTGATAGTGACACATATAAATCTTATAAAACTACAGACCAACTATATTATGACACTGACCAAATGTATATAACACAGGACCTAATTTTGCCATATTTTTTTCAATATGATCAAGGATCTACCCGGCATTATGGATGGGTATGTCAGCTGTCATGATGCAATTCTTGGGTTCAAGCAGCAGACTTGAAAGTGTGGAATATGATAGTTCTGGGACCAGGAGACCCCACCATGCACCCCGTCCCACCCCCCCCCCCCCCCCCCCCCACACTCAGCATTCATCATTACCACTATTATTTCGAAATAAAATATTCAGGGGTGATTTTATTTCGAAATAGATTCACTTGTGGGGAGACAATTTTGAAAGGGTGATTCTATGTCGTGACACTGGCATGCTACTCACTCACCAATGCCACAACTGTCCAACTAGCAGGTGTAGGTATAATGTTTGTAATGTATAGACCAACTGCACACAACGAGGTATGAGTATGGACCATTTTATTGACCCGGTGTAGCAGGAAATCGCAAACCCTGTAAATCGCAAACCCCCACTTGTGATCTACTAGTAAATCACAAACCCCCATACCATATATGGGCATGGAGGGTTTGCGATTTCCTAGGAAATCACATATCCCCCCTGGACATCGCAAACCCCCCATGTTTGGCAGTCTTAAAGCAAGCACATGTGCTTTGTGCAGGTTTGTTTTGCTTTTAAAATTCCCACAATGTACCGTGATGCTGGAATTACAAACTGGTCTTTTGTAAAAATTGTATTTATGTAAGCATGATTAAGCCACATTTATTTTTATATAAGGGGGATCCCTCACAAGATTGATTAATTGATTAATTTTAATTTCATGCCTGTCACAGCAAGGGACATATTCACTGCGATCACTCACAAGAAGGATAGGGGAACAGGTCAATTTTTGTCAGAGATACTAGACTATATCATTCAGAAAAGCCAGTACAACTATCAGTATCATTACCGTTTTCAGTGCATGTGCAGTCGGAATTACGAACTGGACTATCGCAAAGAAGTTTTCAATAGCATTAATCCATCTTGATCCTCCTTGAATCCATCTTATCCCCCCAGATCTGGTAGAAGTTCAAAATCAAACATATAGCTGCCATGCTTGGGGTGATAAATGCTACAAAGCATCGGGGTTTGCGATTTCCATGGGGGGTTTGTGATTTCCTAGTAAATTGCAAACCCCAGGGTGTGCAATTTCCAGGGGTTTGCGATTTCCTGCCTCACTGGCATAGCTTGACAGCTATCAGCTACAAACAGAGCCTCTTTCTTTCACACAATAAAGATACATCATTGATTATATTTCACATTTATGTAATGATATTACAAGTTTACAATGTTGTGTTGAAAAGTAAGTCAGGCATGGTATCAATTCTTTTTGCATATTTCCATTTCATGAAATATTGTCTTGACATACACTTGCTATATAGCATTGATATATGTATATTGCGATTGCTCCTTATCGACCGTTCCTTATCTCTTCCGTCATCAGTTGCGGAATGTTGTGGTATTTATATATATGTGTACGCATAAATCTGTAATTTATGCAAGTGTTATATAAACGGAGTGGCTGAACGATTTCTTTTAGACTGTTCAAAGACCCTATAATACTAAGACGGCTCACTCAGCCTGTACTGTGTAATCAAAATGATCAAACCCACCAATTTGTGCGCTGGCTGTTCTCTTGGTTAAATAGTTGCTATATTATGTAAAACTGTATATATGAATGTGAAAGATGTGTGATGATGGCGATAATGATGATGATGCTGAAGATGATGTGTATTTGTTCATAGCAATTTCATATTGATGTGTATTCATACTTACCTATCTCATGTATAATATAATTGTATGTGTTTATATGTGAAATACCAACCAGCAGCCGGGTTGATCAAACCCACCACAAGGTGGCACTGCAAAATTTACATTACCATGGGAGAGATAGGGAGTGAGCCATCTTAGTATTATAGGGTATTTGGACTGTTCTGGTACATTCTACTGTGCAGTTGGAGCAGCATGGAGCACAGTTGTCTGTGCAGGCAAGTAGGTCAGCTGCAATCTGGTCAACAGTCCCTGCATACAGTACCACCGGTTGGTCGCTTCGTCTTGGATTTGTCTTTAATAAAAGATGTTTGGTTGTGTCCATCCAGAGCCTCATCATCATCATGCTGTCGGTCGCGATGCGACAAAGACTGCTTTCATTACTTGACTGCCGCTCTCCATTTAGCTCTCTGCTGTGAGAGTATGTAATGTCTCTCAGCTTCAGGTTTCTCTTGATGGTATCCCTGAACCGGAGACGGGGGCGCCCTCTCTTTCTGTAGCCAGAAGACAGTTGAGAATAGAGGATCTGCTTTGGTAGCCTGTCTGATGACATCCTCATGAGGTGTCCAGTCCACCGGAGATTATTTTTGATCAGAAGATCTTCCATAGAGGGCAGCCCCATCCGTTCGAGTATTTCCTTATTCATCACTTTGTCCTTCCAGGTTAGCCTCATGATTGAACGCAGATGTCGTATCATGAAGGCATGCAGCCTTTTCACCTGCCATCTGTACACTGTCCAGGCCTCAGCTCCGTATAGTAGGGTGGATAGCACGATTGCGTGGTAGATCTTATCTTTGACCCGAATGGACACATGGTGGTTGTTCCAGAGTCTCTGGCGTAGTCGGCCGAAAGATGCACTAGCCTTGGCCATCCTCCTCTGTATCTCAGCATCAATGCGTCCATCACTTGATATAGTGCTTCCGAGATAGGTGAATTCCGGAACAGAGTTCAGCTTGTTTCCGTCAACCATGATCTCCTCCTCTCGTGTTCTTGTAGAGTTGGGTTAGTACAGCACCTCCGTCTTCTTGATGTTAATTTTCAGGCCAAGCTTCTTTGATGCATCGGAGAAAGCGTCCACTATTTTCTGGGTCATTTCATGAAAGCTGCCTGCAAAAGTGTTGAAGTGCTGCTGGCTTTTGCAAGTTACCAGCAGTACTCTCTCAGGGAGCAAATAGAGGTTTCACACCGGCAAGAACATGTCAAGACAGGCGCAAAACTATTTGTCCCTGCAGTGGCTGGTCGGAAGATGTTGGGAGTTCCATACATCAACCACCCTTAATGCTGCCACAGTGACATGGTTTTCTGTTTAGGGTTTGCTCCCTTAGCCTTCGGTTCTGTCAAGGACCTGTACCACAAGGCAGTGGTTAAATACTCATATATATATATGAGCCTAATACTCATATATATATACATTTATTCTCCATATATTGGGTTAAGGTTGTCCTTAAACATGTATAGAAATCGGCTTGCCTGCCGAGATAACGCTGGTGATGCTTGCATGTGTACTATCAGTCCGTACTCTTTGTGAACTATGACTGCCTGCATTCCTGCCTGTTTGCCTGTATGACTGCCTGCATGCCTGCCTGCTTGCCTGTATGGCGGCCTGCATGCCTGGCTGCTTGCCTGTATGACTGCCTGCATGCCTGCATGCTTGCCTGCTTGCCTGTATGTATGTTTGCCTGCCTGCATGCATGTCTGCCTACCTGTTTGTCTGCCTGCCTGTATGTCTATTTGCTTGCCTGCCTGTTTGACTGCATGACTGTCTGCTTGCCTGTTTGCCTGTATGTATGTATGTTTGCCTGCCTGCATGCATGTCTGCATACATGTTTGTCTGCCTGATGGCCATGGAAGAACCCGATCCTCACAACGTGGACTGGAACCCAGATCTGGTGGAAGTCGACGTGTTGACGACGCATCTGTTTGTGCATGTTCAAAACTTGTACCGGACACCGCCGGACACCACCGGAGATAGAACGGACAAGCCGGATGGGTACCATATGTAAACCGTACATTGCAGTATTTCACCGGACAGTGTCCGGTTTCTGTCCGTTTCCTCAATCCGGTGAGGTCTGACTGGGGCTTTATAGTTCTTTTTGTATTCTGAATCGTCCGTTGATCATTAGATACGTTATCAACCATTACCGTCTGTTACCATCCATTATCCGTCCGTTACCCATCCCTTACCCGTCCGTTACCCGTCCGTTACATAATCGATACATTTCAAGTCCGAAACTTCAGTTCTGTCCCTTGCTCAATCCGCCATAGTGTGACAGGCACTTTTTAACATCCATGTAATTCATATCATCCAGTCATTGTGTTATCTTCTTTATATTGTTCATTTTTGCGATTCAATAAAAAAGGAAAAAAGGGGGAGATGTAATATATGTATATAAGAGCAGGGCGGTGTAGCAGGACATCGCAAAGCCTGTAAATCGCAAAACCCCACTTGTGATTTCCTAGGAAATCGCAAACCCCCATGCCATATATAGACATCGGGTGGTTTGTGATTTCCTAGGAAATTGCAAACCCCCCATATTTGACAGTCTCTATCCTAATGAAAACATCTTTGCGATAGTCCATTTCGTAATTCAGACTGCACATGTGCTGAAAACGGCCTTTATTCACAGATGTCACCACGGTGGCCATTATAAATGCCAGGTAAAGAGTAGTCGGGTTCCAGTTCCCATGTTTTCCACTAGGTGGCGACCTCTGTTGAACCAAAGGCCAGGGGACCAGGCTAGGTAAAGAGGTGCAGCAATATCGTGGTATTCACCCTATTCATGCGCGACCTAATTAGGCATCAGAACGAGGCTGAGTAAGCGTCGGTATTGGAAATGGGCATAAGACACTATTGTGTGCCGATGTGTATGAACTACTACATAAATTAAAGGAGTAAAATTTGAAGATATTAACTTTTGAAACTATCATAATCAGTTTTGCTTACCTTTCTTCTATTTATTGGTCAATTTTCATGAAGATTGAATGATGATCAGATGCATTTCAGTAGGCAATTTCAACAAAGTCACTCACCTTAGCTACCAATCTTTTCTTAAATTCAAAATTGCTTAACTTTCTTAATATAGATATATTAAAAAAATATATTTTAACCCTTTTAAAGCTTTTATTAATTTGTAATTACTAAGACTAGTTGTTTAACTGTGTTCCACAGATAACTACGCTGACAGTGCTGCATTACATGATACCACCATAACTATGCAGACTTGAAGTTGACAGTAACATTGTAGTTAAAGAATGGGAAAAATCACCATGCAAGGGTCACCCAATCTTCGTGAAAATTGGCGAATAGATAGAAAACAGTTATGCAAAGATGAATATGTTACTTTCAAAAATGAATATCCTCAAATTTGAGTGATTTCGAGAGGTTTTGGTTGACAAAAAAGTATTCACATTACTTTACATACAGCGGCGCCTCACAGATGCGTAAGTGGCCTCGGTCTGGTTTCAACATGGCCGCGGCGTGAATAGGTTGAATTATCACTCAGTTTCAGGATCGGCAATGTAAACAATGTCATTAGCAAAATGGTCTTTTTAGTTCCAACTTCAGTCACTGCATACAGTAAATAGAACCATTTTAATATTCCTAATTCTTATTGTGCATGCACCAAATATCTCAATGAACCATTATTTACTAGTCTGTTGGTTGAATTTGACAAAATGCTACAAAGTATGGGGGGTTTGCAATTTCCAGGGAGGGTTTGTGATTTCTTAGGAAATCCGCAAACCCTGGGGTGTGCAATTTCCAGGGGTTTGCGATTTCCTGCTACACCGGTACCGGTACCAGCGGCAGAGGTCACAGGTACACATGACGTGGTAAACCATACAGCAATAAACTGGCACTTGCTATTCAGACATCCAAGCATTCACTTTGTCTATTCCCACAGGCGCCACCACTCTGACTGTTTCCATATGGATGAACTTAGACACCACCAGGCGGCCACGATGGGAACTGGACCCCGACTAATTCGCCCCATGAGCGGTCCGGTAGCGCCACCTGAAGTTTCGGGGACACATCAGCCTTTTACTTCTGGTGGGGTGGGGGAGGGGGGGGGGGGGAAGTTACGTTTCAATAGACCCCGCCAGTTAAGCGTGTGACATCTATCGGCAGAATCTGGAACTACTCTGGTCGGGTCTTTTCACTGACTGCCTATGGTTTCACTTACTATTTCTCCGTAAAGAATACTTGAAAAAATAATAAAATGCTTGATTGTATTCAGATATTCATATCGCAAATAGGATTCAAGCTCTTATCCTTGTAATATAGCTTTACAAAAAGACAAGTATATTATATTTTTCTTCTGGAATGTCACCACCACTCTATTCATGTATTACACCCCTCCAGTTAAGCTAGTGACATCTTTTTTTTTTTTTTTTTTTTTTTTTGTGACAAGTTTTTTATTCTGCCCATAACGTATAAGCTCCCGTGAGGGTGCTTGTTTTCAACGCTGGACAGCTGTGGTACTGGATTGGTCTGGTCCCGCACTCAGGAGTCTTTACCTGATTTTTCTCGGGCCAACCTTTGCGGTTTTGGGTGTTAGTAGTTTCTATATTAGTTTTTTTTTAATTTTCAAGTTTTTTCCTAACCTGTATATGATAACTTAGCCTACTATGTACATCTACGCAGATGACATACAGGCCTGTGGGAGAGGATCCCATCCCATTGTGGTTTATTACAGCATCCTTTCACCCATGCCCTGTCCTTAGATAGTACACCAGTGTGCCAGAACTCCCCTGGACCCTTCAGGACTGCGACTAGGTGGGATGGCTGTGTTGTATGGTTAGCCATTTCGTATTTCAGGGTGATTCGGATGCATGACCGTGGCCTGCCTGGTTCTGCTTTGGTTTGTGCCAGTACACATACCCAGACGGACTGCGCCCTATGGTGATAGTCATTTCGAATTCCTTAGTACTTAGTAGGGCTAGTTTCCGTATTTGTAATATCTACCATCTTTTCTGGCCGGTCTTTTGCTTTTTGTGCCAGAACACAGCAAGCAGTGACTGCGCCCAAGATCAGGTGAGATATTGTTTCTTCAGTAGGTGGTTGTGTATTATGTTTTCTTTAAGGACCTTTTATAGTGGTCCATGCTTTTGATTGCCGTTGTTGTGTGGGTTGATTATTCCAGGCATGTCCCGCCATGGCAAACACACTTCTCTCATAAATTTTGGTGTTACTTATTGCTGTTCAGTAGCACTGGGGCTGCCATTTGCCTGGTGTCCCTACGGGGGGTTGCTGTGTAGCCTGGTTTTGTGGTGTAATGGTGTGCCAGTATTTTGAGGTGTGTTTCCCTTCTACTTGTTAGTAGTGTTGCATTGCATTTTTTGTGTAATTCGATTGTGGGATATCTTTTGTTCACCTGAAGGCATACTTTGAGGGTTGGCACAATCTGGAACTACTCTAGTCGGATACTTTCCAGCTTAAAAATTAAAAGTAAAAAATGTGTGACATATACACAAAATTTAAACCTCGATATCTATATTGATTCTATTATGATGCGCGACAAGGAAGGAAGAGGAGGCATGAGTGGAGAAAAAAGCACTTTATTGATAAGTGCTAAGTATGTAAGGATAATACAGCATAAACAGACAGGATAATGCAGGTCAATAAATGTGATAGTAAGGTCATGCAATACAGGATAATGCAGGTCAATAGAAGTGATAATGGATAAGATAATGAAAGCTCATAGGGAGGCTAGGGAACTAGTGAGAGTCCGTGAGGTGGAGCCGAGGAGCCCTCCACCCCATTAGAAGGAGGAGGAGAAGATCGGGTGGGCAGGTGGAGAAAAATAACTGGAGAGGAGCAGCGCGGGGGGAGGCTGGAGGGCGAGTCGCTGGAGGCGGTCAGGAGGGCTGGTTATAAGGGGGGGGGGGGGGGGGGGGGGGGAAGCGCAGGAGATGATGTAATGAGCAACGGTCGGAGCAGGGGGGAGGTCCCCTTCCCTGCCGCGCATCAAACGCAGTGCGAGCATTAAGACCAATTTTTAATGTTTTCTGCTATTATTTGGAATGTTTTCACTTTGCGTTTCCATATCACAAAAGTGTTACACAGATTCTGAGAATGACCCATATACTAGTACAATCCTATGATATCCTGTCCTAATCCTATCCTATCCTATCCTGGGATAGCGGGTCAAACACGCTATGCAAGAAGCTGTGTTACCGCTATCTTTGTGACGGTGATCCTTTGTAAAATATTCAGACTTTTGTGGTTTGTATCACTAATACAATAAGAGTAAATAATTTCCTTTAAAACAAGAATATCCTTTTTCGTGACACCAATATTAAAAGCATATCAATAATATCTAAGTAAGCAACTCATTAGGTTAAATGAGTGGGTGGCGCTCATTTGCTGTCATTGGTGGGGGTGCAGAGAACAGGTAAGCAGCCTCTCCCACCTGCCACTCACACCAACAAGCCACCCAACTTGTAATATATGCGTAATATATGTATAGACACATGTGTAATATATGCTAATGAGATGCATAATGTTCCAGACAGTGAGTGAGACATGTAAATGAGATGACGTCATGGAAAGTTTAGCCGGCGGTTCAGTGAGCCCTGGACGGGAATAAACCATTCAGTATCCAGAAGTCAAAGTGTTCAGACGGTGTATTTTTACACCACTGGCCAACCCCACAAACCCCCTCGACCAATCAACTTCAACCTCTTAACCCCAACCCCAACCCCAGACTCTTAACCCATCCCTGCGAGCCTCGGAATATCCACTCGCACACGGCTCACGGTAGCAGCAACACGTCTTCTTGACCTGATAAAAACTCATTATTGAAATGTCTGCGTTGATGTAGATTTGATGATGGATGATTGTTTGATGATTATTTGATGATTGATTAATGATTAATTGATGACTGATGATAAAAATGCTTTGTTTATGATGATTGAAATGGCCTGTGATTATGATTAAAATGTATTTATTTCTCATGTGACTATTATTAATTACCATAACTTCACTTGCATGTCGGGCCTTGTTACCGGTCACTCACAGTTGTATTGAGTAGAGCTGCACTAGTCAGCCGGTCATGCTGCCTGTCATGAAAATAAAGTTGTGTTATTCCCACCTCCTTGTAAAATTTCCCGATATTGAAGACATTGGTCATGGTGAACTATTCTATAATAAATTACAAATGGTCTATATAATGGTAAATGGTATGTAATACCAAAGGCATATAAGGTATATGTGGTGTTGGTGATCCATTACTGATTTAAGATAGAGATTGTGTATTATAATAGATAGTGTGAGAGGGGCACTTCTTGAAATGTACAGAGTCTTTGGAACTCTGCTCACATACCCCCTCCCCCCCCCCTCCAAGTGTTATTTATGGATCACTGCACACCAGACACAACAGGGCACTGTAGCCAGACATAACCATGTCTTGGTTACAAGGATCTTGAATGTTCATTGGTTGATATAAGAATGCCTGTTGGTTATTGGATGTTTTGATCAGGTGTGTGCCACCGTCTTGATTCATGAAACTATAAATAAAATAAAGACTGGAGTCTACCTCTCCTACTTTCACTCTATATCTGCTTTCCTTCCTTGCCTGTAGTGATTTCCTCTTAGCCTACCTACACAACTAAAACTGCCAGCCGAGGACTTTACATGCTGCTTCCTACTTCTCTGTTCCCCGGGTAGCAATGATATCAAACCTTTCTAATAATATTTCAATCATTTCAATCATTGTTATAAGCCATGTTAATAATATTCACCTTATTGTATGCACTAATGTGTGTCATGCATGAGCGTAATTAATATGAAATTGTCCAGAAGGGTATGCATCAAATAACACCACTGGAGCTAATAACTCTGGAATAAGAATGTATATGTATGTTTAAATTTAACTGCTTACCTGGACTTGTATGTGATGCTATGTGCATTCTAAAGTGTATGTATATACTAGTACTGGCAAAACATATAATTGTACAATCTAGACCTTCCCAAACAAATAAATATACTACAATGTGGACAGGTTCCAAGGATTGTGAAAACCAAGCTATCTAGAGCCTGGGAGGGTCAATGCTGATAGAGTGTTTAGCAGATATAAGCCCAACACCCACACTGGTGTAGATACACAGGGGAGAGGGTGTGTGTCCAAGCATACTTTGTGAGATAACAATGCATGATGGGTAGGCCATCAGGAGGAGGCAGCTAGGTGGGGTGGGGGTGGGTCACCACACCCCTCCCACCTCCCACATTCTTTTTTTTTAAAAATTTTTTCTTGAAGATTTATACTGCCTATCATGGATAAGTCTGAAGAGACTTGTTTTCACCATTAGACAGTTTGTCGATAGAAAGCCTGAGTCTACACTTTTACTGACCCAAGGGATTTTTAACCTCCCACACCACATAGACATGGTATGAGAGCAACTGGCCTTTGATGTTGCTGTAAGTTATACACAGCGGTGGAAATCCAAATTGGCAGAGGAGGGGGCATGGGGAATCGAACTACCGACCTTCAGATTAGGAGTCCGACCTAGAAAAAAGTCAGACACTCTAACCACTCCGCCACAGAGAACACCACTAGATTGACCAATGAGATTGTTTGTGTACTACTAAGCTGGCTGAGAAAATACACAATAAAAAGAAGGGTACTGGGAGTGTAGATATGCATATATGCAACCAGCAGACTGAGAAGCAAGAATAAGAGAGGAAGCGAGCCACACCAAAGACCCTATAATACTAAGACGGCTCACTCAGCCTGTACTGTGTAATCAAAATGATCAAACCCACCACTTGGTGCGCTGGCTGTTCTCTTGGTTAAACAGGTGCTATATTATATGTATAAATGTATATATTATTGTGAAAGATGTGTGATGATGGTGATGATGATGATGCTGATAATGATGATGTGTATTTGTTCATAGCAATTTCATATTGATGTGTATTTATATTTACCTATCTCATGTATAATATAATTGTATGTGTTTACATGTGAAACACCAAACAGCAGCCGGGCTGATCAAACCCACCACAAGGTGGCACTGCAAAATTTACATTACCATGGGAGAGATAGGGAGTGAGCCGTCTTAGTATTATAGGGTCTTTGGCCACACTGCCAGCCTTGCCTTACAGACTAGTTTATTTTGTAATAGCCTGCAGCAAGTAGAGTACAGTGAGTAATATTAATAGTAATTTTAGATCTTTTGGCTTCCACATCAAACCGGATAGAGTGCAAATTATATCTGATTCTAGGGGACTAAAATCCTCTAGTTAACACGGTGTTAATCTATTCATGTTCCATCGGAGGGTTACTGCTATCCTGGCAAGGATAGCTGTAGATTGTGCACTGCTTCTGATCAAATTCTGTTATTTATGAGTAATTACTAGTCACGGATAAAAACAAATTCTCTTACTTTTAAATTATGACCGTGCTAAATTTGGAAACAGTGCATGGCAGATAAAAGATTCACCCCAATATGTCCTGACTGCGCATGTGCTGAAAACGGTGTTGGCAGCAAAGCAAAGCAAAGGTGTACAGCCATTGAGTTTGCCGATATGCGTAGGGCAAAACTTCAATTTCATTCAGAATTAATAAAAATACAAAACAATTTGGCACAAACATGGACGGAAGGATACAATATAATAATATAATGAATATGTTTAAGACAACTCTCCATAATTAAGCATTTTGAGCTAAGAAACTTACAATTTCAGTCACTTTACAGGCTGATGTTTACATCACCATTGATTATACATAAGTAATTCTTGTTCTAAATATTAAAATGTCAAATGTGTGAACAATAACTTGTTTCAAAGAAATGTATAACCAATATATGATTAACCCTACTTATTTTCTATTCTACATATGTCATTAACCATAAGATATAAATAAAAACATGAATAAAATAAGTAAAACTGACTCTGGCTATGGCTCAAACACTAGTCTGAGTGCCCAGATTTGTCTAAATCTAAATGCACATGGCATAAGATGTGCTGATTATATTGATGTAAATGCAATGCTGGATAAAAGATTAATATCTTAATTTATTATATATATTTTTTTAGTTAGTGTTCTATGTTTCAAACAAGAGCTGAGATGAGCTGAAACTAGCACATTTCATAACTGCACCCAGTGTATTAGCATGTGCCATGTGCTTCTCGCGTGTTTGTTTTGCTTTGATGCATTCCACAATGCACCGCGCCGCTGGAATGGCGATGTAGTTTATAGACCCCCCCCCCCCCCAGTTAAGCTAGTGACATCTATCGGCAGAATCTGGAACCAGTCTAGTCGGGTCATTTCCATAAATGCCTATGGTTTCACATGCCATATCTCCATAAAGAATGCTTGGACAAATAATAAAATGTCTGATTATATTCGGATATTCATATCGCAACAGGATTAAAGCTCTTATCCTTTTAATATATATATAAAAAGACAACTATATTGTATTTTTCTCCTGGGTTTCACGGCGCTCTCTTCACATGTATTTAACCCCCTCCAGTTAAAGTTGCATAATCCGATGGCTTTGAATTTCTGTATTTTTTCTGAGATAAAGTCATTAGATCGATCACTAGTATCTGCTTTACATTAGATCAAAGTTACTTTTATTTTAAATAGTAAACTTTTGAGATATTCTGAGATATTCTGAGTGCAAACATGTGAAATTAGTTTTGGCAAGCTTGCCAAAACTCTGACACCATAGACTTCTCTGCAAGGTTCTGTTAAATTTACTCAGTATTGCCTTCTATGCAGAAACAAATGCTAAATAAGTGCATCAGTATCTAAGTTAGATATGTCAAATCAAATTTAGATAATTGGTTTGGTTTTGAAAATTTGATATTTCATCAGACTATGCAGCTTTAAGCTAGTGACATCTATAGTCAGAATCTGGAACCACTCTAATCTGGTACTTTCTGGCCTAACTGGCGGGGTCTATTAACGAGCTTGTTTCTCTTAAAATGATTGCATCTAGTTTCATATCAATCTGGGATAGGTAAGACCTAAATTAGGGAAATACCTCATTAATTATTTAATTCTTTATTTGTTTATTTATTTATGTATTACACTGTAAACAACGTTGTGTATCTTATTACTTAACACTACTTAAAAATGGTTAGTCCGATGATAACATGCGTGTCGGCCTGCTGGCCCGAAGTACATAGTTATACAATAATAACACTCAGTCGTATATCGGCTTTATCAGTGTGTTGGCCTGCAGGCACCGTTATCCAATAATAACACTCAGTCGTATATCGTATTTATCAGTCTGTTGGCCTGCAGGCAACGTTATATAATAATAACACTCAGTCATATATCGTCTTTATCAGTCTGTTGGCCTGCAGGCACCGTTATATAATAATAACACTCAGTCGTATAGCGTCCTTACTGGCCTGCTGATATAATGCTTAACCCCGTTGATCACATAGCAACACAAGGCATAAATATATAGGTTACTAGCGGACAAGTAATGCAGGTGGACTCCATTCCAAATAATATTCGCATAACGAGTTATACAACACGGTTCCCCTTCGTGGTGGGTGCTAAAAGGCGCAGTGAAAAATGCCCGGATGTCTAACATCGATAACGAGGAGACAAATTGTGTTTCCTTAGGTAACTATGTTTAAAGTTGCATAGTCCGATGATTTTGAGCTTCCCGTCAGGAAAGCTATCACCACATGGCGCAGTCCACCTGGGTATGTGTAATGGCACAAACCAACACAGAAATGGACAGCCCACGGTCATGCATCTGATCCACCCTGAAATACAAAATGGCTAAGCAAACAACGCAACCATCCCACCTGGTCACAGTCCTAAAGGGTCCGAGTGTGTTCTGGCACACTGGTGCACTATCTAAGGACAGGGTTTAGGTGAAAGGATGCTGTAACAAATCAAAATGGGACGGGATCCTCTCCCGCAAGCCTGAATGACACGCAAGTAGATGTACATAGTAGGCTAAGGTATCATACTCAGACTCGACAAAACTCTGGACAAATACAAAAAAAACTAACATCGGCTACTAACACACAAAATCGCAAAAGGCTGGCCTGAGCAGAAACAGGTAAACACTCCTGGGTGAGGGACCAGACCAAGACAGCACCACAGCTGTCCAGCGTTGAAAACAAGCACCCTGACGGGAGCTTATACGTTATGGGCAGAGTAAATACCTTGTCATTAAAAAATATTTAAAAAAATAATATGACCTTAGATGTTGCTAGGACGTAAAACAACAATAAACAAACAAGCATTTTGAGCTTCTGTAATTTTCTGAGATAATAATGTTAGGCTGATCGTTATAATCTACAATACTTTTGTTTGAAGTAACTTTTATTTTAAATGGCTAACTTTTGAGATATTTGAAGTGCAATCAAACATGGTAAATTAATTTTGGTCAGCATGCCAAAACTCTGACAAAATAGGTTTCTGCAGTAAGAGATTCGTTTAAATTGCCCCAGTAGTCCCTCCTGTGTGGCGACAAATGTTCAATAAGTCTGTCTAGGTTTGATATGTAGAATCAAATCTAAATAATTACTTTGGTTTACAATATTTGATGTTATCACCGGATTATGCCGCTTTAAGTAGTGTTAAGTAATAAAATACTCAATGTTGTTTACAGTGTAATAAATGAATAAATAAATAATACAATAATTAATGAGGTTTTCCCTAATTTAGGTTAATTACATATCCCAGATTGATACAAAACTAGATGAAATAATCTAAAGAGAAACAAGCTCGTTTTGAGAATGCATAATTATAGTGACTCGGATGATGTGACCTCTCCTATCTGGAGGAGGGAATATCCACATTCACATGGCGTCGTATGCGCCGTTGCCTAGCAACGAGTAAACAAAACATCCAACCCAGGGAGCCGACAATCAAGTGAAGTGCCGTCCAAGTTGTGTAGCTCAGTTTGCTTGTTTGTTGTTGTTTTTAGTCGTAGCAACATCTGAGGCCATATCAGGACGGGTACCTACAGACTTGTGACAGCGCATCCATGGCAGCTCTATAGTGCTGCCCAACTGCTAGACCAGACCGCCAGCACCATGACCCGATATCCCACTCAGTCACCTTATCCTGACCAGTCCTTGTCATATCCGATTAATGCCGAGTGGCAGGCTAGGAAGCAACAAATATTTATTTTATTATAAGTAATTGGTTTGAGTCGGGTGGGATTCGAACTCCTGACCTTCCGCACGATAAGTCTGCGCTTTACCGATTAGGGCAACGCGTCCGGTGGAATCAATTCAGCCTCCAGGAGAATCTAACAGGTAGATGCAGCTAGCAACTGAATGAAGTAATAAAAGCTAACACAAACACAGCAGTTATGTTCAAACATTGTATTTCAAACATTCAAATTTCAAACATTCAAAAGGAGGGCAGGTGGGCAGGCGGGCGGGTGGGCAGACGGGCAGGCTTGCAGGCGGGCAGGCAGGCGGGCAGGCGGGCAGGCGGGCGGGCGGGCGGCGGGCGGGCGGGCGGGCGGGCGGGGCGGGCGGGGGGGCGGGCGGGCGGGCGGGCAGGCGGGCGGACAGGCGGGCAGGCAGGCGGGCGGGCGGGCGGGCCGTCGGGCGGGGCGGGCGGGCTGGCTGGTGGGCGAGCAGGCGGGAAGGCGGGAAGGCGGGAAGGCGGGCAGGCGGGCGGGCGTTAAGGCGGGCAGGCGGGCGGGCGGACGGGCAGGTGGGCGGGCGGGCGGGTGGAGAGGCGGGCAGGTGGGCAGGTGGGCAGGGGGGCAAGCACAAGCAGGCGAGCACAAGTGGGCAAGCAGTGGGCGGCAGGCAGGCGTGCAAGCACAAGTGTGCTAGCGGCCAAGTAGGCCACTGGGCAAGCAGCCAAGTGGGCATACAGGAAAGCGAGCAAGCAGCCAGGCAGGATATTTGGCAAGTGGGCAAGTAGGCAGGCGGATAGATTGCATAACCAGGAAAGCAAGCAAGTGGGCATTTGGGAAAGTGGGAAAGCGAGCAACTAGCAAGCAGTATAGTGGGCAAGCGGACAAGCAGGCAGGCAGACAATTGGGAAAGCAGGCAAGTGGGCAAGTGGGAAGGTGGGCAAGTGGGAAGGTGGGCAAGCGGGCAAGAGGGCAAGCGGGCAAGTCCACAGGAGCCTGCTTGACGCTACACCACTACTACTACGTGCTATACGGCACACTGCACCGCCCAGGTGTGGACGGACGCTGACCGCACCATTTTGGTCACGTGACACAGGCGGGTCACTGGAGGAGGCGGAACGCACCGAGCAGGGCCGGCGGGGAGGAGTTGGTACCGTCCTGTAGCTGGAGGAAGACGTACGGAGCGGTAGAGCGGTAGAGCGGAGGGGTCTGAGCAGAGCGGAGCGGAGCGCTGGAACAGTGGAGCGGATTGAATAGAGCGGAGCTGTCAGAGCAGGGCAGGGCGGAGCGGTGGAGCAGTCTGAGCGGATTGAATAGAGCGGAGCGGTCAGAGCAGAGCGGAGCCGGGCAGTGGAGCGGACGGAGCGGATTGAATAGAGCGGAGCGGTCTGAGCAGAGCGGACCGTAGCGTGGAGCTGATGGAGCAGAGAGGTGCGTGGAATAGTATTGTGTGAAGGTACGTGTGGCGGTGTAGGGTGTTTTTCGTGTGTGTTTTTTTTATTGAGGCTGTATTCATAGTGTCCATTGCGTATAAGCCTGGGTATTCAGGCTTGTTTTCAAAGCTGGCTTGTTTTTAATGCTGGCCACCTGTAGGGTTTGTGAATGTGGTGGGGGCCAAGAGGCATGGGGTGAGTTTTTGGTGTTTGGTGTGGACATGGTGTGAATGTGGTGTGAACTTGATCTTAATGTGGTGTTAATGTGGTGTAAATATGGTGTGAATGTGGTGTGAACTTGATCTTAATGTGGTGTGAATGTGGTGTGAATGTGGTGTGAATGTGGTGTGAATGTGGTGTGAACTTGATGTTAATGTAGTGTGAATGTGGTGTGAATGTGGTGTGAATGTGGTGTGAATGTGGTGTGAATGTGGTGTGAATGTGGTGTGAATGTGGTGTGAATGTGGTGTAAATGTGGTGTGAACTTGATGTTAATGTGGTGTGAATGTGGTATGAACTTGGCGTTGGAGTGATGTGAATGTGCTGTGAACTTGGTGTGAATGTGGTGTGAATGTGGTGTGCATGTGGTGTGAATGTGGTGTGAATGTGGTGTGGACATGGTGTGAATGTGGTGTAAACTTGATGTTAATGTGGTGTGAATGTAGTGTAAATGTGGTGTGAATGTGGTGTGAATGTGGTGTGAATGTGGTGTGAATGTGGTGTGAATGTGGTGTGAATGTGGTGTGAACTTGGTGATGTGAAAGTGTGTGCGCTTGGATGTTCGGTAAAGTACTGGAAACGTAGTGTGGGTGACTTGGGTGTGCATGTGTGTACCTTTGTGTGTGCATGTGTGTCTGTGTGTGCCTGTGTGTGCCTACATGTGCCTGTGTGTGCCTACATGTGCCTGTGTGTGCCTACATGTGCCTGTGTATGCCTACATGTGCCTGTGTGTGCCTAGATGTGACTGTGTGTACCTACATGTGCCTACATGTGCCTGTGTGTGCCTAAATGTGTATGTGTGTGTCTACATGTGCATGTGTGTGCCTACATGTGCCTGTGTATGCCTACATGTGCCTGTGTGTGCCTACATGTGACTGTGTATGCCTACATGTGCCTGTGTATGTCTACATGTGCATGTGTGTGCCTACATGTGCCTGTGTATGCCTACATGTGCCTGTGTATGCCTACATGTGACTGTGTATGCCTACATGTGCCTGTGTATGCCTACATGTGCCTGTGTGTGCCTACATGTGCCTGTGTGTGCCTACATGTGCCTGTGTGTGCCTACATCTGTCTGTGTGTGCCTACATGTGTCTATGTGTGCCTACATGTGTCTATGTGTGCCTACATGTGCCTGTGTGTGCCTACATGTGCCTGTGTGTGCCTACATGTGCTGGTGTGTGTGGTATGTGCGTGTGTGCTGGATAATGAGGTGTGTGCCTTTGTATGCCTGAGTTTCTATTTGTTTCCATGTGTGCATATATGTGTCTGTACATGCCTACATCTGCCTGTGTGTTTCTGTGTGTGCCTAGATGTGCCTGTGCATGTGGTGTTTGCGGTGTGCAGTGTGTGCTGGATAATTAATGTGTCCCTGTGTATGCCTGAGTATCTATTTGTTTCCATGTGTGCCTGTGTGTGTGCGTGTGGCTGTATGTGCATGTGTGTGCCTGTGTGTGGCTGTATGTGCCTGTAATGTGTGCATGTGTGTGGCTGTCTGTGCATGTCTGTGCCTGTGTGTGGCTGTATGTGCCTGTGTGTGCCTATGTATGTATGTGTATGTCTGTGTGTGCCTATGTATGTCTGCGTGTGCCTGTGTGTGCCTGTGTGTGTCTGTGTGTGCCTGTGTATGTCTGTGTGTGCCTGTGTGTGCCTGTGTGTGCATACATGTGCCTATATGTGTATGTGTGTGCCTGGGTGTGCCTGTATGTGCATGTTTATGTCTGTGTATATCTGTGTATGTATGCGTCTGCCTGTGTGTGCCTGTGTGTGCATACATGTGCCTATATGTGCGTATGTGCCTCTGTGTGGCTGTATGTGCCTGCATGTGCCTGTGTATGGCTGTGTATGTCTGTGTATGTATGTGCATGTCTGTGTATGTCTGTGTGTGCCTGTGTGTTCCTGTGTGTGCCTGTGTGTGCCTATGTGTGCCTGTGTGCGCTGAATAACGGGGCCTGTGACCAGAGCTGCCTGTTTGCCTGTCTCCATTATTGATGCTGCTTCACTACAACCTCAGAGGGTGGGAGGGCGCGCGAGGGAAGATGGGGGAGCTGACGGGGGGATCGAGACGGGGTTGTTGTTGTGGACGCTGCGTCCATGGATACCAGCGTTCTGGCACCCATGTGGAGGTGGTGGCTAATAGATCTAACTGGTTTTATTATCCGTCAGGCAACAGGTACTACTAGTGGTTTGATATCACACCAGACGCAGCGTCACAGCTGCATAGTCCAATGGCTTTGAATGTTGATCATTTTCTGAGATAATTTGACAAGCGACACAGCAGATTAGTTTTAAGTTGGATTTATTATAATTCCAGCAGTGTAAGTCTTTTTTGTTCAACAAGAAGTCCGAATTCAACAACAAGTTCAATAATACAGTGAGGTCACAGCAGCTTTAACCCTTGCCCTTAATAAATGTCACATGGGGTCGGGTGGGTGGCAGTTTTAAGGCTAGTCAGTGTCCTCCTTGTGCCCCTGTCGAAGTGAGCTCACTGCCGCAGCACCTGGCCTTATATAGGCTCGTACACGGTTAATTAGTTCAAAAAGGCGTCTGCAGATGGCAGTCCGATAGTGTTTACTTAGGCAAATCAGGTTTTGTATCTCAAAAGTGAAGATAGGCGGCGCTGGCGCACAAGACATATACTAATACAATCGTTTCTCAATAGGTGGCAGCATGCAGGCCTCCTTAGTTACTAGGACGGTTATGGCTGTATCCACGTGACAAATTACCCGTGTTGCTGAGCATCACGGACAACCATATTAGACTGATCATTAGAATATATCTTACATGAGCTTGAACTAACTTTTTTCTGGTGGTGAATACGTTTATTCTGCTGAATAAGTCTTTTGTCAGTGCCGAAGCACTGGTCTTCCAGCCATTTTTCAATTCAGGGTTATTTACACAAAAGGTATATATAATAAGGTGTACAATACCTGTTGAATAGACAATTTGCACCATGTAACACAATGAAATTCTGAAACCCAAAAGTTCCATAACAATATGGTACAGTAGTGTGATATAACCAGATCAATATTAGTCAGATCAATGTGAGTATTTACATAGTATTTAGAATGTAACCAGAAGTTATCTTCTGTATTCAGTTGGTAAACTTGCAGTAAGTTTTAATGTTCAGTTGCAGTTAGGCAAGCGGTATATAAATGTTAGTTTGTTAGGAAAATTCTAGTGTAACTCTAATGTAGCTGGTTATGTGAGTTTATGAATTATGTTGTTGGGGTGGGGTTGTTAATAATACACTGGACCATCTGTGACCAGTGAAGCAATGGGACCAATCCCAGTGCATTTAGGTCATAAATATTACATTTTTACCTGGACTGTCTCTGTCATTGTATATGGTTGACTGGAGATAACAGAGGAACAGCAACAAATTAAAAAAGTGGGGGCTGGGGGGGGGGGGGGGGGGGGGAGAAACCGAGGCTGAGGGTTTGGTGGTCTGCCACTTACGGTATGGTGATGCCATGGAACATACTTTACTGCAACTGCATAAGGGCCTGCCCAATCCGATGTACTCTTAAGCCGTGTTCACACGCTTCATCTATACCACCTCTGTAGGTGGTTTATATGAAGCAAATTTTATGATTCGACTTATATCGCCTGTGTGAACGCAACCGACTTACTTGATGCGGATTAAGGATGTAACGCGCATGCGCAGTCGAGACCTTAGTTTGTTGACTTTCCAGTCAATCAAAAGCGCATATTATATAATTTGGTCTATGAAACCGCTAGCTGTGCACAGATATTTTTTTCATAATTTATTTTTAGGGTTTCACTGCTCAGCAGAAGTTTTGACCGTTCCAAACCAATACGATTCAGTCCATACATATCTAGGTCGAACCCACACTCTCTCGTGCCGACGTCGACGAACCCAAACTGGCGCTGGCTAGTCTGGACTTGCTCATGCGCAGATATCCACTTCCGCCTTAAACCGATTCAAAGCACTGCCCGTGTGAACGCGAAACACTTTCAAACTAAATCGATTCATATGATTCGCATTGTCTAAGTCGCTTTACATTTTGCCCGTGTGAACACGGCTATAGGTGAAGCGATCTAGTTGATTCGAATCAGCCCTAAACCGACTCAGACGCGCATTCACACACCAAATCTGAGCTGAACTAGGCAAGTCGATTCATATGATTCGAATTAACTGCCCCGTGTGAACACGGCTTTAGTGAGTTTTTAAATTCTAGGTAAGAGGACGCGGCCCTGGTTCTGGTTGGTAGGTTGTTCCACTTTGATTAGCAATTTTTAACTTTGGAGATATTTGAAGTGCAAACATCCCAAATTAATGTTGGCGTGCCTGCCAAAACTCTGATCACATAGGCTTCAACAGGATCAGGTTCAATTGAATTTACGTAGTGTGTTCTATACAGCAACAACTACGTATTAAGTGCAACTGTATCTAAGGTGGCTTTGTAGGTTCAAATCTAGATGAGTGTTTTCCTTTAGAAAATGTGATACTATTGTAGGAATAAGCAGATTTAAGGGTTAGGTGTTAAATAGTGGGGAGACAACCTGCATTAAGACATGCACACAGTGGGAGACAACCTGCATTAAGACATTCACACAGTGGGAGACAACCTGCATTAAGACATTCACACAGTGGGAGACAACCTGCATTAAGACATTCACACAGTGGGAGACAACCTGCATTAAGACATGCACACAGTGGGAGACAACCTGCATTAAGACATTCACACAGTGGGAGACAACCTGCATTAAGACATGCACACATTGGGAGACAACCTGCATTAAGACATGCACACAGTGGGAGTCAACCTGCATTAATGCATTCCCACAGTGGGACACAACCTGCATTAAGACATGCACACATTGGGGAGACAACCTGCATTAAGACATGCACACAGTGGGACACAACCTGCATTAAGACATGCACACAGTGGGATACAACCTGCATTAAGACATGCACACAGTGGGAGTCAACCTGCATTAATGCATTCCCACAGTGGGACACAACCTGCAATAAGACATGCACACAGTGGGAGACAACCTGCATTAAGACATGCACACAGTGGGACACAACCTGCATTAAGACATGCACACAGTGGGAGACAACCTGCATTATGACATGCACACAGTGGAAGACAACCTGCATTAAGACATGCACCCAGTGGGAGACAACCTGCATTAAGACATGCACACAGTGGGACACAACCTGCATTAAGACATGCACACAGTGGGACACAACCTGCATTAAGACATTGCACACAGTGGGAGACAACCTGCATTAAGACATGCACACAGTGGGAGACAACCTGCATTAAGACATGCACACAGTGGGAGACAACCTGCATTAAGACATGCACACAGTGGGAGACAACCTGCATTAAGACATGCACACAGTGGGAGACAACCTGCATTACGACATTCACACAGTGGGAGACAACCTGCATTAAGACATGCACACAGTGGGAGACAACCTGCATTAAGACATGCACACAGTGGGACACAACCTGCATTAAGACATGCACACAGTGGGAGTCAACCTGCATTAATGCATTCCCACAGTGGGACACAACCTGCAGTAAGACATGCACACAGTGGGAGACAACCTGCATTAAGACATGCACACAGTGGGGACACAACCTGCATTAAGACATGCACACAGTGGGAGACAACCTGCATTAAGACATGCACACAGTGGGAGACAACCTGCATTAAGACATTCACACAGTGGGAGACAACCTGCATTAAGACATGCACACAGTGGGAGACAACCTGCATTAAGACATGCACACAGTGGGAGACAACCTGCATTAAGACATGCACACAGTGGGAGTCAACCTGCATTAATGCATTCCCACAGTGGGACACAACCTGCATTAAGACACGCACAGTGGGAGACAACCTGCATTAATGCATTCCCACAGTGGGACACAACCTGCATTAAGACATGCACACAGTGGGAGACAACCTGCATTAAGACATGCACACAGTGGGACACCACCTGCATTAAGACATGCACACAGTGGGAGACAACCTGCATTAAGACATGCACACAGTGGGAGACAACCTGCATTAAGACATGCACACAGTGGGAGACAACCTGCATTAATGCATTCCCACAGTGGGACACAACCTGCATTAAGACATGCACACAGTGGGAGACAACCTGCATTAAGACATGCACACAGTGGGAGACAACCTGCATTAAGACATGCACACAGTGGGAGACAACCTGCATTAAGACATTCACACAGTGGGAGACAACCTGCATTAAGACATGCACACAGTGGGAGACAACCTGCATTAATGCATTCACACAGTGGGACACAACCTGCATTAAGACATGCACACAGTGGGAGACAACCTGCATTAAGACATGCACACAGTGGGGACACAACCTGCATTAAGACATGCACACAGTGGGAGACAACCTGCATTAAGACATGCACACAGTGGGACACAACCTGCATTAAGACATGCACACAGTGGGAGACAACCTGCATTAAGACATGCACACAGTGGGAGACAACCTGCATTAAGACATTCACACAGTGGGAGACAACCTGCATTAAGACATGCACACAGTGGGAGACAACCTGCATTAAGACATGCACACAGTGGGAGACAACCTGCATTAAGACATGCACACAGTGGGAGTCAACCTGCATTAATGCATTCCCACAGTGGGGACACAACCTGCATTAAGACATGCACACAGTGGGATACAACCTGCATTAAGACATGCACACAGTGGGAACCACCTGCATTAAGACATGCACACAGTGGGAGACAACCTGCATTAAGACATGCACACAGTGGGAGACAACCTGCATTAAGACATGCACACAGTGGGAGACAACCTGCATTAAGACATGCACACAGTGGGAGACAACCTGCATTAAGACATGCACACAGTGGGAGACAACCTGCATTAAGATTTTCACACAGTGGAAGCCAACCTGCATTAAGACATTCCCACAGTGGGAGACAACCTGCATTAAGACATGCACACAGTGGGAGACAACCTGCATTAAGACATTCACACAGTGGGATACAACCTGCATTAAGACATGCACACAGTGGGATACAACCTGCATTAAGACATGCACACAGTGTGGTGCAACCTGCATTAAGATATTCACACAGTGTGAGACAACCTGCATTTATACGTCTTCACAGTAAACATCTCCCAACGTGTGTCTTACTTTTATCTCAAACTTGCATAATTAACTTTGTTGAGAGTTTTTGCACATTTCTAAGTGGACACATTAATTAGGCTGATATTTAGAGACGATTTTACCTCATTAGGTCATTTTTTCTTAATATATGAATTTAATTCATGTTGATCTTTTGTCAATGCCGTAGCACTGGTCTTCCGACCGTAAGTGTTACAGGTATATAGGTAGTTAGACCATTTTGTTTTACATGGTTTATAAATTATATAGTAAATTACTTTAAATAATTAACTTTGGAGATATCAAAAGTGAGAAAGATTATGTTCGCGGTAATGTCAAACTGTTAGACATCGGGATCAGACGGGGTGGCCGAATGAGCAGAGCGTCCGCCTCCTGTTTTGGGAGATCGGGAGATCCGAAACCATGAGTTTGTGTGTTCGAATCCTGGTCGAGTCAAACCAATAACTTAAAATAGACAGGTAGGCTGGGTATAGTGATGACATCAGGGAGCCTAGCTGGTGTAATGGTTAGTGTAGTAGTCTCCACTAACCTCTCAGGCAAGGAGCCGCATAGGCAGGTATGCATTGATAGTGTGATAACATCAGGGAGCCTGGGAGTAGGTAGGGTAATCGTTAGCACACTTGCCTAGAATGCGAGAGATGACGGTTCGATTCCTCCTCTAGATGCAATATTTTCCATTTTCATCAGGCTCATGATGACCCTGCTTCCATGATCAGGATCAGCTTCAGGTTTCTCTTGATGGTATCCTTGAACCGGAGATGAGGGTGCCCTCTCTTTCTGTAACCAGAAGACAGTTGAGAGTAGAGGATCTGCTTTGGTAGCCTGTCTGATGACATCCTCATGAGGTGTCCAGTCCATCGGAGATTCTTTTTGATCAGAAGATCTTCCATAGAGGGCAGCCCTGACCGTTCGAGTATTTCCGTATTTGTCACTTTGTCCTTCCAGGTTAGCCTCATGATCAAATGCAGATATCGCATCATGAAGGCATGCAGCTTTTTCACCTGTCAGCTGTACACTGTCCAGGCCTCGGTTCCGTATAGTAGGGTGGATAGCACGATTACATGGTAAATCTTGCCTTTGACCCGTATGGACACATGGTGGTTGTTCCAGAGTCTCTGGCGTAGTCGGCTGAAAGATGCGAGGGCCTTGGCCATCCTCTGTATTTCAGCATCAATCCGTCCATCACTTGATATAGTGCTTCCGAGGTAGGTAAATTCTGGAACAGAGTTCAGCTTGTTTCCGTCAACCATGACATCCTCCTCTCGGGTTCTTGTAGAGTTGGGTTGGTACAGCACCTCCGTCTTCTTGATGTTTATCTTCAGGCCGAACTTCTTTGATGCATCGGAGAAGGCGTCCACTATTTTCTGGATCTCATCAGCAGAGTGGGCAACCAGTGCATTGTCATCTGCGAACAGCTGCTCTCTCACCAGTATCCGAGTAATCTTGGTCTTTGCTCTGAAGTGTGCGACATTGAATAGGTCAGCGCTCTGTCTGGACTGTAAGCATTAACTACCCATCTAAAAGACTTACAATTCCAGGGGGGCGAGTGTAGTAGTCTGCACTGACCTCTCAGGCAAGGAGCCGCATAGACAGGTAGGCATGGATAGGGTGGTGACATCAGGGAGGCTAGGTGGGGTGATGGTTAGCATACTGACCCCGAATAATGCGAGAGATGTGGGTTGGGAGCGGGACATAGCTCAGGCGGGTAGCTTGTCCACCTGTGAAGGTGTCAGTCATCCTATCGATCCTGCTCAGTGGACACATTTGCAGTTTTGGATATCATCCATTACAACCAGTGGTCCACAACTGGTTCATCAATGTCTGCAGTATGTGCTGTCCTGTCTGTTGGAAAGTGCATTTAAAAGACCCTTTGCTGTGTATAGGAAAGAGCAGCCTATGTGGCAGCAGCGGGTTTCCTCCAAAGAAATATGTCAGGATGACTATATATTTGACGTCCAGTTGCTGATGATAAAATTCTATGTGATCTAGAGGCGTCGTTAAATAAAACAAACTTTTTAGAGATTTCCGCTCTGGGTGCAATAGTTCTCATTTTCATCCCCCCTCCCCACGACAGTCAGCAGTAGACTGTTAATCCACATCAGTCAGTCGTAGATTGTTAATCCACGCCTTGATCCTTGCTTGATACGGGATTGCTCTAAGCTGCGTGCATTACGTCTACTCGGCACCAATTATTCTCCTAGGTTGGTTGGAGTTTTATGTCCTGGCAACATCTAAGGTCACATCAGGACAGGTACCGACTTGTGACAGTGCGCCCTCATGATGACTTTATAGTTCTGCCCCAATAGTGACATAAACCAGGTTGGTTGGTTGTTGGAGCTTTACGTCCTAGCAACATCTAAGGTCATATCAGGACAGGTACCGACTTGTGACAGTGCGCACTCATGGCGACTTTATAGTTCTGCCCCAATAATGAAATAAACCAAGTTGGTTGGTTGTTGGAGCTTTATGTCCTAGCAACATCTGAGGTCATATCAGGACAGGTACTGACTTGTGACAGTGCGCACTCATGGCGACTTTATAGGGCTGCCCCAATAGTGACATAAACCAGGTTGGTTGGTTGTTGGAGCTTTATGTCCTAGCAGCATCTGAGGTCATATCAGGACAGGTACTGACTTGTGACAGCGCGCACTCATGGCGACTTTATAGGGCTGCCCCAATAATGAAATAAACCAGGTTGGTTGGTTGTTGGAGCTTTATGTCCTAGCAGCATCTGAGGTCATATCAGGACAGGTACTGACTTGTGACAGCGCGCACTCATGGCGACTTTATAGGGCTGCCCCGGTAGTGACTTAAACCAGGTTGGTTGGTTGTTGGAGCTTTATGTCCTAGCAGCATCTGAGGTCATATCAGGACAGGTACTGACTTGTGACAGCGCGCACTCATGGCGACTTTATAGGGCTGCCCCAATAATGAAATAAAACAGGTTGGTTGGTTGTTGGAGCTTTATGTCCTAGCAGCATCTAAGGTCATATCAGGACAGGTACTGACTTGTGACAGCGCGCACTCATGGCGACTTTATAGGGCTGCCCCAATAATGAAATAAAACAGGTTGGTTGGTTGTTGGAGCTTTATGTCCTAGCAGCATCTAAGGTCATATCAGGACAGGTACTGACTTGTGACAGTGCGCACTCATGGCGACTTTATAGGGCTGCCCCAATAATGAAATAAAACAGGTTGGTTGGTTGTTGGAGCTTTATGTCCTAGCAGCATCTAAGGTCATATCAGGACAGGTACTGACTTGTGACAGCGCGCACTCATGGCGACTTTATAAGGCTGCCCCAATAATGAAATAAACCAGGTTGGTTGGTTGTTGGAGCTTTATGTCCTAGCAGCATCTAAGGTCATATCAGTATGGGTACTTCAGATGTGTGATAGTGAGCACTCTTGGTGACTTTATAGTGCTGCCCCACTGTGAAAGCAGGCCTATTACCGGAACATTGACCCAATATCCCAAACAGACACATTATCCTGACACTGAGCTAACCAGTCCTTGCCCTATCCTATTAATGCCGAGCACCAGGCTAGGTAGCGACAATAGACGAGATCACTGTTCCGACTGCGCATGCGCTGTAAATGGCGTTGGCAGCAAAGCAAAGGCTACTGCCATTGAGTTTGCCGATATCCATAAGGCAAAACTTCAATTTTATTCCAAATGATTAAAAATACATAACAATTTGGCACAAACATGGATGGATGGATGCAATATAATAATATAATGAATATGTTTAAGACACAACTCTCCATAATTAAGCATTTTGACCTAAGAAACATACAATTTCAGTCCCTTTACAGACTGATGTTTACATCACCATTGATTAGACATAAGTCATTCTTGTTCTAAATATTAAAATGCCAAATGTGTCACCAACAACTTGTTTCAAAGAAATATATAACCAACGTCTGATTAACTCTACCCATTTCCTAGCCCACACATGTTTTTAACCATAGAATATAAATAAAAACATGAATAAAATGAGTAAAACTGACTCTGGCTATGGCTCTAACACTAGTCTGAGTGCCCAGATTTGTCTAAATCTAAATGCACATGGCATAAGATGTGCTGATTAGATTGATCTAAATGCAATGCTGGTTTAAAAGATTAACATCTTATTATATTATATATATATTTTTTTAGTTGGTATTCTACGTTTCAAACAAGAACTGAAATGAGCTGAAGCTAGCACATTTCATAACTGCACCCAGTGTATTAGCATTAGCCATGTGCTTTGCAGGGGTTTGTTTTTCTTCCACGCATCCCACAATGCACCGCGCGACTGGAATGGCGATGTAGTCTATTATCAATTTTTAAGTCATTGGTTTGACTCGACCAGGGTTTCCTACCTGCGACCTCCATAACCAGCCCAAACGAGTTAAGTTCTCCAACCTGATAACTGGAAGCCAGCCAGCAGTCACACCCGCTTGTGTTAGTCTCATAGGCCATGAATTATGAGAGATTATTATACACAAATTGAGAATAAAATTATGAATAGTTCTCCTGTGTCAGGACGTGACACTCCAACAACCAACAAACCAACAAGTCTGTAGGTACCCGTCCTGATATGACCTTATATGTTGCCAGGACATGAAACTCCAACAACGAACAAACCAACAAGTCTGTAGGTACCCATCCTGATATGACCTTAGATGTTGTGAAGAACTAAAGGGACCAGATATAGGTCGCTTAGACACTACCCGTACTCCGACAAATGCTCTCCAAGCATACATTTGCCAGTTTTCAGTTTATGCAACTACATATGTGTGGGGAGAGTGTTAACATTGGTTGCTTCTGTTGTGTTTTATTTAGTCCAGCAGCACTGACACTTTTAGACAACCATATAGAGAAAAACATTTTAGAAATTGCAATCTAAAATGATAAATATAAAGTTCCAATGTTTATTTATCATAACCAGCTACTTTTTGTGTGAATAATTGTTTAAATCATGTAGATTAATAGACTTTAAAAGTTGAATTGAGAGCTTTCTCTGGCTGCCATCTTGGTGGTTGCCATAGCTTCCCCTGTGTGTAGGGAACCCCTCTAGGTCATGTGATGAGGGAATCCCACCTATGATGTCATTCATACATCACATACCTCAACTCTCCTCCCACATGTTCAGTGGCATGGACTGAACAAACTGACATTTATATACCCCTTGCCTAACTGCAACTGAACATTAAAACTTACTACAACTGAATACAGAAGATAACTTCTGCTTACATTCTAAATACTTTGTAAATACTCACATTGATCTGACTAATATTGATCTAGCTATATGACACTACTGTTACAATATTGCTATGGAACTTTTGGGTTACAGAATTCCATTGTGTTACACGCTGCAAATTGTGTATTCAACAGTTATTGTATACTTTATTCTATATCCCTTTTGTGTAAATAACCCTGAATTGAAAAATGGCTGGAAGACCAGTGCTTCGCCACTGACAAAAGACTTATTCAGCAGAATAAACATATTTAACAAAAGATATGTAGGATCTAATCTGCGCAAGAGCCTCTGGGTTAGAGAATTTCATATTTCTATTGGACTATGCAGCTTTAATCGTCTGAGTTGTGGGTGGAGTAATTGAAAATGGGTCAAAGCCAAGCACTGTTGATGTTATGATGCCAGCTCGTTAGTACTAATGGTAGGATTATGCGCACCCACCCGCTTAACATGTACTGTCCACATACGCAGCTAGTACCACTACCAGTAGTAGGCTCTTCACTATGGACTCATGGAACCAGTTGGTTGGTTGTTGGAGTTTTAAAGTCGCTGGCTATACCTCACCCAGATACAAACGAATCCAGCATCAAAAGCTCTCCAAACATACCTTTGCTTAGTTTTTTCAGTTCATGCAACTGAACATAGGGAGTAGAGTGTTAAGGTATGTGATGTATGAATGACATCATAGGTGGGATTTCCTCATCACATGACCTAGAGGGGTTCCCCACGCACAAGGGAAGCCATGGCAACCACCAAGATGGCAGCCATAGAAAGCTGTCAATTCAACTTTTAAAGTCTATTAATCTACATGATTTAATCAATTATTCACACAGAAAGTAGCTGGTTATGAGAAATAAACATTTTAACTTTATATTTTGCATTTTAGATTGCAAATTCTAACATTTTTCTCTATATGGTTGTCTAAAAGCCTTGTCAGTGCTGCTGGACTAACTACAACACAACAGGAGCAACCAATTTCAGCACTCTCCCCACATGTATACAGTTGCATAAGCTGAAAACCTGTAAAGGTATGCTTGGAGAGCATTTGTCGGAGTACGATACGAGTCTCAGCAGTCTATACCGACTCCGTTTAAGCCACACACTGCTGTTTAGTTCAGTCCACCTGTTTTACATCAAACTACAGCCGCAGCTATAATTGGATCTAAATGAAGGTCACTAAGACCACGCACATAGCAAACTTTAACAGGGCCGATTGTTTCCGAAATGAACTTTTGCTTTCCATGTCACACTTTCCATGTCAATGAGGGAAATACCTCATTAATTATTTAATTATGTATTTATTTAGTTATATGTTACACTGTAAACAACATTGTGTATTGTATTACTTAACACTACTTAAAGATGGATAGTCCGACGATAACATCAAAGTTTCAAAGAATGACCCACTTACCTCAGAAAATAGCAAGCCCTGAAGACCATCGAACCATGCAACTCTAGTAGGACCAGACGGGATGGCCGACTGAGTTAGAGCGTCCGTCTCCCGTGTTGGTAGATCGTGGGGTCGTGGGTTCGAACCCTAGTCGAGTCAAACCAATGACTTAAAAAATTGATACTTGTTGCTTCCTAGCCTGGCGCTCGGCATTATTAGGATAGGGCAAGGACTGGTTGGCTCAGTGTCAGGATAATGTGACTGAGTGGGACATCAGGTCATGGTGCTGGCGGCCTGATCTTTCAATGGGGCAGCACTATAAAGTCGCCATGAGTGCGCACTGTCACGGATCGGTACCAGTCCTGATATGACCTTAGAGGTTGCTAGGACGTAAATCAACAACAAACAAATACAACTCTAGTAATATGTGCATAATTCCTATGCCGTACATTAAGTTGGCAGCTGACAAAGGGATCAGCCTATCGGCACAGTTGAAGGCGAGCATTACTCACCGGAAGTGGTGGGTCACGTGGCCCTGAGTACCGGTTGCCAAGCACAGACATGGGCAATGCCAGTGTTTCCCTTACAATTCCAATTAAGTCATCGCGGACAGCTATTTTTCAACGTGTTCGCGTGGTTTATTGGGGTTGTTGGTCCTTGCAGCACATAAGGTAATTTCAGGACGGGTACTAACTTGTGACAGTGCGCACCCATGGCGACTTTATAGTGCTGCCCCACTGGAAAATCAGGCCACCAGCCACCATGACCTGATATCCCACTCAGTCACATTATCCTGTCACTGAGCTAACCAGTCCTTGGCCAATCCTATTAATGCCGAGCGCCTGGCTAGGAAGTGACAAGTATCAATTGTATATGGCATTGGTTTGACTGGACCAATATATATATAATAAAAAAGTGAGGGAACACAGGTTTGGATTTATTCGAAATAGTGAGGGAACACCGTCCCCCCTCCCAAACAGAGTAAGGAAGGGAATGCACTTCCCATGCGTTCCCACGCATTCCCACAGCACTACTCCATTGTGTGTGTTCCTAATCAGCCTCAGTATTATACAGGGCTTCCACTCGTCAGACCCCTCCTAGAGGCCTATGACAGCGTCAACAATATAATACACCTTGGATGGAGCACACACACACCCCTCTTACACCCCCATAGATTATGAGGCCCTTGCCTTCAGCCTGCCAAGCCGAGAGCTAAATCCGTAGCCTGGTGGTCCCCTGCCCATTGATTCAGCAGAGGTCGCCACTGTGGTCGTTTCAAAGGCCGAGCACAGACGTGTGAGCGTTCTCTGCTATTATCGCCCGGTGACTCAGCAGATAATCAAAACAATGTCAGCGTGGAAATGTGCCTGAAGTATCCCAGCTTTGAGAACTGCACATAAATACCAGGTAAGTTTTAGCATGTAGGGCATACCAATATACCAGCATACCAACATACCAGCATACCAACATACCAACATACCAGCATACCAACATACCAGCATACCAACATACCAGCATACAAACATACCAACATACCAACATACCAACTTAGCAGCATACCAACATAGCAGCATACCAACATAGCAGCATACCAGCATACCAATATACCAACATACCAACATACCAACATACCAACATACCAACATACCATCACACCAACATACCAGCATACCATCATACCAACACACCCGCATACCATCATACGAACATACCAGCATACCAACATACCAACATACCACCATACCAGCATACCAACATACCAACATACCAACATACCAACATACCAGCATACCAGCATACCAGCATACCAGCATACCAACATACCAGCATACCAGCATACCAACATACCAACATACCAACATACCAACATACCTTCATACCAACATACCAACATACCAACATACCAACATACCAACATACCAACATACCAACATACCAACATACCAACATACCAGCATACCAACATACCAACATACCAACATACCAACATACCAACATACCAACATACCACCATACCAACATACCAACATACCAACATACCAGCATACCAACATACCAACATACCAACATACCAACATACCAACATACCAACATACCAGCATACCAACATACTAACATACCAACATATGAGCATACCAGCATAGCAGCATATCAACATACCAACATACTAACATACCAGCATACCAACATACCAGCATACCAACATACCAGCATACCAACATACTAACATACCAGCATACCAGCATACCAACACACCAGCATACCAACATACCCGCATAGTGTACCATTTCAGCTTACTGGGAATACGCCAATGAATCATTCTTGTATATAGCTGAATAGTTAAAGTTGCATAGTTCGATGGTTTTGAGTTTATGGTTTTGAGTTTGTCTCATTTTCTGAGATAAACATATTAGGTTGATCGTTATAAGCTCCCTTACTTTACTTTGAAGTAACTTTTAACTTAATTGGCGAACTTTTGAAATCCAAACATCATTAAATAATTTTGACAAGCTTGCCAAACTCTACCATCATAGGCTTCTGCAGAAACAGGTTCTATTAAATTGAGACAGTATTCCATTCCAAGTGACGACAACTGCTTTTTAATAAGTCCACCAGTATCTAAGTTAGATAGTTAGAATCAAATCTAGATAATTGTATTGGTTTTGAAAATTTGAAGTTTCCAACGGACCATGGAGCTTTAGGTTAAAGTATGTTGTCGAAGTGACATTTAAAACAAGTTTGTTTAAATTACCACAACGCCTCTAGAGCACATTGGTTTTTATCATCAGCTATTGGACGTCAAAGACTGAGATTTAAGGGTATGAATGTGATGCAAATTAGATAATGATGATTTATTCTCAAAATTCAACAAGTCATTCATCGCGTTAAGCGTCATCTTGTACTATTCGGCCATCCTCACTCACCAGACGGGATGGCCAAATGAGTTGAGCGTCTGTCTCCCATTTTGGTAGATCGTGGGATTCACACCCATGTTCGAGTCAAACCAATGACTTAAAAATGGATACTTGTCGCTTCCTAGCCAGGCGCTTGGCATTATTAGGTTAGGGTAAGGGCTGGTTGGCTCTGTGTCAGGATAATGTGACTGAGTGGGATATCAGGTCATGGTGCTGGTGGCCTGGACGTAAAACTGCATCAAACAAAAACAGACACCCACACCTACACCCACATACCCCTCTACACACACACTCCCACACCAACACCCACACCTACACCCTCACACCCCTCTACACCATTCCTATGCCAGCACCCACACCTTCACCCACACCTACATCTACACCCACACCCATGGGGCCGTATGCATGAAGAATAATTTATCGGCTCCGGTGTTAAGGCCGGGGTTCGGGTTAGCTAATGCTGGTGTTGGAGAATCGGTCTCGGGGTATGTACGGGTCCAAAGGGCGTTGGCGTTAGCTAACCTATAAGTTATTTATAGATTTGGGAAATCCCTCTGGGCCTGTTCCCGGCGAGCACTGCTATTTCCAAATATCGCCGCCGAATCGGCGGCCTCGGCGATTTGTTTTACTTACATTCGTCGATACGACACTATTAATATTGCCGCCGATTTAGCTGCGGCGTTAATATTGCTTCGATTTTGTGGTTAATTTGATAAAAATTCACTTTTAGAGTATGTAATTCTGTTAAATATGATAGCTTTGAAGAGATTTTGCCATAATATATCGCCGCCGCCGGCAGCGATTTGTTCTGTTTACATTCGTTGATTCGAGAGTATGAATATCGCCGCCGATGTAGCGGCGACAATAATTTCGGTTCGATTTTAGGGTTAATATAATGAAATTTCACGTTTTGAGTATCTAATTCTGTTAAATATGATCGCATTGAATAGATTTGCGCCTAATCGGTCCCTAACCCCGATGGTAAACTTGATATGGTTTGGGGTTAGCTAGACGCCTTTAAACTCGCAGCGTTTCCCTAAAGCGGCCACATACATACTGACTTTTCGCCGCTAACCTGGAGATCGCCGCTAACCACAGGTTTGGAGCGCTAACAGCGCCCCATGCATATGGGCCCAGGACGTAAAACTCAAACAAACAAACAAAAACCCACACCTACACCCACATAACCCTCTACACCTGCACCTACACCCACACCCACACCCACACCCACACCTACACCCACACCCCCACACCCCACATCCCACACCCACACCCACACCCACACCTACACCCACTCATACTCATAGTCAGTCAGCCCCTACCCACCCCACACACACGCCGTACCTCCTCCCCCCACAACCACCATACCCTCACACACCCTCACCCCTCACTGCCCCCAGCCGTCCCTCCCACCTGCTCGAGTCTGCAGCGAGTGACCCACATAAGATCACGTGACTAAGCGCCATTGTTAAATCATGCATGGCTGATCCGCACCAATCAATGTCTACTACACTGGTCCCACCTGCCCCGCTTTCAGTCTGGTCCCCAGGACAGGTGTTGCAGTTTCCGCGGCACACCAGTTTGCGAGGGACACATCGCTTCTGCGCATGCGTCAAAATCGAACAGCATCGTCACTAACCTTATAAATTTAATATAATGTTTTTGGTAAAGATGTTTTCTATATGTGTACCTAGTGATTTGTTTCCAGGTGGTGTGGTTTTAGAGATATTTCACTTTTGCTGTATTTTCTGTATGCAGATTGCTCACCACCATTGACAATGCCTTCAGTTTGACGGTATGCGCAGTGCAAAACATTAGTTTTATTCAAAATTAATAGAAATCCAGAACCCTACCCTTATCAATTTAATATAATCTTTTTGGTACACATGTTTTCTATATGTGTACCAAGGGATTTGTTTCTAGGTGGTGTGGTTGTAGAGATATTTCACTTCTTCTGTATGAAGATTTGCTCACGGCCATTGACAATGCATTTGAATGGATGTGTCCCTGGCAACCTGGTGTGCCGCGGAAACTGCAACACCGGCTCGCAGCTGTTGGTTGGTTGTTGGATGTTGATGTCCTTGCAACATCTAAGGTCATATCAGGACGGGTACCTACAGACTTGTGTCAGTGCGCAATCACGGTTGGTTGGTTGGTTGGTTGGTCGGTTGCTGAAGTTTTATGTTCTGGGAACATCTAAGGTCATATCAGGATGGGTACCGACTCATGACAGGGTGCACTCATGGCGATTTTATAGTGCTTCCCCACTGGGAAATGAGGCCGTTGCCACCATGACCCGATATCCCACTCAGTCACATTATCCTGACACTGAGCCAATCGGTCCTTGCATAGTATTAATTTTTAAGTCATTGGTTTGACTCAACCAGGTTTCGAACCCATGGGCTCGAATCTCACTATCTACCAATACGGGAGATGGAAGCTCAACTCATTCGCACATCCCTTCTGGTCCCACAGCTAATGGACCCGGTTATAATATTTCTGCATGCTCGGCCGCTCAGAACACCAGAGAATACCTTAAAACTCTCCCCATGCAGTCCCACCTGATGCCTCCCTTAAACAAACCCTCAAACAAACTCATAAGGAAGAAAGGGAAGACAAGTCACAAAGATTGACAGTGAAGATGTTGTGCTTTAATGGCATCAACTCCTGTTCACCTACTAGTGACCTATCACCCTGACCCCTTACCTTCTGTCCACACAGAATCTTATTACCTCTTTAGCCTGTCTATGAATCAGTGCCTACATCCCATTGAACCTGAGTCCCTTGGTTGTTGCACTCAACTCAATTTAGATATATGAATTTTGGTAGCATCAGACAGAGTGTCTGGGGTCCTGCTCTAGAGTAGGTGTGTCTCACTCAAGAGCCAGGAGTAGAGTGTTCACTCTCCAGTGTACCTGAAGCAGTGTTTTTGCTTAATTAATCTCAAAGTGAGGCTTAAAGCAAGCACATGTGCTTTGTGCAGGTTTCTTTTGCTTTTAAAATTCCCACAATGTACCATGATGCTGGAATTACAAACTGGTCTATTGTAAAAATTGTATTTATGTAAGCATGATTAAGCCACATTAATTTTATATAAGGGCGATCCCTCACAAGATGGATTAATTGATTATTTTTAATTTCATGCCTGTCACACGCACAGCAAGGGCCACATTCATTGCGATCACTCACAAGAAGGATAGCGGAACAGGTCAATGTTTTTCAAAAGATACTAGACTATATCATTAAGAAAAGCCAGTACAACTATCTGTATCATTCCCGTTTTTAGCGCATGTGCGACTGTCGGAATTACGAACTGGACTATCATAAAGATGTTTTCATTAGGATTAATCCATCTTGATCCTCCTTGAATCCATTTGATATCCCCAGATCTGGTAAAAGTTCAAAATCAAACATATAGCTGCCATGCTTGGGGTGATACATGCTACAAAGCATGGGGGTTTGCGATTTCCAGGGGGGTTTTGTGATTTCCTAGTAAATCGCAAACCCTGTGGTGTGCAATTTCCAGGGGTTTGCAATTTCCTGCCACACCGGTAACTTACTGTAGTAGTCCATACATGAGTCTCACCACCACGCGGTGGTGGCAGGAACTACGCTGACTTCTGTTGCCCTTCCGAGGCAACAGATGGCAGCAGGCTAACTAGAGGCAGTCCCTGAGTGGACTGGCCCTCTGCGACTGGCTAGCGACAACCCCCCAACCATAGGAGGTTACATGGAACCGGGCTAGTCAGGGGGTAGGTCACTTGATCTGTGACCCCATGGAGAGTGCAGAAGGAGATAGATTAAAATCTGTGAAGCACATATTCCTGTTTGTTGTCGTCTTTTCGCATTGTGTGACATAGGCGACAGACGAGGGGGCAGGGGGGGGGGGGGGGGGGGGGGGAGAAACTGGCCACACTCTCCAAGCACTATCCTAACTCCTGTCCACCTGATCTGTCAGCAAAGACTATCCTTGGAGAGCGGGGTGCAGTATGGTATCGGCCTGTGCAGGTATTAGCTGCTTTCATAGTCACATGACATTTGCATTCTCCCCAGCTTTCAGCGATAGCCACACAAAATGTAGGGAAAAAGTATACAACTAACACTAACTTAGCCTATTATAATAAATACACAATTGTTATGAAATATGAAGTAAGTCATATGTGTTCTAATAATAAACGTTTTTACTTGAATAGCTTCATAATTACTAGGTTGCGAGACTCATTGCAGTGGTATCACTTAAAGTTGCATAGTCCGATGATTTTGAATTTCGGTATTTTTTCTGAGATAAATATATTAGATCGATCACTAGTATCTACTTTACATTAGTTCAAAGTTACTTCTATTTTAAATGGTAAACTTTTTAGATATTTTGAGTGCAAACATGGAAAATTAGTTTCGGCAAGCTTGTCAAAATTCTGACACCCCACTTCTGCAGTAACAGGTTCTGTTAAGTTGACTCAGTATTGCCTTCCACACAGAAACAAATGCTTAATAAGTGCATTAGTATCTAAGTATTATATGTAAAATCAAATAATTGGTTTGGTTTTGAAAATGTTGTACAGTGACTTCAGGTCACCTCATGTTATTTACTCTGTCTGGTGTGCATAGAATAGATAGGTAACCTCCTAAAATGTTCAAATTATAAATTCACTGGAAGCTCCAATGAATCAGAAGCAATATGCTTTTTGAATTTTTATTATATTTCAAAATCTGAGTGAGATGTGTGCATTTGAAAGATTTTGACTTTCAGATCTATTGTATTAGATAATGCAGCAGCCGTTCCAATCTTTTCACATCAGACGGGCCTGAGCATTAATGGTTTGATGGGATCGACCGCAAATACAAAGGTATCCAGTTTTAATGCTATGAAGGCAGCAGCCATTCTGGTTGTGCCTATGCATCATTTGGATGGGATCCATCGCAAATGTGCCGGGCTCTGGGCTATCCCGAGCTGTCCGGTTGCGCATACACTGCGGAACGGCTGCTGCAATCATAACATTAAGCCCAGAACCCAGCGCATGTCCTGTCCAAACAATAATGAAGAGGCACGACTGGAACGGCTGCTGCCATCATAACATTAAAACCCGGAAACCTGCGCATTTGCGGCGGATCCCGTCAAACCATTAATGCTCAAGGCTGGCTGGATCGTAGAATATGCAGTTTGTTATATTTGAGTGTACAAACTGATATGGTTCTACGACCCCAAGTCGTCCTCCGGCGCATACACTGCGGAACGGCTGCTCCCGTCATAGCGTTAAGCCCAGGACCCAGCGCATTTTTAGTTGGTAGAAATTACACCAAATTTACAGCGGAGTGTATGGTGGCGCCACCTAGTGGTAACTAGGTGCACCCCGAATATTTTACCGCCGGAATATTCCGCTAGGTGGTGAAGGCGGATTGACGGTGGAACTGGTGAATGCGAACTATGCATCTGGTGAATGCGAACTTAAATCTGTGTTAAATTAAGTATCATCAATATAAATTATCAACATTAATTTCAAGTAACAGTTCGCATTCACGTTGTTACAGATATGTACAAAAGCGTGTAGGCCTATCTGTCCAATCCGATTATTAATCAATCTTCGATCGGTTTGCTCAAGCCAATGCTTGTTTATTGCAACGGACTCCCACCATTATACTTATAGCTCTACTGCAGAACCTGATCACTGCTGATACCAAAAACAATGTCTTTGCTGGCACTCAATAATTAAACAAAATCCATGTTCATGCACACGCAGTAGACCGACCTGAACACGGTGGGGCGGCATATAAAATAGATGGCCATTAAATAATTAGAATTTTGAGACAATGCCTGATGGTTGGTGTACACAAACAATAGTTCCTAGTTATGTGTGTACTGGGGAGTGATGGGGGAGGGGGGCTGAGTTGTGTCTGTATCTATGGTACACATCTGCAGATAGGTCTACGAGAACCGATGACGGAGCAAAGCCTTTGTTAATATTTTGCTTCCTAGCAACATCTAAGGTTATATCAGGACGGGTACCAACGCGTGACAGTGCGCACTGGTGGCGGTGTTATAGCCACACTCCATTGGGATGCAGTGCTGCTGGTGCTATGACCCAATATTCAACTCAGTAACATAATTCTTGACACTGAGTCAACAAATTCTTGCCCTGTCCTAGTAATACCCCTGTCACACTACGACGTAACGAGCCAACGTGAGCCTAACGTGGTCATTTTTCGTCATTACGTTGGGTTACGTCATGATGACGTCAGAATGACGTTAGAATGACGTCGAGGTACGTCACATTACGTCGTGTTACGTCGAGTTACGTCAAGGTTTTGGACATGTTCAAAACTTTCGACGTAGGTCGAACGTAAGGGTTTACGTTCGCCGTACGTTCTGTTCACGTTCAGTGAACGTCAATGACGTTAAACGGACGTTATTTCAACGCTACTCACTACGTTCAACTACGTTCCACTACGTTCCACTACGTTGACCCACATTAAACCAAGTGCAAATGCCTACGAGGCTTAATGGGAAAGTCACGAGAACGTCTCGAGAACGTCACGAGAACGTCACGAGAACGTCACGAGAACATGCATTCAACGTACGTTCAACGTCTCATGACATGCTAACGTCACGTAACGTTCTTCTGGCGATGGAATAACGTTCATAACGTTCCGTGAGCGTAGTGACGTTGTCCTCTCTCGGTGATTGATGGTATCACTACGCTTTACCAACGTTACGTTCTCGTCCACTACGCTGCATCCACGTTCAACTTGTGCTCAAATTTGCATACTACGTTGAGAAGTTCAACGTTCTTCACGTTCTCCCGACGTTGCGGTCGTTACGTCGTAGTGTGACAGCCCCATTAGTACTGTCGAGCGTTATGGCCAGACATGTTGATAGTCTTTGGCTTGACTCGGTGGGGGATTAAACCCACGAACTGTCAGGCGGGATGCAGCTGCCCTACATACGGCCATCCAGTCCGGGTGGGTAAAGAATAGGTCTTAGCATGTCTGTTTGTCTTCTTTGTTAGCAAGAGTAAGACGCTCAGGAACCGGTGTTAGGTAGAACTAGTATGGGAAGGAGGCTCCAGGCGGCGCCACCAGTAGGTTCCCGGGACGGGCGGTTAGGTGAAATAGAAAATAATCAGTTAATAATGGTCACCGTTGTTATTTATATTCACATAATGGGTTATATATACAGTATAACCATGTTAAACCAAACTCGAAGGGACCTTATGAATTTGTTTGGATTAACCGATCATTGGTTTAACCAAGCTTTGGCTTCGACTTGGCTTTGGCAAAAATGTGGGTGCATTATGAATGTAATATACAATGTATGTGGATACATTGATTATTGTTTTTTTATGTATACAGTATAACCCCGTTAAACCAAGCTTGGTTAAACCAAATAATCGGTTAATCCAAACTTTTTTCGGCGGCCCGGCAATATACTACCATTTATCATATAAAAAGGTCTCAGATGACCTTATAACCACATGAAAGTTTGATTTAACCATACCGGAAGTGGCCTGGGGCCCAACAATTTTGTTTGGATTAACCAATAATTTGGATTAACCGACTTTGGTTTCACCAACTTTTTTTTATATGAAAAATGGTAGTATTTTGCAGGGCCGCTGAAAAAAGTTAGGATTAACCGATGTGTTTGGTTTAACCGAGCTTGGTTTAATGGGGTTGCCCTGTATGTATATATATATATATATATATATATATATATATATATATATATATATATATATATATAAGTGTGTGTTTGCGCGTGTGTAGTTGTGTGTGTGCGTGTGGTCATAGCATGTTTGGTAAATTATGAGTGAAGTATGGGTGAAGCCTATTTATGCTAATATGAGTATTTGTGAATGTGTGCTAGTGAGTCTGTACCCTGCCCTTGTGTCTGTTGTTTCCCTATCAGTGTAATACTGTAATGGTAGCAAAGATGAGGTAGGTACGATCAAATGAAATTCCCTAATCAAGACTTGTTAATTGTATTTCTAGATCTAAACGCAGAAGTTGTCAAAATGTGATGATGAGTCTTATATATATATATACAATGGTAGATACAACATTTACTTCTTAAATCGTGATTGGCCTATGCATGTATGTATGTATGTATGTATATATATGTATATATGTATGTATATATATATATATATATATATATATATATATACATATATATATAGAGAGGGACCTCTCTCTCTATATATATATTTTTTTTTAATTTGGTATTCTAACTTTCAAACTCTAGCTAAAATGTGTCGTGACAAAATAATAAATTCCATAGCTGCACTTTGCATTCATGAAATTAACCTTAAAATGAACACATGTGTTTGGCGCTGGTTTGTTTTGGTTTGACGCGTCCCACAATGCATCGCGCCACTTATATATAATATATATACTCGTTCGTAATTCTGACTGCGCATGCCCTGAAAACGGCGTTGACAGCAAAAACAAATACATCTTGCCATTGAGTTTGCCTATACGCGCCGTGCAAAACTTCAATTTTATTCAAAATTAATGGGAATATAGAACAATTTGGCACAAACGTGGATTCGTGATTGCAGTATAATAATATAATGATATAATGAATATATTTAAGACACAACTATCATTTGGAACTAAGCATTTGGAACTAAGAAACATACAATTCCACACAAAACAATCAGTCACTTTACAGGCTGAGGTGTAGATCACCATTTTTAATTCTTGTTATAAATATTAAAATGTCAAATGTGTGAACAGAAACTTGTTTCAAAGAAATATATAACCAATGTCTGATTAACCCTACCCATTTCCTAACTCTATAGATGTGATAACCATAGGATATAAATAAAAACATGAATAAAATAAATAAAACTGATCCAGGCTATAGTTCTAACACTGGTCTGAGTGACCAGATTTATCTAAATCTAGATGCAGATGGTATAAGATGTGCTGATTAGATTGATGTAAATGCAATGCTAGATAAAAGAGTAACATCTTAATTTATTATATATAATTTGTTAGTTGGTATTTATTCTATGTTCCAAACGTAAGCTGAAATGTGCTGAAACTAACAGATTCCATAGAGCTACACTCAATGCTTCAAACATGAGCCACGTGCTTCGTGCCTGTCTGTTTTGCTTTCCTATATCCCACAATGCACCGCGTGGCTGGAATTACGAACTAGTCTATGGGTCTTTTCATGTTAAATGGGGCCAAAGTGTGACATGAAGGTCAAAAACGAATATTGTGTATTTTCCTAATTCTTTCGCTGAGTAGCCAACTCTTGTCCATATATATCCTGGTAATGTGAAGGAAAAGATATTAGTTGAGGTTACCAATTTGTCAGAAAAACAAGAACTAATTGAGTAGCCAGCGGTGGATTTATTAATCACCAAGTGTGGATTTATTACTCAAATCAATTATTTGATCAAATTTATTGCCTGAAATAATTAATTTTTATATTGTGACCCCCTAAGTATAGAAATGCACTGCAAAGAAATCTGCATAGGATAATTATATTCTTTCCAATTTTGAGTTGTGAAAGTAGACCTAACACAATAAAAGAGGACACCAACAAATGTAGGGGACTTCAACTTCAATTTTCTTTCATAAAGGTTTGTAGACAAATTATATTACTAGCCATGGTGCTAGAAAATAGCCTTTGGTACACATGCACAAATTGCAACTATTTTTGTTACTGAAGCTCTAGGTATTCCCAGGATAACATATTTCCTAATTTAACAAGCACGGGACAAGCAAGGGACACAACAGTTACGTCCAGAACCAGATATAAAAAATATATATATGCATGCAAAATGATATTTATTTCAAGTAAGAGTCTTTCTTCTTTTATTATTTCATTGACTAATCGGTAACATCCTATGCAAAATAAAGGTCTAGTAGGCTGTATAAACATCCACATTCTCCATGTCATGGCATTCACGGCTATAAAACACCATATTTATGGAATGAAAATGTTGCCTTTTTTGTATTAGGCCTATGTCACATTAGGCCTTAATTTCTTCATATATATCCCTCCAAAGTGTAAGAATACCAATTCTATAAAGAAAATACACCGTATTCTCTTTCCATAATTGTTTTTGACCATTACATACTGAAAAGTACATTCGCCCCATTTACCATGAAGCGGCCCCTATACGGAGGTGGGGGGGTGCACTTTAAATTTAAAGCTGCATAGTCCGATGAAATATAAAATTTTCAAAACCAACCCAATTATATAGATTGGATTTTACATATCTAACTTAGATACCAATGCACTTATTAAGCATTTGTTTCTGCGTGGAAGGCAATACTGAGTCAATTTAACAGAACCTGTATGTAATGGTCAAAAACAATTATGGAAAGAGAATACGGTGTATTTTCTTTATAGAAGTCTATGGTCTCCGAGTTTTGGCAGGCCTGCCAAAACTAATTTTCTATGTTTGCACTGAAAATATCTTTAAAGTTTACCATTTAAAATATAAGTAGCTTTGACCTAATGTAAAGTAGATACTAGTGATCGATCTAATATATTTATCTCAGAAAAAATACAGAAATTCAAAACCATCGGACTATGCAACTTTAAGTTTAAGGCCAGGGTGCCGGTGTAGAGAAGAAGCAGCGTCTTCTGTCGTGTGCAGGCCTGCACATCGAGCTGGTGGCGGACTGGACGGGCTGGAGCGTATATCTTGAGTAGACAGTAGGCATATTTAGGTCAATCAATAATCTTCACGCAGATCCTCACCATTCAGTTTTAATGTGCTCTCTGAGTCGGCAGTATTCACTCCGGGACAATCATTCACCCCGGGACAGTCATCGACACGGCGCGTCACAACGTCTCACTGTCACAGACACTGAAACAACACAAACGCAGCGTGCTGTCACTGATACTGTCATTACCACAGTTACAGATAAACACCGTGCCCTGTTACTATCATTGTCATTGGCACAGTTACAGACACCACTGTACCCTAACAATATCATTGACAACACAGTGTATAGCTGTCACTGCCGCTAACAACACCGCGCTGTCACAACCAACTGTCAGTGTCACTGTCACAGTGTCGCTCAAACTCAAACTCAAACCGACACAACACAGCAACGCGCTTCGCAGCCAAAGAACAAAATCTCCATAACGGATAAGGAAAGGATTTAAAAGAGAGGCTAACTGGGAATATTGATTTAGTCTATAGACGAGGACTGATTTTACGGTCGCTATGAGTGGTGTTTACCCTTTCAACGATAATAAATACGCCAAGAAGGAGCCTGTCCGGCCATCCACCTCCGAGCCGGCATTGGACGCTCTACACCGTATCCGTGATGTGTGTGTTAAACGTGGCAACAGCGGCTTCAAAGGGCTGTCATCGTGAGTGTTCACAAACAACTAGCTTTAATTTAAACCAAACCATACCCCCCTCACAATGTCTCTGATTACAATATCGCATGTGTTTTGTTTCTTTTGTTCCAGCGTTGTACTTTTCAGGTTGGATGCTCTGAAGGATTCTGAACGCTACCACACTGTCCACAGTCACTGTCACTGACAGTCACAACTGACACTAGTCACACTGACACTAGTCACACTGACACTAGTCACAACTGACACTAGTCACACTGACACTCACTGACAGTACAACCAGCAACGGACGGGTTTTTAAAATGTAATATAATTATATAAATTTGCCCTGCTATTTTCGACTGGGTTGGTGTTTTCGGGGTATAGGCCCTGTATTAATTTATTTTATGACATTTTATATCAAATATTTGCCCAAGTTTTTGCGCGATTTTAATTCAGCCCCAGCGTAATTATTTAACATTTTAAAAGCAGCATTATCTTTTTTATTTTCTTGTTAGTAGCCTAAGTAGGGGGTTGGTGAAAAGCCACTTGAAGAACAAAATCTAGTGGACATTTATATATATATATTTTTTTATATACAGAATTAATTGTCGGCCTAGGTATTTATATTACTCTATTTTTTGTCGGTATCAGCTGTCGTCCCTATTTTATTTCGACACACACAATATAAACACAACACTTGTGAGATGTCGTATCCTGGTACCGCTCGAGGCAGTTCCGGCGGGAGGTACGGGGACCAGGAGGGGGCCTACTCCCCCGATGGGGGCAGGACCTCACAGTCAGGGGCTGGAAGGGGCGGAGGCCCCGAGCCCGATTACAAGGAGGTCATTGCCAAGGTCACCAACACTTGCAAGGCGCGAGGCGTGACAGGATTCAAGCAGTTCAGTAGGTGAGTTCAACTTGTTGTCTTTTTCAAACATTCAGGGTCCGTACTAGATAAAAGATTCACCCCATACATACGTTATGGGTGAACGTCAATGTAGTCTACATACGGGCGAAAATAGCTTTAGTATGGAACAGGAAGTACAATCTCTGGTTCCAGTATCAAATGGCTACTTATACCGATCAAGACAGGGTTGGTTAAATGAGAGAGAATGAAAAACGACAAGATAGCGACGGTAGAACACCGTCGATTTCACTTTTAAAGTTCATTAATTAAACTACATGTTTTATTATATTTTTCAACTCAAAAGTAGCGAGTAAATATGAAGACTTAATTACACAATATTTGAATTTATCACCTCCGTTAACTTCCCCACAATGTCAACATTTTTCGCCAGTTCTTCTAGTGGGTTAGTATTCACCCCTACTACAAGTACTGGGTGATCTTTTATCTAGGTCCGCATAGGTCGTGGAAAGTCTTGAACAGTTTTGAACTTCATTTACCTTATTTCAAGGCCTTAAATTTAACCTGTTTGGGTAATTAGTCTTGAAAAGCCTTGAATTCCATTAAACTGCCCTAACTGATCTGAATTAGTCTGAAATTGCCATTTGGAATGGTGATTTTCTGATTAAATCCAAATGAAAATAGTCTTGAATTACTCTGAAAACCAGCCTTGAAAAGCCTTGAGATATCCTTTAATGGTCACCCATCCAAGTACTGTCTAGACTCAACTATTACTTATCCACTACTGATTTACTAGACTATAGGCCTGTATCAGGATGTCTACATCACCTCATATTCCCAGGTGGTCACCAATCCAAGTACTGACGAGGCTCAACTATTACTTATCCACTACTGATTTAGTAGGCTATAAGCCTGTATCAGGATGTCTACAGCACCTCGTATTCCCAGGTGGTCACCAATCCAAGTACTGACGAGACTCAACTATTACTTATCCACTACTGATTTGGTAGGCTATAATGCGAGTCAAACCAATGACTTTTAAATTGATACTTGTCGCTACCTAACCTGGTGCTTGGCATTAATAGGATAGGGCAAGGACTGGTTAGCTCAGTGTCAGGATAATGTGACTGAGTGGGGTATCAGGTCATGGTGCTGGCGGCCTGATTTCCCATTGGGGCAGCACAATAAAGTCATCATGAGTGCACACTGTCACAAGTCGGTACCCGTTTTGATATGACCTTAGATGTTGCTAGGACGTAAAACAACAGCAAACAGATTAGGTTGGTTCTCCCTACTCAAAACTCGGAACTGAGGCAAGAAAGAAAGAATGAAAGAACAAAAGCCGCGAACAGAAAAGTGTCATATTTTACAGACGTTCATTCCCCCAAGAGGTCTGAAGCTGGTCATAGATTGACCCCGGTGCATGTGTCATCGGCTATTAAATACCCTGCCCTTAGCACGGAGGGTGGTCACGTGACCAGTGGTGGTTTAGCGGAAGTCTGGTACAAATATGTGACTGGTCCCCTTACGCTTACACAGCCCTACAGTCGGTCAGAGTGTATGTAGGAGAGTGGGGCAGCATACAGGCATATTTAATCTTACGACATATTTCTACATCTATGCCAAATCTCTTTCGATAATAATACTGCACACTTGATCTGTTTATTTGGTTCTAATGCTAAGCCAGATAGTGACAGAGACACAGGAACTGTGGTATGTGGCCAGACCCCCCCCCCCGCCCCCTCACCCTGACCCTCACCCCCCCTCGACCCCACCCCACACCCCCTCAGCAACCGTCATATCGATCTATCAGTCTCTTCAAGGCCAAGGCTAGTAACCAGGTACACAACAGGTATGCAAGACCAGCTCCTGATTGTTAACCCTGAATGGCAGAAGGGATATGAGGTAATGATTTAGGTGTGGGCTGCTGGTTGTACCTACCCAAGTGATCTGTGGTTGGTTAACACTCTTATAACGCTACCAATACTTGTTCTTCTGTATTAGTGTTGATGGTTGTCCCCATATGTTTATTTGAGAATGACTACATTTGATGGGTTCAAGCCTGGTCAACTTACAAATTAATACTTATCGCTTCCTTCCTAGCCAAGTGCTGGGCATTAATAAGATATGGCAAGGACTGGTTCGCTCAGTGTCAGGATAATGTGACTAAGTGGGGTATCAGGTCATGGTGCTGACGGCCTGGTCTCCCAGTGGGGCAGCACTATAAAGTCGTCATAAGTGGTTTTAACGGTCGGAGAACCCTCAATGATAACAGTCACCGTAATACTATACTGATTTGCATCCACCACCAGGTACACAACACAGGTAGACATGGGTGATTTTGTATTGATTGGTGGTTCCTTTACGCGGTGTCGGCAGCAGATGCCATATTCACGGCCAGATAGACATGTGTAGAGTCGATACTCGGATCTGTGTCTGTGTATGTAGGCTATGATGAAAAACAATAAGACAAAGAGAAAGTAAGAAAGTAAAGTGTAAGAGAGAGAGTCCAGCCCTCTGGTTTATTCTTATCTAGTTACATGGGTTCTTGGTAGGATATCATACCGCCTCTCACCAACAATAGGAATCTAGCATTCCTGGACTTCACCACTAGGAATCCAGCATTCCTGGTCTTCATGGATACCAGTCGTCTGCTCACCACCAGCAGCAGCCTGGCCCCCTGGCCACCACCAACCTTGACCTTTTGAGTGGGGTGACCCCTACCTCAGCAGATTGATTGATTGGTGGTTGCTTTACGCCGTGTCGGCAGCATAGGCCATATTCACGGCGAGAAATGTTTGTTTTTTTGTTCAAACCATCGCTTTTACATGTAAAAGCAGACAATCAATTATGTGCCAATAGACACTGATTAAATTAGAAAGCTCACAATCATATATTTGTGGTCAAGGGAAACAAATTCCCATAGAAAAAGAAAAGTTTTATTAATAATTGATAGAATCTATTTAGTAAACTATATGAGGTGGTACAGTCCAGCTGCCCTCAAAAAGGCTCAAATGTTTTCCTGTTTTACCTTAGTAAAAAGGTCATGCATATCTCAGCAGAAGGGCTAGGCCCTGAGTGCAATTACACCCAGACCTGCCAACACCACCATGTCTATTTACATTCAACTCAGACGCTAACCAACACATACATTATATACATATATACACAAACGCACCTGCATTCCCCCTCCCCCCCCCCCACCCCCTGCCGACAATCGGAATATTTTACACATGGTTAGGGTTATAGTTTGTTTTATTTAATGACGCCGCGAGAGCACATTGATTTTTATCATCGGGTATTGTATGTCAAACATATAGTCTGACATATTTCTTTGGAGGAAACCCGCTGCCGCCACATTAGCTACTCTTTCCAATAAGCAGCAATGGGTCTTTTATATGCACTTTCCCACAGGCAGGACAGCACCTTTGATGAACCAGTTGTGGACCACTGGTTGGAACATAAAAAAGCCCAAACTGCAAAGGGGTCCATTGAGCAGGATCGATCAGATGACCCACACCGTAACAGGTGGACACTCGACCGCCTGAGCTACGTCCCGCTCTCTACATGGGTAGGGGGACTGCATCAGGTAGAATACATGAGGAAATGGATCCAGGCACGAGGTCTTTTGTTAGCAGTAATATTAATAACCCAAATAGTAACCATTCTAAATGACGGTCCAATGAAACCACAGTATTACATATTTACAACTTGGATTAAGCTCCATAGTCCGATCAAAATATCAAATTTTCAAAACAAACACAATTATCTAGACTTGATATTACATATCTAACTTAGATACTGGCCCCCTTATTTATTAAGCATTTCTTTCTGCATAGAAGGGAATACAGAGGCAATTTAATAGAACCTGTTACTGCAGAAGTCTGTGGTGTCAGAGTTTTGGCATGCTTGCTCAAATTAATTTTGCTTGTTTTCACATTAAATATCTCCACAGTTAGCCTTTTAAAATAAAAGTTACCTCAAACTAAACTAAAGGCCATGTCACATTACGACGTATCTCGCAAGCGCGCGGCCAATGTGTAAAATCACATTTTTACATCGAGAAGCATCAAACTTTTCGGTGTGGGGGGCAAAGTTGGACATATACATACCGTATACATAGCGTATGGCCAACATATGACCAATGTATGGCTAATGTGCTTCCGGGTGAAAAACGCTCAAATTACGCTCACGGTACATTCATTCGATCGCCAGAACTATGCCTCATACATTACATACATCAAGACATGTTGACGAAATGCTAAACGTACGTTAGACATACATTAGACGTACGTTATCCATATCTTGTCAGTATGTGGACTGTGCGTTCCCACTGCCTTTAACGTAGGTCAACGTAGTGCAATGTAGTGAACAACGTTTGTCTAACGTACGTCTAACGTACATCGATGTACGTCTAACGTATACATAATGTACAGGCGACGTAAAATCCACACATTGTCAAACATTATCATACATCGAAAGTTGTGTGCATGCCAAAACTTTGCCGACGCGCGACGCCGTATCTCAACGAACGTCGACGTACATTGACGTATACCAATGAGTGCCTAACGCACGCCCAACACATAACGACGTATCCCAATGAAGCGGCCAAAATTCACATATGTTGGTGTACGTTGGCGTGATGCGTCGTAATGTGACAACCCCTTAAGGTAGACTATAACAATCAAACCCAGTATATTTATCTCAGAAAATGACTGAAACTAAAAACCATTGGACATTGCAACTTTAAAATACATAAAGGATGTTTCAATTACCTTATAATTTAAAACTACCTAGTCTTGAGAACAGGTTTAAAATCTTAAATAGGTCAAGGGACGCTGCTTTTCTTAGAACGTCCAGCAACCTATTCCATAAAGTAGGGCCTTCAATGCTGAAAGCGCAATCGTCATGCGATTTCCGTTTAGACACAGGGACGTCTAATAAACAACTGACTGGATAAGTGGAGAGTTTGGGATGACTGTTTGAGGGACGGAAGATATTCTGGTGTGTTACCATTGGTAGCTTTATAGGCGGGTAGTAAAATATTGACCTCTGTCTGCCACTGTTTTGCTGATAGGCAATTTGTGAAGAACTGGTGTGACCCGATTATATTTTCAAGTAGTCATTACTAAAGTCATATCAGGACTCGTACTGACTTGTGACAATGCACACTCATGACAACTTTTTTTTTCTATAGTGCTGCCCCACTGGGAGACCAGCACCATGAACTGATATCGCACTCAGTCACATTATCCTGACACTGAGCCAACCAGTCCTTGCCCTATCCTAATAATGCCGAGCGCCTGGCTAGGAAGCGATAAGTATCAATATTTAAGTCATTGGTTTGACTCGACCAGGGTTCGAAGACGTGGGTTGAAATCCCAGATCTACCACCATGTGGTGGTGGTGCTCATGTCGGGTCTACTACACTAGGATGGCCGAATCGGGAGAGTGCAGGCTTCCCGTACGGAAGGTCAGGAGTTCGAATCTCAGCTGAGTCAAACCGATGACTTACAAATTTGATACTTGTTGCTACCTAGCCTGGCGCTCAGCATTAATAGGATAGGACAAGGACTGGTTGGCTCCGTGTCAGTATAATGTGACTTGGATATTGGGTCATGGTGCCAGCGGCCTGGTCTCCCAATGGGGCAGCACTATAAAGTCACCATGAGTGCACACAGCCACAAGTCGGTACTTATTATGATATGACCTTAGATGTTGCTAGGACATACAACAACAAACAAATGTAGGTTTGCACTCACCCCCCCCCCCCAGCCCCGCTGTCCCCCCCCCCCCCCCCTTCCCCCATCTCTATATTCCTCCCGCCTTACCAGGTCAATATTAACATTATGCGTTACTATTGTGTTCTTTGCGTTAGTTGTTAATAATAGAATAGGACAAACAGGTGTGTTGGTGTTGGTAGTAGAACATGTTTCACTAACTAATCCCTGCATGACCTTAAATGTTGCTCGGATATAATACCCCAAAACACTCAATCACTATTTAGCAACAGAATTTATTGTGTTTAACACTAGTTAGCTATGGCTGTTGCCATCTGAAAGATAATATATACATGTACACACAGATCGTCATGCACACACTCACACACACAGACCCACACACACTCACACTATCAGTCACACATAGACACACTCACACATACATGCACTGACTCGCACACACTCATTCACGTACACTCACACATACACACACTTACACACCATCATACACACTCAGACACACACACACACACTCAGTCACACACACTCACAGACACACACTCACACTTACGCGCACTTGCACAGTCATACATACACAGACTCACACACGTACAAGCATTCCCACATATACACATCCACACACACACTCACTCACACACATTCACACATATACGCCCACACCTACACACACATTTACACTCACATACACACCGACACACACACTCACATACACACACTCACATACACACATTCACATATATGAGCCTGTCTCAAAAGGTGATCACTCAGTATTTGTTTGTCCATTGTAACGATTGACACAAAACAGCACAGAAACGGCTACACTGAAAACACAAGGACATTTGCTTCAAATCAATATGTATTCTATTGGGATTATGGAACACCATGTAAAAAACAAATCAGTTTATCCTCAGCAAATGCATAAGTAGATAGTATGTTGATCATTACAATGGACAAAGTTTTGTCCTATATTGCTTAGCACCTTTTGAGACAGTCTCATATATATATATACTCACACATATACTCACCCACACCCACCAATACTCACACATACTCGCACACTCACACACAAATACTAACGTCTACGCCCACACTCACACATTCACACTCACACCCACAAACACACCTACACACCAACCCACCCCTCCCCTTCCCCACAGTTAACAACCGCACCCTCGTTCAACAGGTGTAAATAATTACCAAACAACCAAACGCACGCTCACTCAGCTCACGGGCAACCTGTGTGTGCTTCTGGGAGTGGCACTGTCTTTGGAGTTGTAATAGACCGTTTCCACACAACATGCGCCATCAGCTGCTACCCACGTGAGTTCAGAGGGCGTCTTGGTGGTGGAAAATCCTATCCAAGGCCTCTTTACCCAAGAGCATGCTGCAGGTGACCACCTACGCAGATTAGTTCCGGAACAGCTGTCAGAGGGCGTCTTGGTGGTGGAAATCCTCTATTGTACTATTTTTAAGTGTTTTTTTTTGGGGGTACATTAGTTGATTAAGCAGGGGAAATTTCAGTCGCAGACGACTGGTCTTCCTCATTCCACTGCTCCTTGCTCTATCCTAATAATGCCGAGCGTCTGGCTAGGAAGCAACAAGTATCAATTTTTAAGTCATTGGTTTGACTCGACCAGGATTCGAACCCACAATCTCACAATCTACCAACACGGGAGACAGACGCTCTAACTCATTCGGCCATCCCGTCAAGCTTTTTTGTTAGTCATATTTAAATTGCATTATCTGCAGTGATAGTTGTCTGTGGAGCTATGACAGTGTTATGTGAGCGCTGAGTGAAAGGTTTGTTTGTTGGAGTTTTACGTCCTGGCAACATCTAAGGTCATATGAGAACGTACCGACTTGTGACAGTGTGCATTTATGGCGACTTTATAGTGCTGCCCCATTAACTCGTGATGTGCACAGGTTAAAGCTAGGCTGCGCATCAATCCCTGCAACAATACTGTGTTGAACTGTCCATTGTATTCGCGGTCTCTGACTATATTCATGGTCTCTGACTATGTTCAGAGACCATGTATATAGATCTACGTTCTCTGCTATATACTAGACTCGTGCATGGTCCCGTTTTGGTATAGTGCCACCATCTGGTGGAATCCATTTGTACCATTATGCGGTAAACCATATTGATGCCACTATCTGATGGCGGAGTTAAAAACACTGTGGATACTAGATAAAGGATCCACCCGGTACTCGCAGTACATGGGTGTATACCAACCCTATATAAAAACGGTCGAAAAAGCGGGTTAATGAAATGAGAGCCTAATTTCACAATCTAAGAAGCACCATTTATTCTTTGTAGATGTCTTCATATTTACCCACTACTTTTGAGTTGGAAAATATAATAAAACATATACTTTAATGCAATTTAAAAGTGAAATCGACGGCGTTCTCTGGCTGCCATCTTGTCTTTTTGCATTCTCTCCCATTTCACCAAATCTGTGCCAATATATGTAGCCCTTTGATCAGGGAACCACAGTTTCTACTTCATGTTCATACTAAAGCTATTTTCGCCCGTATTTAGACTATGTTGTCGTTCACCCTTGTACTACAAGTACCGGGTGCATCTTTTATCTAGGTCTCTGACTATGTTCAGAGACCATATATATATATATATATCCAAGTTCGCTGCTATATACTGGACTCGTGCATGGTCTCGTTTCGGTATAGTGCCACCCTCTGGTGGAATCCATCTGTACCATTATGTGGTAAACCATATTGAAGGCGCTATCTAATGGCAGAGTTAACAACACTTGTGGATACGTGACTCAAAATGGATGCCACTCTGGTCGAAGTGACCAAAGTTAGTAAAAACCATACAAATTAACATGAAATGTGTGCGGTAGGCATAGAAAAAACATAGATGTTGAAGCATCAGTAGAGTACGATGACACACGTATCCAGCACCTACTAACAGAGGAGTGATCAGAATGACCCTAAAACTTAACCACTTGGTATTTATATATATACAGTATAACCTCTCTAAATCGACCGACCAAGGGACCGACTTTAAATGGTCCATTTAGGAAGGTGGTCGGTTTAGGGAATTAAAAAAAATCTTTACAATGGTATTGTATGGGCGATCGTTTGGGACCCCACTAAACGGATCGATATAGGGGAGTGGGCAATCTGTGGAGGTGGTCAGTTAAAGAGGTTTTACTGTAGATTAAATATCATGAGCACTGATCATGTGGGACGTTTCAGACTTGTGAAACTGACCTCAGTGATTGCGCGCGTCAAATCATTAGTAAGACTTGAGTTGTTACGGGCAGAGACTAGATCATAGTACAGATATTGATCAGGCATTGTCTATTCAGTCAGCAGGTTTAAGTTGCACGTGACTTAGTAAATACAATATTAAACCCGCTCACAAAAAGAATCACAGCCTTAAGACACTCAATCAAGTGGGTTAAAGCTTGGTTGATTGTTGGAGTTTTACTTCCTGGCAGCATCTAAGGTCATATCAGTAGATTCATATCAGGGCGGGTACCTACAGACTTGTGGTAGTGCACACTCATGGTGACTTTATAGTGCTGGCCCACTGGGAGACCAGGCCACCAGCACCAGGACCCGATATCCCACTCAGTCACATTATCCTGACATTGAGCCAATCAGTCCTATGGACTGGGGAAAGGTGTATTCATATATGGACTGGGGAGAGGCATGGGCGGTAAGTATTCATATTTGGACTGAAGAGAGACATGGACGGTAAGAATTCATATATGGACTGGGGAAAGGTGCAGACAGTAGGAATTCATATTTGGACTGAAGAGAGACATGGACGGTAAGAATTCATATATGGACTGGGGAAAGGTGCAGACAGTAGGAATTCATATTTGGACTGAAGAGAGACATGGACGGTAAGAATTCATATGGACTGGGGAAAGGTGCAGACAGTAGGAATTCATATTTGGACTGAAGAGAGACATGGACGGTAAGAATTCATATGGACTGGGGAAAGGTGCAGACAGTAGCAATTCATATTTGGACTGAAGAGAGACATGGACGGTAAGAATTCATATGGACTGGGGAAAGGTGCAGACAGTAGCAATTCATATTTGGACTGAAGAGAGACATGGATGGTAAGAATTCATATATGGACTGGGGAAAGGTGCAGACTGTAGGAATTCATATTTGGACTGAAGAGAGACATGGATGGTAAGAATTCATATATGGACTGGGGAAAGGTGCAGACTGTAGGAATTCATATTTGAACTGAAGAGAGACATGGACGGTAAGAATCATATGGACTGGGGAAGGTGCAGACAGTAGGAATTCATATTTGACTGAAGAGAGACATGGACGTAAGAATTCATTATGGACTGGGAAAGGTGCAGACTGTAGGAATTCATATTTGGACTGAAGAGAGGCATGGACGGTAAGAATTCATATGGACTGGGGAAAGGTGCAGACAGTAGGAATTCATATTTGGACTGAAGAGAGACATGGACGGTAAGAATTCATATGGACTGGGGAAAGGTGCAGACAGTAGGAATTCATATTTGGACTGAAGAGAGACATGGACGGTAATAATTCATATATGGACTGGGGAAAGGTGCAGACAGTAGGAATTCATATTTGGACTGAAGAGAGACATGGACGGTAAGAATTCATATGGACTGGGGAAAGGTGCAGACAGTAGGAATTCATATTTGGACTGAAGAGAGACATGGACGGTAAGAATTCATATGGACTGGGGAAAGGTGCAGACAGTAGGAATTCATATTTGGACTGAAGAGAGACATGGACGGTAAGAATTCATATGGACTGGGGAAAGGTGCAGACAGTAGGAATTCATATTTGGACTGAAGAGAGACATGGACGGTAAGAATTCATATATGGACTGGGTAAAGGTGCAGACAGTAGGAATTCATATTTGGACTGAAGAGAGACATGGACTGTAAGAATTCATATATGGACTGGGGAAAGGTGCAGACAGTAGGAATTCATATTTGGACTGAAGAGAGACATGGACTGTAAGAATTCATATATGGACTGGGGAAAGGTGCAGACAGTAGGAATTCATATTTGGACTGAAGAGAGACATGGACGGTAAGAATTCATATATGGACTGGGGAAAGGTGCAGACAGTAGGAATTCATATTTGGACTGAAGAGAGACATGGACTGTAAGAATTCATATATGAACTGGGTAAAGGTGCAGACAGTAGGAATTCATATATGAACTTGGGCAGGCTTAGGTGGTAAGAACTGAGGTGCGACTCTCAATTTAGGTTTAGTTATAAAGCATTTTTAGGTAGTCCTTATCGGTCGGACCCAGACGATAAACAGTCCATGGCCGCCGCATGATTTTGTAATCTTGCCACCGAGCTCACACTGGTAACCCCAAAAAGCCACTTACTACACTAGGCAGTCTGACACTGCAACCTCTGCCATCAAACCAGACAGTCTCTGACACATCTCTGAGTGTATCTGACGAGCGGGCGCGGTGGCCGAATCTGTAGAGCGCAGGCCTCCCGGTTGAGTCAAACCAATGACGTACCAAATTTATACTTGTCACTTCCTAGCTTGGTGCTCGACATTAAATGGATAGGGCAAGGACTGGTTAGCTCAGTGTCAGGATAACGTGTCTTAGTGGGGTATGAGGTCATGGTGCTGGTGGCCTGATTTCCCAGTGGGGCAGCACTATAATAAAGTTGCCACGAGTATGCACTGTCACAAATCGATACATCTTGATATGACCTTAGATGTTACCAGGATGTAAAACGCCAACAGCCATCCAACCAATGTATCTAGAAAATTACCCTGTCCTTCGCTAGTTATTCATTCTTAGGTTCGTTCCAGCCCTTATCCCATGTGCCACTACTACACAGTAAACACATCTACAACAATATCGATAGACAAATGCAAGACAATAAGCAAAGCATCGATATGAATGACAAGTGAAGAACAAAATAAGAGAAACAAGAAACATGGGGAGTAGCTATGTTAGACTAGTATGGTAGACGTTAGTTGGGGTGGGGCATAACTGAATATCTTTTTAGGGGTGACATACTTTTTGAAAGCACGATGGTGGGATGTAGGGTGTGCCTTTGTGTTTGAACCTGTCATTATGGTAATATCAGGTGGGGCCTATTGAGTGAGTAAGTAGGTTAGTATTGTTTAATGATGTACCTCAGTAGGATCCAACTAGAAGCATTTCGTGGTTCATTCAGTCAATAGGTGGGATTTTGGTTTAGTTGGCCGCTACTAGTAGAGTGTTTGAGTTTACAGTGCATGGTTGGAGGAGAGAGGGGGACGTGGAAAGGAATAGTGGAGCTAGTGATTGTTGGGTCCGTTACTATGGCAACTGTTTATATATAGCCACCACGCGAGCGGAAACTATATAGTCTCACTCAGTAAGTGTCCTGATTGGTTGGAGCACGAGAGGGGCATAATGAACATCGACACTGCAGGTAACACCACGTGACCTCCTGAAATAGGACACCTGTCACAAATGAGGGTGACGATGGGCCGGGGGTCTTAATTGGCAACCGACTGACTTGTCAAGCTGCGGAGAGCCCTGCCTTTAAGAGAGTCTACCTGTTCTACCTGCTCACGTGTTTTTACCTAAGCGCGGTCGATGAATGTAGCGCCGGTTTCAATCAGAATTAGGTCAAGTTGGTTGGTTGGTTGTTGGAGATTTCCATCCTGGCAACATCTAAGGTCATATCAGGTTGGGTACCTACAGGGTACCCATCCTGATATGGTATTCAGGTATGGGATGTGGTATGCAGGTATTGCAATACCTCAGGGAGAGTTGCAGAGTTGTAAACCACTGCCTTGTGGTACAGGTTCTTGACAGAACCGAAGGCTAAGGGACCAAACCCTAAACAGAAAACCATGTCACTGTGGCAGCATTAAGGGCAGTTGATGTATGGAACTCCCAACATCTCCCGACCAGCCACTGCAGGTTTTGCACCTGTCTGGACATGTTCTTGCCGGTGTGAAACCTCTATTTGCTCCCCGAGAGAGTGCGGCTGGAAACTTGCAAAAGGCAGCAGCACTTCAACACTTTTGCAGGCAGCTTTCATGAAATGTACAACCGCACAAAACACCATACCGGAGAGCGGCAGTCAGGTAATGAAAGCAGTCTTTGTCGCATCGCGACCGACAGCATGATGATGATGATGACCTACAGGGTTGTGACTGTGCGCACTCATGGCAACTATGGGTCTTCATGCTTATTCCGTCTACACTATTCTAGAAAGACCAGCAAGGAATATGCCTTACAATACGCTGTGTGAGGTATAAAGTACTTATACATATATTATTCATGTACGTAATTCCCCTGCTTATTATTCGCTATCTTGTTCTATTATACTATTGGTCCTATAACCTCGGTTGATATGTTCCTTTGTACTTGGGTGCAGCCTGGAGCATGGGAGGTCTGCTTCCAGCCATCTCCTAACTCCCCTCCTGCCGTCCAGGTGGCTCCTCACCCCCCCTACTATGCCCATTTCGCTGCCGATTGTGATTAATAAAATGTAACAGTACATCTAAAGGGCCAGCAAGAGTTTGCCGCTCGATCCAAATACATCTGTCTTGTCTCCTATTTTGTTATGGAAGGAATTAATAATACAGCGCGCTACTGGTTCTGGTCGCTGATATCAGCACATATCTGGTGGTGGCAATATTCCGTTAACAAAACCCACATGCAGACTGACTGAGGACCTGTGTTCTGTTGCTTCAGGATGTTCCGCTTGTACGACTCAAACAAGGACAAATCACTGGACCGTGAAGAGCTGACCATCGGGCTATCCAGGTACGGGTGTGACCTCTCCAGCAGTGACATCACTGCCCTCATGGAGGCATTCGACAGGGACGGAAGCGGGCTCATCAGCATGACGGAGCTCATCAGGGCGGTCAGGGTGAGTGGATGCCAGGGGGTCAGGGTGAGTGGATGCCAGGGGTCAGGGTGAGTGGATGCCAGAGGTCAGTGTGAGTGGATGCCAGGGGTCAGGGTGAGTGTACGCCAGGGGTCAGGGTGAGTGGATGCCAGGGGTCAGGGCGAGTGTACACCAGGGGTCAGAGTGAGTGGATGCCAGGGGTCAGGGGAAGAGAGATTGGCGAGACCAGAAACAGTACAAGGCAGTCAGGGGGAGGGACAGCCATGGGTCAGGGGAAGAGAGATTGGAGAGACCAGAAACATGACAGGGCAGTCAGGGGGATGGACAGCCATGGGTAAGGGGAAGAGAGATTGGAGAGACCAGAAACATGACAGGGCAGTCAGGGGGATGGACAGCCATGGGTAAGGGGAAGAGAGATTGGAGAGACCAGAAACATGACAGGGCTATCGGGGGGAGGGACAGTCAGGGGTCAGGGGAAGAGAGCTTGGAGACACCAGAAACATGACAGGGCAGTCAGGGGGAGGGACATCCATGGGTCAGGGGAAGAGAGATTGGAGTGACCAGAAACATGACAGGGCAGTCAGGGGGAGGGCAGCCAGGGGTCAGGGGAAGAGAGATTGGAGAGACCAGAAACATGACAGGGCAGTCAGGGGGAGGGACAGCCAGGGTCAGGGGAAGAGAGATTGGAGAGACCAGAAACATGACACGGCAGTCAGGGGGAGGGACAGCCATGGGTCAGGGGAAGAGAGATTGGAGAGACCAGAAACATGACAGGGTAGTCAGGGGGAGGGACAGCCAGGGATCAGGGGAAGAGAGATTGGAGAGACCAGAAACATGACAGGGCAGTCAGGGGGAGGGACAGCCAGGGGTCAGGGGAAGAGAGATTGGAGAGACCAGAAACATGACAGGGCAGTCAGGGGGAGGGACAGCCATGGGTCAGGGGAAGAGAGATTGGAGAGACCAGAAACATGACACGGCAGTCAGGGGGAGGGACAGCCATGGGTCAGGGGAAGAGAGATTGGAGAGACCAGGAACATGACAGGGTAGTCAGGGGGAGGGACAGCCAGGGATCAGGGGAAGAGAGATTGGAGAGACCAGGAACATGACAGGGCAGTCAGGGGGAGGGACAGCCAGGGATCAGGGGAAGAGAGATTGGAGAGACCAGGAACATGACAGGGCCGTCAGGGGGAGGGACAGCCAGGGATCAGGGGAAGAGAGATTGGAGAGACCAGAAACATGACAGGGTAGTCAGGGGGAGGGACAGACAGGGATCAGGGGAAGAGAGATTGGAGAGACCAGGAACATGACAGGGCAGTCAGGGGGAGGGACAGCCAGGGATCAGGGGAAGAGAGATTGGAGAGACCAGGAACATGACAGGGCAGTCAGGGGGAGGGACAGCCAGGGATCAGGGGAAGAGAGATTGGAGAGACCAGGAACATGACAGGGCAGTCAGGGGGAGGGACAGCCAGGGATCAGGGGAAGAGAGATTGGAGAGACCAGAAACATGACAGGGTAGTCAGGGGGAGGGACAGCCAGGGATCAGGGGAAGAGAGATTGGAGAGACCAGAAACATGACAGGGCAGTCAGGGGGAGGGACAGCCAGGGGTCAGGGGAAGAGAGATTGGAGAGACCAGAAACATGACAGGGCAGTCAGGGGGAGGGACAGCCAGGGATCAGGGGAAGAGAGATTGGAGAGACCAGGAACATGACAGGGCAGTCAGGGGGAGGGACAGCCAGGGATCAGGGGAAGAGAGATTGGAGAGACCAGGAACATGACAGGGCCGTCAGGGGGAGGGACAGCCAGGGATCAGGGGAAGAGAGATTGGAGAGACCAGGAACATGACAGGGCAGTCAGGGGGAGGGACAGCCAGGGATCAGGGGAAGAGAGATTGGAGAGACCAGGAACATGACAGGGCAGTCAGGGGGAGGGACAGCCAGGGATCAGGGGAAGAGAGATTGGAGAGACCAGGAACATGACAGGGCAGTCAGGGGGAGGGACAGCCAGGGATCAGGGGAAGAGAGATTGGAGAGACCAGGAACATGACAGGGCAGTCAGGGGGAGGGACAGCCAGGGATCAGGGGAAGAGAGATTGGAGAGACCAGGAACATGACAGGGCAGTCAGGGGGAGGGACAGCCAGGGATCAGGGGAAGAGAGATTGGAGAGACCAGGAACATGACAGGTCAGTCAGGGGGAGGGACAGCCAGGGATCAGGGGAAGAGAGATTGGAGAGACCAGGAACATGACAGGGCAGTCAGGGGGAGGGACAGCCAGGGATCAGGGGAAGAGAGATTGGAGAGACCAGGAACATGACAGGGCAGTCAGGGGGAGGGACAGCCAGGGATCAGGGGAAGAGAGATTGGAGAGACCAGAAACATGACAGGGCAGTCAGGGGGAGGGACAGCCAGGGATCAGGGAAGAGAGATTGAGAGACCAGGAACATGCCAGGCAGTCAAGGGAGGGACAGCCAGGGATCAGGGAAGAGAGATTGGAGAGACCAGGAACATGACAGGGCAGTCAGGGGGAGGGACAGCCAGGGATCAGGGGAAGAGAGATTGGAGAGACCAGGAACATGACAGGGCAGTCAGGGAGAGTGGCAGTCAGGGTTCAGGGGGGTGGAGATTGGAGAGACAATGGGCATGACAGGGCATTCAGGGGGAGTGAGAGTCAGGGTTCAGGGGGAGTGAAGATTGGAGAGACCATGGACATGACACAGGTCATCAGGGCAGTCAGGGAGAGTGACAGCCAGGGTTCAGGGTTGGTACTGTGGGCTGGGTGAAGGGAAGGTGACACTCTGGAGGTGTGTAGGGGGGGGGGGGGGATATTATTGCACACTTAGGTTATATTCGTGTAAATGTAGTCTAGAACATCAGAGCGTCACCTTCTCTGGGGCTTCACCTGGGGCTTCACCTGGGGCTTCACCTGGGGCTTCACATTGGGTCCGTACGGGGCCTCGAAAGTCTTGAAAAGTCTTGAACTTCATTTTCCCCATTTCAAGGCCTTGAACAACCTTGAATTTAACCTATTTAGGGTAAATCGTCTTGAAAACCCTTGTTTTCCATTAAGGTTTCCCCGCTGATCTCAATTAGTCCGAAATCACCATTCGGCATTAGATAATCCGACATAGCTACGCACAAAAAAACACCTAAACTCACCTGAATTCCTCTCAAAAATAGCCTTGAAATAGCTTTGAATTCCATATCTTCACACTTATCTAACTTTATCTCTAACTCCATATTTAACTTCATTTCTAACTCCTTATATAAGTTTATCTCTAAATCTATATCTAATTTCATTTCTAATTCCATTTATGACCCCATCTCCAGCTCAATACCTCGCTCCATCTGCAAATCCATCTCTAGCTCCATATCCAACTTCATCTATAACTCCATATTCAACTTCATCTATAACTCCATATCTAACTTCATCTCTACCTCCGTATCTAACTCTATAATGATCTAACTCGATGTCTAACGCTGTAACTAACTCCATCTCCATCTCCGTGTCTAACTCTGTAACTAACACCATCTCCACCTCCATGTCTAACTCTGTAACTAACACCATCTCCACCTCCATGTCTAACTCTGTAACTAACACCATCTCAACCTCCATGTATAATGCTGTAACTAACTCCATCTCCATCTCCATGTCTAACTCTGTAACTAACACCATCTCCACCTCCATGTCTAACTCTGTAACTAACTCCATCTCCATGTCTAACTCTGTAACTAACACCATCTCCACCTCCATGTCTAACTCTAACTATCTACATCTCCATGTCTAACTCTGTAACTAACACCATCTCCACCTCCATGTCTAATGCTGTAACTAACTACATCTCCAGCTCCATGTCTAACTCGGTAACTAACTCCATCTCCACCTCCATGTCTAACTCTGTAACTAACTCCATCTCCACACCCATGTCAAACTCTGTAACTAACTCCATCTCCACCTCCATGTCTAACTCTGTAACTAACTCCATCTCCACGTCTAACTCTGTAACTAACTCCATCTCCACCTACATGTCTAACTCTGTAACTAACTCCATCTCCAGATCCATGTCTAACTCTGTAACTAACTCCATCTCTATCTCCATGTCTAACTCTGTAACTAACACCATCTCCACCTCCATGTCTAATTCTGTGACTATCTACATCTCCATGTCTAACTCTGTAATAAACTCCATCTCTACCTACATCTCTAACTCTGTAACTAACTCCATCTCCACATCCATGTCTAACTCTGTAACTAACTCCATCTCCATCTCCATGCCTAACTCTGTAACTAACTCCATCTCCACCTCCATGTCTAACTCTGTAACTAAATCCATTTCCACCTCATATGTCTAACTCTGTAACTAACTCCATCTCCACCTCCATGTCTAACTCTGTAACTAACTCCATCTCCACCTCCACGTCTAACTCTGTAACTAACTCCATCTCCACCTCCACGTCTAACTCTGTAACTAACTCTATCTCCACATCCATGTCTAACTATGTAACTAACTCCATTTCCATCTCCATGTCTAACTCTGTAACTAACTCAATCTCCACCTCCATGTCTAACTCTGTAACTATCTCCATCTCCACCTCCATGTCTAACTGTAACTAACTCCATCTCCATGTCTATCTCTGTAACTAACTCACTCTCCACCTCCATGTCTAACTGTAACTAACTGCATCTCCACCTCCATGTCAAACTCTTTAACTATCTACATGTCCATGTCTAACTCTGTAAGTAACTCCATCTCTACCTCCATATCTAACTCTGTAACTAACTCCATCTCTACCTCGATGTCTAACTCTGTAACTATCTCCATCTCCATGTCTATCTCTGTAACTAACTCCATTTCCACCTCCATGTCTAACTCTGTAACTAACTCAATCTCCACCTCCATGTCTAACTCTGTAACTAACTCCATCTCCATGTCTAACTCTGTAACTAACTCAATCTCTACCTCCATGTCTAGCTCTGTAACTAACTCCATCTCCATGTCTAACTCTGTAACTAACTCAATCTCCACCTCCATGTCTAGCTCTGTAACTAACTCCATCTCCATGTCTAACTCTGTAACTAACTCCATCTCTACCTCCACCTCTAACTTCATCTCCATGTCCATACATCTCCCTTGCCGTTTCCCTTTGTCTCCACCTTCCCCGATCTCTTATTCCAATGTATGCATCCCAGCTGAAGTTAGTGGTCCACGCTTTCCACATTTCTTAATCCACATTCCACATTCTCCCTCTCCCTCTGCCCACAGCCCACCATGTCTGCGGACCGAGTGAAACTGGTAGACCAGGCATTCCACAAGATGGACAAGACCAACGACAACGTGATCACGATGGCTGACCTGGTAGGCACCTACAGCGTCGAACACCATCCCAAGTTCAAGTCTGGAGAATGGACCAAGAAGCAGTGCTTCCAGGAGTTCCTCGAGTCCTTCCAGTCCGACTCGGACACACGGGACGCCATGGTGTGTAGCCTACCGCAAAGCTTGTTGGGGTTTCACGTTCTAGCAATATCTGAGTATGAAGTTTGGTAATATTACTTTACCACCTTTCGTGTGTTTTTAGTGAACCGCATCAGAATGCCGCAGATAACCTCGCTCAGTCCCAGTTACTTAATTTTATTCTCATTAATGTAGAAGGTGTACGGTTATAACCCCCATTATGATTGATAGTGAGAGTCCAGCAGAACACAGCACACATACCCGACAACACAGGATCCTAATAGATAATCTGTCCTTTAATAATCAGTTTGACAATATATACTATTACAACAACATCTGCTTGGAGAGTACAGTAGAGCCTGTTCTGGTTGTCTGTCCTCCAATTGGTTGTAGAGCTCCGCACATGGATGATTGACAGGGCAAACACAGTGGTGGGAGAGATAGCACAAACATTAGGTGGGAGAGACAGCCCATAGCCCACAGCCCACAGCCCACAGCCCACAGCCCACAGCCCACCGTCCACAGCCCACAGCCCACAGCCCACCGTCCACAGCCCAAAATCCACAGCCCACCGTCCACAGTCCACAGCCCACAGCCCACCGTCCACAGCCCACAGTCCACAGTCCACAGTACACAGCCCACAGTCCACAGCCCACATCCCACAGCCCATAGTCCACAGTCCCCAGCCCACAGTCCCCAGCCCACAGCACACAGGCCACAGTCCACATTCCACAGTCCACAACCCGTTACCGTCCCTTACATAGCCATTACACATCCGTTACCCGTCCGTTACATAATCGATACATTTCAAGTCCGAATAACACCTGACTACAATATTCTTTTCCGGTTCTGTCCGCTGCTCAATCTGCCATAGTGTGACAGGCACTTAAGGAACAAAAGATTATGTCTTGGAATAAAATAGTTTAAAACAAATCTGTGTAGATGCATGGTGTCAATGTTCAAATTTTCACGTTTTCACTTTAACACAAAATGACACAAGCATACTTTTGGTACATTTTGTGAGATAGAGTAAATAAATACATTGATTGATTGATTGGTGGTTGCTTTACGCCGTGTTGGCAGCATAGGCCATATTCACTGCGAGAAATGTTTGTTTTTTGTTCAAACCATCGCTTTTACATGTAAAAGCAGACAATCAATTATGTGCCAATAGACACTCATTTAATTAGAAAGCTCACAATCATATATTTGTGGTCAAGGGAAACAAATTCCCATAGAAAAAGAAAAGTTTTATTAATAATTGATAGAATCTATTTAGTAAACTATATGAGGTGGTACAGTCCAGCTGCCCTCAAAAAGGCTAAAATGTTTTCCTGTTTTACCTTAATAAAAAGGTCACATACTGTCTGCAGTGTAGAACTGTTGGCCAAAAAATCAATGCAACTTAGTCAAATGTGTTTGAGTGTCAGCGGGGACTGACACCCAATACATTCAGGGGGAGGTTCCCCCTTGAGCAGAAAAGCATGTGTAAGCCACGAGTGGCCAATACGGCAGCGGCTAAGGACCACTTGGTCCCGCCGACCTCCCGCATGAGTCGGTGGTGGCTTTCCCACAGATGGTTCAATTTCTTTAAGTTTATTAATGTTTTCATCCCACTCATGTTGCCATTTGGATTTTATGTGGGTGGCTATTAGTGGTACATAAATACAAGTAACATCGCTAAATAGCAAGTAATTGCAAGTAACATTACTTAATAAACAGATGCACAATAACTAACAGATTGAATGTGGAAATCAATTATATGGTGCAGTTTCTGACAATGACCCATATTTGAATTCTGTACGGTAAGAAGGCTAACTAGGTCAATAGGTCAATAGGTGGACTATCAGGATATAATCTTCATGGGAGGTAGTAAGGCTTAACTACATAAACTGTAGAGGCTCCAAAATAGAGCACTAAAATATGCCTATAGCAGGAGTAAAATTCCTCACAAACAGGCAACATGATCACCTAAGATTGTATGAGTACAACAAATCACAAACAAAACAAAAACAGGTGCACAAGAAGCACCAAGGGTCCGTTACTAGCAATGGTAAAATCAAAATGCAGTGCACATGATCGTTGTGTAGGTAACGCGAGTGCCAATATCTGGAATTTACTGCCAGCTGCAACAAGAAATGCAGAAAGCATAGCTGATCGGTTAATCCAAACTTTTGTTGGCGGCCCGGCAAAATACTACCATTTATCATATCAAAAAGTTGGTTAAACCAAAGTCGGTTAATCCAAATTATCGGTGAATCCAAACAAAATTGTCGGACCCCAGGCCACTTCCGGTACAGTTAAACCAAACTTTCATGTGGTTATAAGGTCATCTGAGACTCCTTCCCCCCCACCCCCACCCCATCTCACACACCCCCATCTCACACCCACCCCCATTTTCCACGCACCCCCACCACCAAATCCTACCCCCCCCATCTCCCACGCACCCCTATCTTCCACTCATCTCCACCTCCCACCCCCATCCCCCGGCCCCACTCCCATCTCGCACGCTCCAACTCCCACCCACCCCATTTCCCACCCATCCCCAATCTCCCACCCCCCAATCTCCCACTCACCAATCTCCCACCCTCAATCTCCCACCCCCAAATCTCCCACCCCACAATCTCCCACCCCAAAATCTCCCACCCCCAAATCTCCCACCCCACAATATCCCACCCCCCAATCTCCCACCCCCAATCTCCCACCCCCAATCTCCCACCCCCCAATCTCCCACCCACCAATCTCCCACCCGCAAATCTCCCACCCCACAATATCCCACCCCCAATCTCCCACCCACCAATCTCCGACCCCCCATTCTCCCACCCACCAATCTCCCACCCCCAATCTCCCACCCACCAATCTCCCACCCGCAATCTCCCACCCCCCAATCTCCCACCCACCAATCTCCCACCCACCAATCTCCCACCCACCAATCTCCCACCCCCCAATCTCCCACCCACCAATCTCCCACCCACAAATCTCCCACCCACCAATCTCCCACCCACCAATCTCCCACCCACCAATCTCCCACCCACCAATCTCCTACCCCCAATCTCCCACCCACCAATCTCCCACCCACCAATCTCTCACCCACCAATCTCCCACCCAAGAATCTCCCACCCCAATCTCCCACCCCCCAATCTCCCACCCCATAATCTCCCACACCCCAATCTCCCACCCACCAATCTCCCACCCCCAATCTCCCACCCCACAATCTCCCACCCCACAATATCCCACCCCCAATCTCCCACCCCCGAATCTCCCACCCACCAATCTCCCACCCCCAATCTCCCACCCCCCAATCTCCCACCCCACAATCTCCCACCCCCCAATCTCCCACCCACCAATCTCCCACCCCCCAATCTCCCACCCACCAATCTCCCACCCACCAATCTCCCACCCCCAATCTCCCACCCCCAATCTCCCACCCCACAATCTCCCTCCCCGTCAAGTCAAAGTCAAAGCTAAAGCTTGGTTAAACCAATGATCGGTTAATCCAAACAAATTTCTAGGGTCCCTTCAAGTTTGGTTTAACGGTGTTATACTGCACAACACAAACTATTAACTGCATAAACATGTCGAAATCTACACGCTTAACGGCATGATTAGACCTTAAGGCCATACTAGCAACTAATGAAATTAACAAGTTACGATAACAATGCACACGCAAAGGTTTTAATAAAGATAACAGGTAAATGGAATAATACAAAGTATGGTAAAATAACTGATTTTGACTGTTTGCAGCCGACAAACAGTTACAACCCGCAAACAAGAAAACCTAAATTATTACTAAAACAAAATTCAAAAGATTTGAATCAAATTGGACTAGTGCTGCCCAGCAATGAAAACAAGTATTAGCACACTACCTATCGTTTATGGACATGGTAAATAAATTCATCACAAAAAGTAAATAAATAAATAAAACAATGTAACAATAAAAATGTCTTTCACCGCTATTCACTGCAGATCACGAAGAACGAGTTTATCGACTACTACGCAGGTGTGAGCTCCAACATCGACAGGGATGTGTACTTCGACTACATGATGAGGCAAACGTGGAAGCTCTAGTTGCCATGGCAACAGATGCTCAGCTGTCACACTCCCAAACTGAGGCTGCGCATTGTTTTAGCGCGTGTTTGTGGGTGATGCATGTGCGCGTTGTGATGGCAAACCAAAAGTGTGTCAACAGATTTGTCCTATGAATAGGACCTTGTGTTTTCTTGGCATACAATTATGTGGATTCGTCTTTTTTCTTCTTTTTTTTGTGATTTTTGTTGATTTATTTAATTTTTTAGATATATACCCCCCATGATGGTTTTTGTGTGGTATAATTTATTATGTGATTGTAAATAATGCATTGGATCATGTAACCATGTGTTCTGCAACTGTGCAGGAAAATCTCATTTTCCTTAAGATGCTGCCCCCTGTCAATTCGCGACATTTGAAAGTTGTGCGGCATAGTCCACTGAAATGATGAACAAACTCCAATTGTAATGCATGAATGACATCAAGGGTAGGATTCCCCATCACATGACTTAGAGCGGTTCCCCACAAACCAGGGAACCCCTTTTGCTTCGAATTGAAGCATCCCATTTGGTAGAGAATGCAAAAACCAACAACACAGCAATTCCACCCATAACGTCATTCATGCATTATACAAGAGCGGAAACCTCAGCACTCTCCCCACACATATTCAGTTGTACAAACTGCAAAGTTATGCAAAGGTGTGCTTGGAGAGCATTTGTCGGAGTACAGTGCCAGACCCAGCAGTCTATAACGGTTCTCTTTAAGGATGTGTAACCCGATGAAGCATAACTTACTGACCTAGATTTGATCTTACATAGCCAACTTAGATACGGGTTCACTTAGATAAAAGATTCACCCCATACTACAGTAGCCTGAGTATGGCTGAAGAACAACCCTATATAAAAAGCGGAGAAAATGTGAGTAAATGAAATCCACACATAAATTCTTAATTTAAGAAGCAAAATATATTCTTCACATACCTTGTTATATTATTTACCCTCAACCTTTGAACTGATTAATCGATTATTTCCCGTAGATAAATGAACTTTAATGTTTGAATTGACAGAACCCACATATCCACATGGCCGCCATTGACAGGAAGTTGAGGCGTTCCTGGGTAATAAGCTAATCTAGGTCATTTTCATTGGCTGAGGTAGTCAGTTGGTACATACAACCTGTTCATTCAAACATAACAGATTTACTTCATGGATTCTATCACTTCAAACTGATTTTGTGTCATTATGCGTTGATATTATGTGATTTGAATACCCTGGAGTGTAAATATGGCGGGAAAACATATATACAGTCACATTACAGCTATTGAGTTTTGAATCAACAGAAGGTAGGACTGCCAAACTAAGACCATCAACAGTGAGACACATTTTCTCCAACTTTTACATCGGGTTGTAGATCAGCTCTGAGCAGAGCCGGAGGTGAATCTTGTATCTAGGGTTCACTAAGCATGTGTTGCTATGTAGAAGGGAGTTCTAAGTGAATTTAAAAAAGAATCTCTTACTGCTGAAGGCGATAGTGTCCATCATTTCGCAATGCCTGCTAAAAGTAATCTTGCTAGCTTTCACTTCTCCAAAATTGACCCTTTAAAATAAAAGTTTTACTCTAAAGCTGCCTAGTCCGATGAAAACATCAAATTTTCAATGCCAGAGCAATTATCGTAGATTTGATTCTACATATGTAATTTAGCTAGCGGTGCACTTAGTAAACATTTATCGATACATAGAAGCGAATACTGAGGCAATTTAGCAGAACATCTTCCTGTAGAAGCCTACGGTGTTAGAGTTTTGTATTGCTTGCCAACATTAATTTTGCATGGTTGTACTTCAAATATCTCCAAAAGATAGCTTTTTAAATAAAAGTTACTTCAAACTAAAGTAAGGCAGGTTATAGCGATCAATTTATTATATTTATCTCAGAAAATGACAAAAACTCAAAACCATCGGATTATGCAACTTATGCTGACGTAAGGTAGGTGGGGCCCCCTAGTGCAGTAATGAACCAATAGGTGGCGTCTATTGGCACCTTAAAGGGGCAGTAACATGATCAAGGAAACTTTATTTATTCACAATTATTATGATCTGTGATTAGCTATCATTTGTGTAGCTTCAAAGAACCGTTTCTCTGGGAGTTATTTAGGGCCCAACCATTGTCTGAAGGTCTCTGTGGTCAAGCTGTGGCTAAGCCAGGTGTCGTTAAGCCCTTATGAGTGTCCTCGGCTGTTTGAGTGACGTAGGCCCGAGAATACTTCACAGACTTGGAAGGTAGTGCAAACCCTACTGGCAATGAAGCATTGAAAGTCAGTTTAAAACCTGAGTATGTCTTATAACTTATGTAAGTTCATTGACCCTTCCCTTCGCAGCATGATGTCGTAGAAATACTAATAACAGCGCGGGGTATTCAGTCTAGCAGTCCTGCACAGATGAGTCGCTACCTACCGGGTAGGAGCTGAATGCAATTCAGTTGCTCTTTCTGGAGTGTGGATATTTTAAGATACCTGAAATATTCATGTAAAGAAACCATGGTAAAATCACATGACCAGGTGTCGAAGCAATTCACAGAATCACTGATAACGTTATCACTGTCAATGGCTGAAGGCTGACTTTTATTGTGTTCTTGTGAGGATGCTTCCGCATGTAGTTGCAGAATGGCAGCAATGTGGGTTTGAGTACCATTGATACTCCCATTTGCTTGAAACACTGACACAATAATAATTCACGACGATGGAGACAGAAGTAGTGCAACAAACTCTTTATTACAGCAACACAACGGCATCCACCAGTATTCCTGGTATTCATAAATTATTTGCAACAGTGATAACAGCATTTAACATATTTGTTTAAACCGGTTTCTTTCTTGGAAGACATATTTAATTATCACAGACCGTCACTTAATATTTCGATTTTTACAACATCACTATTTTTAATTACTGGTAATTATAACAGTTGATTTTGCACTTAATATATTAGTAACTCTAAACACCTGACACTCCATAGCAGACATATTTTTGGATTGCACAGTAACATTTAGCTAACGGTATGATATCACAACGCTTCATCGGTCCAGCCTCCTTTGACATCTCATCTATTTCTTTTTAAGATAATTAATTATATTCAGTTGTTAACAGCAATCAAGTATTATAATTTTAGTCTATCCCATTTTTAGGCAGATCGAACAACTTACTTGCAAAAGCACTACTACTTGGGACTTCTCTCAAATAAGACCAGCGCCTCAGACACTCAGCCAAATAATTTGGAGAGTGTCTGAGGTGCTTCCGAGAATACTTGCCTGCTCACGTACCGGAAGAGCACATTAGAACGCCACCTGCCAACCTCCCGTACCCCTTCAACCGAGGTCCCTCCTTTGGCACTGGATTGAGCCCCTCCCCTTCTTAGGCTGTGAAGGGTGACCGCGGCCGGCTGCGGATGTTTCATCAATTCCAGCGCTCGACGCACTGCCTGTAGCAGTGTCGCTGCCATCAGAGGGGACCCATCCAGGTGCAGAAAGGCCAAACCATCTTGATCGACAGGTGTAACTTTCCTGTACCTCTTCCAGGCGTGAACAGGGCAGCAAAAGGAGCCCGGCACACACGGTAGCATCACCGTGTACACGTCTTGTCCTTCTCTCGCTGTCTTAGATGATCGCACCCGAATCAGTAGCTTGTTCGATCGTACCTTTACATCCGCCCCTCTCAGCGCATGGTCCGTGTCATTTTCGTCCATTGAAAAGAATAAATTACATTGGCGTAAGAACGTGTAGTATGCTACCAGTGTGGCTATTGATAGTACATATGCAGATTCCCTTTCTTTACTGAATACTACTATAATGTTCTTAATATCCTTTATAGTCAGAGGTAGCGCCTGTACCGGCACATGAACACTTAACCTTGCAACCCCCTTTTTCATTAGGTGTACTATATACGAATCAAATGCTTCTATATTACCCTCATTCATTAAAACCCACATTTTTGCCCCACTTATGTAGTTGTTAACCGCTCCCGGAGACTTTAGCATCTTTTTCAAATGTACAATGTATTGTAGGATATCTTCCGTATGTGGATCGAATGCATTAAAGGAGTTCATATTTGCAAATTTGTCATAGCAATCTACTTGGTATATTTTATTCCTCCATGTGCCCGTTGCTAGCCCTGCCTTTACAATCGTAATGATATTGTTGGGTAGCAGTGACAGGTGACCTAGGAAGAGAGAGGCAAATAAGAACGATCTTCCTAGGTCAATTATGTATCACAAAGAACAGAAGCAACAGTGAACATATGATTAACTTTTATCTTCGACACACCCAACTCCCGACACATGGCATCACCCCGTGCCCTGCTACACTCCGACAGGTGAGAACGACTCAACGCATCTGCCAGTACTAGCTGAACCCCTGGTTTATGTCTGATATCTACAACACACGTAAACTCCGCCGAAAACCGCCAAATTTTTCTGGCACATGCACAAAGTACCCTGTCTTTCCCTTTCCCCGAGTCTAGCACCAATTGAGACGCTTCATTATCCGTGTTCACAATAATTCTAAACCGCTCCGGGTGGCTCGGCGCAAGCGCATATAGAGCCGCTACGAGATTCAGTGCCTCGAGCTGTGCAATGTGGAACCCTTTGCCGAGGATCTCCTCACCATACTTTTCCGAGAAAAAATGCGACTCTGAAAACGCCCCTCCCCCCGTTAGACAGGAATCACACTCAATCACCCAGTCCCGTACTGGATCTGGTCTCATGAGTACCAACCCGTTTGAAGAACTGGCATAATCCTTAAACCAAAGAATGTCGTCCATTGCCGCCTGTGTAGTATAAACCTTCCCCTTAAATGGAGCGGCCCTCAGGAACTAACAGCCTATTCATGAATCTGCGAGCTGGTATAACGCACCTGGAAATGAACTGCAGCTTCCCTATAAGCTTCTGGATTGTCTTCCTCGACACCAACTGCCCCACCCCCCAACGATTACACAGCTTTAATATCTCCAGCAACTTATCCTTCGGTATAGTTATAACCATCTCGGTAGTGTCAATATTAAAACCTAGCCAAATAATACACATCGTCGGTTCACAACACTTTTTAACTGATCTACCCAAACCCAGCCTGTCCAGTAATGCTAGTATGAACGCGTACGCTTCCTGAGCCTTCTCTAGCGACTTTTCTATGCCCACAAAATCATCCAAATAGCAGGGCGTAAAGTAGCCCGCCTTCCTCATAAGATATACAACCGCCGAGGTAGTACGTGCACACGCCAACGCGGACGTGCGGCACCCAAACGGCGGCGCTGTATCAAAGTACAGCTCGCCCTTAGACTTAATCCCAAAAAGCGGCACCGACAGCGGACACGTCCTCAGTTGACGATACGCTCTAGCTAAATCGACACTCCATAAAACGGAATTACATCCCAACTTAGTAGCCTCTTTCGCTAAATCTAATATCCCCGGCAGCGTAAAACTCAGATCAGACCCCTGAAAAACCCCACGCATAATGCCCGTATTGACACTTCTGCCCCGCGGATAGCTTAGGTCTACTATAATGCGCCTTTCCTCTGTATTTTTCTTCGGCCTCGTCATCAGTGGGCTGACCTGGCCCCATGGAACGAAAGGTGGAATACTAAATGGACCTAACAGGGAGCCCTCCTTCAGTTCGTTTGTAATGTACTTGCTAACCCAGCGTTCATTCTTGTCACAGTCGGCATGGTTCCTTGTTGCTGTAACCGGCGGACCTGCCCCTACATAGTCAGCAGGCCACCCAAACTCCAAATATTCTAATACTACGCTATCACCATAACCCGCTAATTCCTTTCTCCAAACTTCCATGTGTAAACCCGAAGGCACAGGAATCCTAGCTTGCAGATAGTTAGGCAGTCCCGTTTCCCGTACAGCCCTATATATCCCCAAATAACCATACTCCTCTAAATCAATCCGCACATCCAATATCGGCCAAAACTCTAACAGCCTGGGCCTAAATTCTACCGGTGAAATAGCAACCCTTCTCACCCCATCCGATCCCCCAGCAACCACCACCTCCGAAACATCCAGTACATCCACCCCCCCCCCCCCTTTCTTCCAGTTCTTCTATCAACATCTCTGTCGGTCCATCCGCCCCAACCCCTATCACTCCCTTAACTAGTACATCTTGCACCGACCCCACATTGTTACTACAGTTTACATTCACCCCTCTCCCATCACTCACAGCGTATACCACGCCCGATAACAACTTATTCCCGCCCCCTCCGTCGTCCCCGTTAGCGTCACCAGACATATCTGTAGCATCCACGTTACACACGACCCTTGAAAGCGATGAGCATGAGGGAGTAGTGACAGTGTCGTGTAAACACAATAATGAAGGTGGCACGACTGCAGCGTCGGTGAACGAATGAGTAGTGACTGTGTCGCGCTGATGAAAACCATGATCAATCGCTTGAGTTTGTTTAACGCAATTGAAAGGATGGAGTACAGAACAGTAGGAAACAGGCCCAGAAATTGTAGGAGAGCCTGACGACCGAGAAGTCTGAGTCATGTGTAACGTAGAATTCTGTATCAAACCTTTGTCACCCTCTAAACTCTCAACACCCGCCACCAATCCTGTCTCACAGCAAGGTACCCCATACCCCCCATGCATAGAGCCCACCTCAACACCCTTAACCATACTTGGCTCCCCACCCAGCACCACACCGACACTTGTAATGTTAACACCATGGCAACCTGACTCAAAACCTTCCATCTCCATAACCCCCTCCCCTAATTCAACCCCAATGTCAGCGGCCTCAGAGAGGCCTATCCTGCAAAAACCTGCTTTCCGGCATTATCAGCTGTTCCATTGTTCCCCGTCCCGGCACTATCCTGCATTCTGCGCTTATTATTACAATCCACCTCACGATGATAGTTCAGGCGCTTGAACCGCCTTGCGCACCAGCCACAACAGTGACAGAAGCGATTAGGAGTAGAACCGTGAGAGGTAAAAAACCCGCAACTGTTACCCCTGTTCCATTCCTCACATGGCTTCCCGTCAACTGACTCATTTATTTCCCTCACAACCCAACCCGACCCACTATTACTTTCCGGTTTCTTATCTTTTTTCACATCTAGCCTTGTCCCAATAGCATACACATCCCTCTGAATATCTTTGATAGTAGCGCGGTCAGCCCAACCGTCCTCAATACGCCCATCATTAATCATTGAAAACACCTTCTCCGACCACAGCAACACCGTTTGCCAGTCCCAGTTGGCCGCCATGTCAGATATATCCACAATATGCCGCCTAATATGTTTAATCCAGTGCTGCGTCAGCATTGGCTCTTCCAGCAAACGATGAACCGCCGACATATATTCGAACCATGTCGCACACCCCTTATTAACGTTACCCATTGTATCATCCCTTATAACAAATAAATGAGGCAACAACGCCGTCTTACCCCGATGTTTCTTGACTGAACGCCCCCGTCGCTTCAACAATCGCCGAATCACCTCATCTGACTCGTCCCTCTCAAGGTCAGACATCGACCCCTCAGAATCACTCGTCCAGCATCCATTGAACTTGCGTCGCTGCCCCCGCCGCCGATCGTATCCATACGTCGACGTATTATACGTCCTCCTGGATCGCTTCCCTCCATGCGTCGACAACGGTACGTCTTCCTCACTGCCTGTCTCCAACTGCTCTCTTCTAGTACCATCACGACGTCCCTTCCCTCTAGATGGCGCCTCCATCCCACTGTCGCTGCTGCCGTCCTGGTCCCTGCGCGCTGTACCAGCCGTCGTCTTCGCCATTTTCGATTCAAGGCGCTCCAACCTTTCACACAGCAACTGATTATTTACCTCCAGCTGAGCCTTCAACGCTCCCTCAAGGTAAGATGCGGTCACACTTGATGTCAACACCTCTGATCGTACCTCATCCCCTTGCGCCGACGTAGATGGCACCTCCGATCTCTTATGCTGCGATTTACTCTTCGAACCACTTGATGCAGTTTTACCAACACCTTCCATCGACACACGTTTCCTAGACTTGAATATCCTCCGAGTACTTCTCACCTGCGACATGATGCTATTCTTGACTGTGCCGAGCAAGTACAATTCTGTATCCGGCCTTTTTCTTTTTACCGCTGAACTGCCTATAACGGTGGAGTATATTAATTTCAAACCGTCCGGCTTGCTGCTTCCGTAGCGAGTGCTGAACCGTTAGCCTTGTCGTAATAAGAATTCTTCGATACCTTAGTGACAGTGCTATGACAATATGTGCATCCTCGGCGAGGCACCAACGTGACTTGATATTTTGCTAAGCAACACTAAAACGGTCTCCAACGTCGTGAATTAATCATGTTACCGGCAACATGCATAATGTGGTTGTGACCTTCATCAGACATTTTTCTGAATACATGTGATTAGGGGCCATCCAAAGTTTTCAACATTTTCGCTGTCGTTCAAAGCACACTACTTTTCCAGACCCACCCCCGACACCCAAAGTAGTATGCATCAACATTTTACGAGAGAACATAAAAACTTGAAAATGAATGTTTTAAATATCAGCGTTTTATTAAATGATAGAAATCATACTTGACTGATACCCCGCTCCCCCTTCCCCCATCATACACTTTGTACAACTGCGAAAATGTTGAAAACTTTGGATGGCTCCTTAGTTTCCTCATCTTCCTTTTCTCGAAAATATTTTAGCGCTAGTTAGAGAAATGATCTAACACCGTAAGATTCATGTTGAGAAGATGCGGGTAGTTTAGGTAGAAGGCTGGACAGATCAGCTAAAGATTGAATTAACCATTTTGAGCACTCTTTCACCAAATAATAATAGATAGCAAAAGGTATGCCTAAAATGTGAATATTTAAAACAATTGTTTTCTTTTTTTGTTAGTGATGGTTTGTTTATTCTGCTCATAGTGGTTAATATTTAAGGAAGCGTCAACAACAAAAATCCAATTTGTTTTTCCACAATATTCTCCTTCGCGGAAAGTTGAGGGGCAGTTAGTTAGGGTGCGTAAAGTGCGACTTGGCTGTCACAATTCATCATGTACGGGGACATGTTGATTGGGGGGTAGTCAGGTGTTGTCCTCGCATTGTTTTCTTATGGGTTCGCAGAAATAATTAATAATATATTTTCCTCAACTTTGTTCTCGAACCCATCACATGTATCCATAGCGTGCATTGAGATTGGTAGCTATTCTATGACTAACTTAGTAAAATAATGTATGTATGTGCAGTATACTTTTCCATTTTATGGTGTATGTGTGTTTTACTTTAAAGGCTTCATTTTCATACCATTTTTTAAGTGGTTATCAGAGCTTGGGGTAATGTGTGTTATCTTTTGATAATCAAGGTAGACCATAGAAGTAAGTGACAACAACTTGAACAAGTGTAAGTAGTTACATTGAGCGTCTCTACTTTTGATAAATAATCTCTTATGCTATATAAGTGTTTAAGAAATTACTAAGCAAATAATGTAACCTAGAAAAACAGATGATGCTTAAATGGACTAACACAAAATATAGTAAAAGCTAGATTTTTGACTGCTTGTAATCTACAAACAGATACAAAACATAAACAAGAAGCAAGAAAACCTAAATTATTACTAAATACAAAAATCAAAAGATTTTAATCAAAATTGGATTAGTTCTGCCCAGCGGTGAAACAAAGTGTTGACACACTAATCCGCTATGAGCAGGGTAAATAAATTCATCAAAAAAAGAATTAGTTCTCTGAAGATGTGTTCCACAGTTGTGACATGGAAACAAAAAATGAAAATATTCCAAATAATAGCAGAAGCCATATTCATGTGAAGGCTTACCAGTTGTGCATATGTCAAGAGTTGAACAAAAATGGCATTCACTTTGTGATTTGGATGTTATATAAATTGATAAAAATGTTAAAATTGCCCGCGTAGCACCCGTTCAAAATATCATTTTAACACACATCCATAACATCATTTTAGCACATCATATTTAAACAAAATTGCATCGATTACAGTTAAGCAAAAGCTGGAAGACCAGTGCCTCGGCGCGGACAAAAAATATATGTTAAGATGAATAAAAAAGAAGATTAGGTCCTACAAGAAAAATTGGGGGGGAAACGTTTGGGTAGATTGTTGTCGATATGCAAATTTTCACTTTAGCACAAAATCATACATATTTTGGATACATTTGTGGGATAGATTAAATACAAGTAGTATTGCTAACAACTTAATACACAGAAGCAATAATAACCTTGACTTGCTATCCCCACCCCAAAAACAAAAAAAGGATGATTCATTAACAATGTAACTTGGATACACAGTTTCTCAGAGTGACCAACAGTTGATTTTAATATTGAGCGCAGCGTTGAGCTGATTTCAGCGAAAACTGAGTTTCCAAATCAGCGGAGGGAAAATCCTGTCTGCGAAAAAACTATTTGTAATTATTTGTTTGTATTGAAGTCTTAAAACAGTTGGAATTTCAAGGCCAAAATATGTCCAAGTAGGTGCCAGATTGCACCCTTTTAATCATAGGTTTTAAAAGATGTCCAGGGGGTCATGCCCCGGAGCCCCCTGGTTTTTCAGGGATTTTTAAATTGTTGTCACTGGGACCCTGTTTTTTTGGTAAATGAATGTTATTCATATTTATTTTTTGTCAGTGCCGAACCCTGTTCAACTTCAAGCGATCAACCTGATATATTTATACCAAAGGAATATGGTAGAAACTGAAAACTATCGGACTGCATCTTTAATTTTATATCAATGGTGATCTGAAACAGCCATAGAAATCGTGTTATTGATGAATTTAAATGGTAAACACAGCTTTTAAGTTCTTCGACTGGATGAAACAATGTTAATGTGTATACGGTATGTGTAGGCTAAATGCAGTCTATGGTTGATTCTCTTGTGATGTTATCCATGTTGTGATTCCTCTTTTATAAACTGGCACAATTGTGTTTCCTACCTGCCTATTCCATCTAATCATGAATAAATAAATGCATACTTGAATATATAATATCTACATTGCCTTGCACATAAAGAGCAAGTTGTTCTTGTTCTTGAACTAAACATTAACTGTGGGTTGAGAATTTTCTTTTTTTTAAAGGATGGATTACCATGGTTTTGTTATTTGTTTCTTTGAGATGTGGGTCATGGCTTCATGATGTGGCATCTGCGTTCAATCATGAGGCTAACCTGGAAGGACAAAGTGACAAATAAGGAAATACTCAAACGGACGGGGCTGCCCTCTATGGAAGATCTGACCAAAAAGAATCTCCGGTGGACTGGACACCTCATGAGGATGTCATCAGACACGCTACCAAAGCAGATCCTCTATTCTCAACTGTCTTCTGGTTACAGAAAGAGAGGGCACCCTCGTCTCCGGTTCAAGGATACCATCAAGAGAAACCTGAAGCTGATAGACATTAAGACCGACTCATGGATGTCACTCTCACAGCAGAGAGCTAAATGGAGAGCGGCAGTCAAGTAATGAAAGCGGTCTTTGTCGCATCACGACCGACAGCATGATGATGATGATGGGTCATGTTTATAAAGTAACCAAGATTATAATTAAAACTAAATTCGAAATATTTTAATCAAATTGGACTATTGCTGCCCAGCGGTGAAAACAAGTGTCAACTCACTTGTCCGTTATGAGCAGGGTAAATAAATTCATCACCAAAAAAATGGAAGAAGAAAGTATGTACATCAGAGGAGACCAATCTGCTGGTTGGGTTCAGGAAGTCTTAGCTGTTGAGACATTAAATTTACTCCCCCCCCCCCCCCCCACTCCCTGCAATTCCCATGTTTCAGGGTTCAAACACTGTTGAAAAGGCCTTGAATTTGAAGGTGTCTCTTGAAAAGTCCTTAAATTTTAAAATACGCTGAAAAGGTATTGAAAATTGACCAAATGTGATGAAAAACCCTTCAATTTTTAGATTGATTGACGTCCAATTCGAAATCAGCTGCGATTTCATTTGTTTTCGATACCAGCTGCATCAACGGAACATTGACCGAATCGTGAAAGGTCAATTCTAGGCATTAGCATAATATATTCTGGTTCACATCGTCATAGCTACTATACTTGTTTTGCTTCATAAAATTAGCATACAGAAACCTGCAGAAGTAAGACCTTAAAGAGTTGCCATGTATATAATCATTAAAATGTCATATTTTGTTGGCCTTAAAAAATGTATTTCTTACCTGTAAAGGACCTAAAAATACCTTAATTACACAATATTCACAACGCATGCAGCATCTGAGGGGGACGACGAACACTATGGTTGTGGGACCGTTGCCACAGCGCATACAAAAGCTATGGAAATTACTAACTTTCAAATGCATGTATGTCAGACAGATTTTGGGATATTTTGAAAATTCCATAAGTATATTGCTTTTGGGTCATTGGGGCTTCCAAGAAAAATAAAATTGTCATGCTTGGTCACTTTTGAAAGTTTTAGGAGGGCACCAAACTAGTCAGTCACTATTAATACACAGTATTCACAATGCATGCGACATCTGACGGCGACGACGAACACTATGGTTGTGGGACCGTTGCCACAGCGCATGCGTGTGAATATCGCGTATTGGGTTACTGAATAGCTGTATGAACCCTGTGTTTATATCTTGTTAGCTATGTACGGTTATTGATGAGTAAAAATTAACATTAATCCGGACATCTCTACTTGTTTGTTTGCTGGGGGGGGGGGGGGGGGTAGGTCTTTTGTTTTTGTTGTTGTTTTCTTTGTATTTTAAAATAAATGATAAAATATTGTTAAGTTACCTAGAAGAACTATCTAACGTACTCACCGCCACTAAAGAGCTGAGGGTTCTTGGCTCCATCCCTTTATTAAAACAGTACAGACTCTCCTTGGAGACCATTCAATGGTCCTTGTTCTGACTGTATTATCGCCTATGTCAACATCAATTTACCTTCTTTTTTTCTCAGCGATCACGTTCAACCTAGACATTTTCCAATATTGAAAAATGTGAGACAATAATTACTAAGATAAAGCAATTTATTAGAGCAACATTTGTGACAGATATTGGTATTAGAATGAGTCTGGAGGTTCATTCTTTCCATTTTAATTTTTGTAAATATATAGAATCGTCTTCATTGACAAATATAGGTATACCAACAAAGCGTTATCAGTAAGTGTTACTGTGGGTAATACTACTTTTGAGGCCCGTAAAATGCTTAAATTGCAGGTGCTTCTCAGGGCGGTACCTTCTGGGCGTCCATTGGGGCTCCGCCAGGACCCGGGTGGGGGTGGGTCGACCCCAAGCGCCTGGCCTGACTTTCAGAGTTATTTGCCGATAGCCAATCATATCCCTGCATATGTTACAAATAGTTTTGCACCTGTCTTGACATGTTCTTGCCGGTGTGAAACCTCTATTTGCTCCCCGAGAGAGTGCCGCTGGTAACTTGCAAAAGCCACCAGCACTTCAACACTTTTGCAGGCAGCTTTCATGAAATGTACAACCACACAAAAAAATGTAGAGCGGCAGTCAAGTAATGAAAGCAGTCTTTGTCGCATCGCGACCGACAGCATGATGATGATGATATGTTAGCCAGGGATGAAAGACCTCCGCGATTTCGCGGATTTCCGGGATATTTCCTGTAGCTATAAGTGTATACTAATAAGTTGTGCCTGTCCTGATATGACCTTAGATGTTGCCAGGATGTAAAACTCCAACAACCAACCAACTAATACGTTGTTTCACGCTGCAGCACCATCAGCGTATACTAATATGTGGTACAAACGCCGCAGCACTAGCAGCGTATACTACTAATGCCTTCATGGCGCAGCACTATCAGCGTATACTACTAATACATGCTTCTAACACCGCAGCACTATCAGCGTATACTGATATGTGATGCAAACGCCGCAGCACTATCAGCGTATACTGCTATTTCACTATTTCATTTTAATACATGCTTCAAATGGCGCAGCACTATCAGCATATACCAATATGTATGAAACCCAACTTCCGGGAATTTTCAACAATTCCCTGACAATGCTAAGCCTATGGGAGAATATCAGCATTTCTGCTTTTTTTCCCGGAGACCACTTTCATCCCTGGTTAGCGCATTCTGTCCCTGTTGAGCATTGTCAGTTTACAGTACATGCAGAGAGTATGGACAGGAATCAGCAGTTGTTGAACACAAGCCTGGAGGCTGGGTGTCTGGCCAGCATTTCGCATTTCGAGATAAATCTAGGTCAGGAAGCAGTCATTTTCATTGCCTGAGGTAGTCAGGTGGTACAATCTGTTCATTCAAACATGGTGGATTACTTCATGGACTCTATCACTTCAAACTGATTTTGTGTCATTATGCCTTGATATTATGTGGTTTGAACACTCTGGAGAGTGTATATATTAAGGAAAAACATATAGAATCGGATTCTAGCTATTATATTTTAATCAACATAAGGTAAGAAAGCCAAACTAGGACTATCAAGAGTGAGACACATTTTCTCCAACTTTTACATAGGGTTGTATCTAATTCACCTCTGAACAGAGTCAGCGGTGAATCTGTTATCTACTAAGTCCTGCTGCTCCAAAAACAACGCGAGACAGACACTGGTACAGATGGGCATGTATTTGTGCTTCGTTCAGCATTAGGCCTACATGGTTTGAGACCAGATGAGATGGCCGAATGAGTTGAGCGTCTGTCTCCCATTTTGATAGATCATGCGATTTGAACCCATGGGTTCAAACCCTGGTCGAGTCAATCCAATGACATAAAAATTGATACTTTTCGCTTCCCTAAGCTGGCACTTGGCATTAATAGGATAGGGCAAGGACTGGTCGACTCAGCATCAGGAAAATGTGACTGAGTGGGATTGCAGTAGGCCTGGTCTCCCAGTGGGGCAGTGCTATAAAGTTGCGATGAGTACACACTGTAGGTACCGGGGAGTGATAGCGATAGTGGTGCTCGCGCCAGCTCGGCGGCTGCTCGCGGTGGGTTTGCCTCACTGCGCGCAAACCCAAGTTGCCCAGGCTGCTGCTGTCAGGGGTTCGGGGGATAGTAGCGTTCGGTGGACGAGACGCTACTGGCACTCAGTTAATAATGTTAATATAATGTATTTATATAGCACGATATGACCTTAGCTGTTGCCAGGACGCTAAACTCCGACAACCATCCATGGTTTGAGTGAGATGGTTGAGAGTTTGCGTCTGCCTGATGCTTGACCCTGCCTCGTTCTCATGATTCAGTTAGGGCGGGTGGGATGGTTATGGCCCTCTCACATTACGACGCATCTCGCCAGCGCACTGCTAACGCATAAAACCACTTTTTTAGGTCGAGAAGCTGCAAACTTTTCCACGTGGGGGGCAAAGTTGGACATATACATATCGTATACACACCATATGGCCAACATATGACCAACATATGGCTGACATACCTCCCTGCGAAGAATGCTCGAATTATGCTCACGGTATGTTCACAGAACGGCAGTAAACGTTATATATACGTTATTCGATCGCCAGAACTATGCGTCATACGTTACATATGTCAAGACATGCTGGAGAAACACTAAACATACTTTAGACGTACATTAGGTGTATGTTATCCATACGTTGTCAGTACGCAGGCTGTACGTTCCCACTGCCTTTGAAGTAGGTCAACATAGTGCAACATAGTGAACAACGTACCTCTAATGTACATCGACGTACGCCTAACGCATACATAACGTATGGCGGACGTAAAATCCACACGTTGTCGAACATTGTCGTACGTCGAAGGTTTTGTGTATACACAGAACTTTGCCAACCCCCTGGCGTGTGACGCCGTATCTCGACGAACATCGACATACATTGACATATATATACCAACGAGCACCTAACACGCGTAACGCATAACGACGTATCCCGACATAGCGGCAAAAAAAATCACATACGTCAACGTACATTTGCGCGATGCGTCGTAATGTGACAGCACCATTAAATTTGCTGACGCGTCCATATGTCTTGGGTTAGTTGGGGAGCTTGGGACGAAGTGATTCGAACCAACTGCTCCAATGACCACTGAGCAGTTCGGTCGCCACAAGGTGGCATGACAGCTGACAGTCAGGCGGATGTGTCCTCTTTGGCGGACTGCTTAGAGTGTCTAACTTTTGGCTAGTTAGGATTCCTAATCTGAAGGTCAGTGGTTCGATTCCCAATGCCACAACCTCTACCAATTTGGATTTCCACCGCTGTGTATAACTTACAGCGTCATCAAATGCCAGTTGCTCTCATACCATGTCTATGTGGTGTGGGAGGTTAAAAATCCCTTGGGTCGGTAAAAGCAGTTGAAAAGTGTAGGCTCAGGCTTTCTATCTACCAACTGTTTAATGGTGAAAACAAGACTATTCAAACTTATCCATGATAGGCGTATAAATCCTCAAGGGAAGACAATGGTGGTCGATAGTCTTATAGTTAGCTCGTGCCTTGGTGGTAAGTCCATGTTTACTGGGAGTTAAGCGTCAATCCCACACGTCTAAGGCCAAAAAGAACAAATATTCACGTTTCTAGTTGCAGGGAACAAGTTTTTAGGGTTGGCTGATAGCGTTGTTTAAAAAAAATTAATTGTCACTATTATCATGTCAGTACTATTACATATTAATATTACTAGGCCATGCTGGCATATTAAAGCAAGCGGGGCACTATTCAGTTCAGCGTTCCAACGATAAGCATGCCCTCTGTCAAACTGTATCGATACTGCTATCAGATTTCAGTTCAACATGACCATGTAAGAGAGTAGTAGTGCGATTCATCGTGTCGGAGGGGGGGGGGGGACGGGGGGCTTCTAACAGGGTCGGTCAGCAACCGGAAACATAAATATTTGTTGTTTAGGCCTAATCACCCATATTGCGGACAACATAAAGGATGACCAATGAGCTGGCTTTATTCAGCGCACCTCAACTTTCTCTCCTTCAGAATGTTCAGGCTCTACGACTCAGACCACTCCAAGAACCTGGACTTCGAGGAAGTGAAGATAGGCTTGTCGCGCTATGGAATCGACCTCTCCCAAGACGAGTGCAACTATGTCTTCACTTCGTTCGACACTAACGGAAATGGCAAGGTCGACCTGGGCGAGCTCATGAAAGCGATCAAGGTGGGTTCACTGCATTTGTCTTTTTCCTTATAGTTGCATAGTCCGATGGTTTTGAATTTCTGCCATTTTGCTGAGATAAAGATATTTAATTGGTTGTTATAGCCTACCTTACTTTAGTTTGAAGTAACTTTTATTTTGAATGGCTAACTTTTGAGATATTTGAAGTGCAAAGCATGCCAAAACTCTCACCATAGGCTCTATGCAGTAACAGGTTCTGTTAAATTGACTCAGTTTGCCCTTCTGTGTGGCAACAAATGTTTAATAAGTGCACCAATATCTAAGTTAGATATGTAGAATAAACTCTAGGTGAATGTTTTTGTTTTGAAAATTTGATGCTTCATCGGACTATGCAGCTTTATGTAATCGAAAAGGGAAAAGAAAGCATTATTTAAACACCTGTTATATTATAAACAACATTCCCCCGCACTTCAAACATTATACACCACCTAACTCCACTCGCGTGTCCAGAGTGTCTCCTGTGTATGTAATTGTTAGCATTAAATGAACATTACAGGCAGACATGCAATGCACTTACAATATACATACACAGGGTAGATTCAACAACTATACAACACATAGCTTGTACAGGATCCTGGTCACAGTACAAGTGTCATAGTGGGTGATGAAGATGGCGAATATTGTACCTAGAGTGGGAATCAAACCCAAATCTCTTGCATTTCCGGCCTACCCACGCCTAGCTGTCTATGTGACTCCTTGCTGTGAGGTCAGTGCAGATCACTACAGTAACCATTACACCACCTAGGCTCCCTGCTGTCACCACCCTACCCACGCCTACCTGTCTATGTGACTCCTTGCTGTGAGGTCAGTGCAGACTTCTACACTAACATTTCAGATCACTGTTTATCTGACAACCTCGACCGGACGCGTTGGCCGAATTGGTAGTGAGCTGGCCTCGGGTGTGGGAGATCGGGAGTTCAGTTCCCGGTCGAGTCAAACCAATGACCTATAAAATTTATACTTGTCACTTCCTAGCCTGGTGCTCAGCATTAATAGCATATGACAAGGACTGGTTGGCTCAATGTTAGGATAATGTGACTGAGTGGTATATCAGGTCATGGTGCCAGTGGCCTGATTTCCCAGTGGAGCAGCACTATAAAAGTTGCCATGAGTGTGCACTGTCACACATATTCTGACCGTTTATATATGTCCCAATACACGTGCACTGCGTGAGTGCAGACACATGGATGCGCGTCTACTCAAAGTTAAAGAATTTCATGTATTTGTTTTTGTCGTGCCTCTGAAATAAATTGGGATTGTCTTATTTTATGTGCACTTAGTCTGATTATGATCGTAAATTTTGATTTGTATTTGTCGTGCCTCTGAAATAAAGTGGGATTGTCGTATTTTATGCACATTCAGTCTGAATATGATCGAAAATTTGTGCATGCTTTCAATCTTGAAATAGGGTGTGTTCTTCTATTGGGTAGCATGCTTCTATTGGGACATATACGGTAGGTAGTTCAGCGGGTACTTAGATAGGGCATATTAGTAGATTATGAAGGAGGTTAGTGTATTAGTGGGTTTGCCATAATAAAGGGCCTGTCACACTACGACCTATCGCATTAGTGTGTGCCAGCGTATGCGGTTTTCGACCAATACGTCGTCATACGCCGTCATAGGTTACGCATAGGTTGGGCATATGTTGTATACGCTCTTCATATGTCATCATAGGTTGGCATAGATCGAGCGCCAAAAAAAAATGTGTGCATGTTCAAAATGTTCAACTTATGCCGGCATGTGGCCCATACAGTTCACGTACGCTGGGCGTACGTCAGCATACATTATGCACACGTTAGGGGTAAGGCGGCATAGGTTAGCCATACGTTGAACCGACACCCTCCGGGTGTCTCTGGCATACTCACAACATTCTGTAAAAGGGCTGTCACACGATGGCGTATAGCCTTAGCATATGCCAACGTATTTGATTTTCGACCAACACGTTCGTTTACGGCGACATACGTTACGCATAGGTTGTGCATAGGTCATATACACTCTTCATTGGTAGTCATAGGTCGAAGCAGGTCGAGCCGCCAAAAATGTTTTGTGCATGTTCAAAACTTTCAACCTATGCCGGTGAGTGGCTCATACGTTCCTCATACGCTACGTGTGCATTAGTGGTACGTGGGAATACATTAGGAGCGCGTTCAGTATATGGTGGCCTACGCTACTCATACGCTGGTCCTGTCGCCTCCAACCGTCAAAATACGTCCCAATACGCCGAGTATACATCGTCATATGCTTTGCATACGTCGGTATACGGTAGGGATACGGTAGCCATATGCCAGGCATATGCTATGCATACGCTTCATACGCCGCTGGCACCTCCCGCAGTGCACAAAGGTCAGCTGATCTCGACCTATAACATTTTTCAAATTATTGCACCACGTTACGCATATGCCACCGCCATACACCGTAGTGTGACAGGCTCTCAAGTTCAGTATTATGGGCTAAGATGATGGGTCATGGCAAAAACTGTGCTGCTATTATGGGTACGGTGTATATGATGGGGGTGGGGTGTGAGAAAGGAGCCCTACACACCCCTTCCGCCCCCCCATCCAAATCCCCACACTCAACTCAGTATGCGGTGGAACCTGATATATAGAAGGTGGTTAGTTGCCTGTATAGCTGAGGTAAGTAATTAAGTGAGAGGAGGGAGACCTTAGATGTTGCCAGGATGTAGAACTCCAACAAACTGAACAAACAACAAGCTGTTTGTCTGACAGCCTCCGATGTCCAAGTCTCGCATGGCTCTCGTAGACGCTGCATTCAAGAAGATGGACAAGAGCGGAGATGGGCTGATCACCCAGGAGGACATCCAGAAGGTCTTTAACATCGAACACCACCCCAAGTTCAAGGCCGGTCAGTGGACGCCGGAGCAGTGCTTCAACGAGTTCCTCGACTCCTTCCAAGTGGACACTGAAAAGCGAGACCAGAAGGTGAGTGCATAAAAGAATCACCGCAACGCAGAATAGGAGCAGAGACAATGTACGATAAGACGCGCCACTCAGCGCTTTCCCGTGAAATACAACAATGTAATTGGACAGGTCCCCTAGCCCAGCCTGACTGCTGTAGCGTCAAAGACAATGTATGGCAATTACAGCCGGGTTTGTACGGGGCCTTGAAAATCTGGAAAAGTCATGGAATTTGATAATTCAGGATTCCAGGGTTGGAAAGTCACACAATTTGTCTAAAGATCCTTGAAAATCCTTGAAAATGGAGAAATGATGATTTTTTTTTGTTTAGGGCCTACATTCTCCGACATGCCTGAACTTTAATCGGTAATGTTTTGTATTTAAAGTGATTTTTGTGGGTTTGTTATCCTGCTTCTTGATTTTTATATTTAAAACTATACATACATAAATGTTGTTATTATTTTCATGCTTATTCACAATTCACATCTATGTGCCCTGTCAGACCTTGCCGGACTGGAGAACCGGACGAGAACCGAACACTGTCCGGTTGTGTACGGCGATGTGCGGGTACCGTCCGGTCACCATCCGGCGATGTCAGGCGGTGTCCGGTACAAGTTTTGAACATGCACACAACTTGTACCGGACACCGCCGGACTGAGGTGTCCGGTTGGTTGCCGGTTTGTCCGGTACCCATCCATACATGTCCGGTACCCATCCGTTGGTGTCAGGTTTGTCCGGTACATGTCCGGTACCCATCCGTTACATGTCCGGTTCTCATCCGGTTCTCGTCCGGTACATGTATGGTACATGTACAGTACTTATCCGGTTGTCCGGCAGCAATTAACCAAATTTTACGCTCCATTTCGATAGATTTCTTCACCGGACAACACCGGACTAGAAAATTCTTTGTCCGGTGGTCTCCGGTGCTCAGTCCGGTGAGGTGTGACAATGACTTTACACAGTGAATCGACTATGGATACTGCTGTTTTAGGGTACTTTAATTTAATAAACGTCATTAAAATGTCCTGGATTTTGCACTGAAAGGTCCTGAGAAGTCCTCAAATTTAATATGTCAAAATGGGTATTAACCCTGTAAAAGATTCACCGCTACGCAGAGTAGGCCTAAAGACAATGTATGACAAGACGCGACACTCAGCGCTTTCCCATTAAATACAGCAAAGAAGGTAATTGGGCAGGTCCCATAGCCCAGCCTGACTGCTGTACCATTGACACATGGGGACAGGTACCCTAGCCCACCCTGACTGCTGTACCATCAAAAACAATGTACAATAATTATAGTGTATTATCACAGCAGAGAGCTAAATGGAGATCGGCAGTCAAGTAATGAAAGCAGTCTTTGTCCCATCGCAACCGACAGCATGATGATGATTATCTCCTAATATTTTTAATTAAAGCAATATTATAGTAAAATTCAAACCTACTTTAAGCACTTAATCTGTGCCATACATAAATCAAATTTGTGATTATGTCTGAGTAAGAAAACTACTACTCAACCTGATCAAAGACAATGCACCTTGTTCTGCCGTGGGATGGCGCCACTGCATGATTATTTAAGAAATTCCTATATGAAAGCGCTGAGTGGCGTGTCTTGTGGTACATTGTCTTTGTTAGAAGTGAAGAACAACCTTCAGGAAAAGTAACGTGAGGCTGGGTAAATGAAGCAAGGATCCCATTTCTCAGTGCAATCGCTCAGTTTCCAAATCAGCAAGGGAAAATCCTGTCCGCGAAAAAACTTTGGCTTTGACTTATTTGTTAGTCTTGAAGCCTTAAAGCAGTTGGAATTTCAAGGCCATAATATGTTCAAGTAGGTGCCAGATTGCACCATTTTAATCATAGGGTTCTAAAAATCTTGTGGGGTGGCATGCCTATGGACCCCTCTAGTTTTTCAGGGATTTTATATTTTTGTCTTTGGGACCCCTGTGAAATCTTCCAGCTATTTAGCATTCGTGTCCACATAATTGGGGAGACTGGACGCGGTCAAAGACCCTATAATACTAAGACGGCTCACTCAGCCTGTACTGTGTAATCAAAATGATCAAACCCACCACTTGGTGCGCTGGCTGTTCTCTTGGTTAAACAGGTGCTATATTATATGTATAAATGTATATATGAATGTGAAAGATGTGTGATGATGGCGATGCTGATAATGATGCTGATGATGATCGGTATTTGTTCATAGCAATTTCATATTGATGTGTATTCATACTTACCTATCTCGTGTATAATATAATTGTATGTTTTTACATGTGAAACACCAACCAGCATCCGGCTGATCAAACCCACCACAAGGTGGCACTGCGAAATTTACATTACCATTGGAGAGATAGGGAGTGAGCCGTCTTAGTATTATAGGGTCTTTGACGCGGTGGCAGAATCGGTAGAGCGCAGGCCTCCCATGTGGAATGTCTGGAGTTCGAAAACCAAGGCGAGTCAAACCAAACACTTACAAAATCGACACTTGTCGCTACCTAGCCTAGTGCTCAGCATTATTAGGATAGGGCAAGGACTGGTCAGCTCAGTGTCAGGATAATACGGTCTCTGCCTGTCTGCCACTGAGTAGAATATCAGGTCATGGTGGCGGTGGCCAGGTCGCCCAGTGGGGCAGCAATATAAAGTCGCCATCACTGCGCACTGTCACAAGTCGGTACCAATCCTGATATGACTCTTAGATGTTGCAAGGATGTAAAACCCCAACAAACAAACATAACTGGTCGTTGGTTGGTTGGTTGCTGGAGTTTTACACCCTGGCAACATCTAAGGTCATATCAGGACGGGTACCGACTTGTGACAGTGCACACTCATGGCGACTTGCCTAATAATGGCAAGCGCCAGGCTAGAAAGTGACAAGTATACATTTTTAAGTCATTGGTTTGACTCGACCAGGGTTCCCACGATCTACCAAAAGGTGAGACGGACGCTCAACTCATTCGGCCATCCTGTCTGGTCAAACATAATTGAGGGTAGCCAGGTGGTGAAATAAATACCCAACACCTTTACGTCTCCTTATTGTGGTTCCGTCGCTTCCCACCAGGTGTCGCTACAGGAGTTCCAAGATTACTACGCAGGTGTGAGTGCCAGCATCGACAGGGACGTGTACTTCGACTACATGATGAGGAATGCCTGGAAGATGTAGAATCCCAGAGTGCCCAGCTTCAGCAGCCACCGGAAGTACCCAATGGGAATCTAGGTCACCCAGGTTATTTCAATGTTGATGGAAGCCCCAAACTAGGTCACCCAGGTTATTTCAATTATTAGCGGAGTGGGACGTAACTCAGGTGGTAGAGTGTCCTCCTGTAAAGGTGTCGATCATCCAATCGATCCTGCTCTGTGGATCCATTTGCTGCATATTGGAAAGAGTAGCCTATGTGGCAGCAGCGGGTTTCCTCCATAGAAATAGGTCAGAATGACCATATGCTTGACGTCCAATGGCTGATGATACCAAAATAAATGTGCGCTAGAGGGGTCGTTTAATAAAACATGATTTATTTTATTTCAATTATTAAGGTAGCAATTGCCTTTTGAATCAATTTTTCAAACTATTGAAGATGGCCAAAAACCTTAAGTACCAAGCTGAAGTAGAAGAATTAGAGTACATTTTCAAATGTTATTTTTGCATAAATGATGCTATTTAGGTAGCCAAAATGGCCGCCGAACCTTCGTCTTTACAAAGCAGTCTAGGCTGTCCCACATAGCAGCGTTAAATATATTTTACATATGTTTAACAGGATATGTATATCAATGTCCTCAGGGGAATAGATTCCTTTATAGATGGCTCCAATTGTTTTTCTCACACAATAACTTTTTTTTTTAAAGATTTGTAGCTACAAATGATATCTTTATACCATAAAATGAACACTTAATAGAACAATTGTTGACAATTCCTATCGTCAGTCTTCAAATAACTGCCTGAAGTTGCTTCACTGAAAATTTCATGGAGTTACCGTGAATAATAGAGGCCGTTTAAAGTAAGGCTTTTTTTGGTGGTAAATATATTTATTCTGCTCAATAAGTCTTTTGGCAAATATATGATTTTAAAAGGCACTTGCTACCTTAAAGCTGCATAGTCGGACGGAAGCACCAAACTAGGGGGCCCAGGTTATTTCAATATCAAACCTTCATAGTCCAGGGATCGCATTTCTCAGCGAAATCGCTGATGTCAGCGAAAACTGAGTCTCCAAATCAGCAAGAGAAAAAAATGTTCTCCTCGAACAAAACTTGTAATTATTTGTTAGTCTTGAAGGTCTTAAAATATTTGGAATTTCAAGGCCAATATATTTCCAAGTAGGTGCTAGATTGAACTGTTTTAATCATAAGTTTTAACAGATTTCCGGTTGGGGTGCCCCTGGACCTCATTAGTTTTTCAGGGATTCTTTTATTGTTGTCACTGGGAACCCTGATACCTATAGTCCGATGAAACCAAAACGCTTTCCTACATTTGTTCCTACGTATACAACTTATGCCCGGCACACACCTCCCGTATACGACCTAAAACTGCCAGTTTCGCGATTAAGTTTTAGTTTTAGTTGTTAGGTGTGCGCCCCCGTAGCACACCAGAGCATTGCAATTCGCGACTTAAAACTCAGTTTTAGTGCTTAAAACGCGAATCGCAAGACATTCGAAAAATGAATCGGCCAGTTTTACGTCGGGAAACGGGACGGGTCGGGTTGTGAAACGCAGTCAGTTTTAGCGCGTGAATCGTATACGGGAGGTGTGTGCCGGGCAATAGATACTGGAAGACTTATTAAGCATTTGTTGCTGCATAGAAGGGGGGGGGGGGGTACTAAGCCAATTTTATAGACCATCATCCCCCTAAAGCCTATGGTGTCGGAATTTTGACGCGCTTGTCAAAATGAACTTGGCCCATTTGCACTTCAAATATCTCCAAAGTTAGCCATTTAGAATAAGTCGCTTCAAACTAAAGTAATGCTGATTATAACAACAATCAACCTGATGTATTTTTCTCAGAAATATTCAGACACTAAATCATCAGATTATGCAAGATTCAATTTGCACAGTGCGATCGTTTTGAGTTTCTGCAATATATTCAGGGATGAAAGATCTCCGTGATTCCGTGGATTTCCGGGATTTGTCAATCCCACAGCACCATCAGCGTATACTAATATGTGGTGCAGACTCCGCAGCACTATCAGCATATACTACTAATAAATGCTCCAAGGGCCGCAGCACTATCAGCATACACTAATAATACATGCTTCAAACGGTGCAGCACTATCAGCGTGTACCAATATATATGAAACCTGACTTCCGGGAATTGTCCGCGATTCCCTGACAATGCTAAACCTATGGGAGAATATCAACATTTCCGCTTTTTTTCCCGGAGGTCACATTCATCCCTGTATGTTATAGATAAATATATCAGGTTGGTAGTTATCAACTATCTTGCTTTAGTTTGAAGTAACGTTTATTTTAAATCATTAACTATTTTAAATAATTAAGTTGGGATACTGTTGAAGTGAAAGTATCTTAAAGTTGCACAGTCCGATGAAAACATCAAATTTTCAAAACCAAAAATCACAGCGAGTGATAAACATGTGGAATGAGCTACAGGAAGAAGCGGTGGAAGCAGCTACCATAAATCAATTCAAGAATGCGCTGGATAGGGCCTGGGCCAGAGAAACATTCCTGTACGATTTCGAGGCTGCATACCACTAGAGCTGAGAGCTATGGGCTTTGTATAGGCTACCACAAACCTGCATCAAAGAAGAGGATAATAATAACAATAAACTAATTATCTAGATTTGATTCTACATATCTAACTTAAGCTGTGTTCACACACACAATTTTATGTCGACTTAGACAAGTCAATTTATATGAATCGATTTAGTGTCGTGTTCACACATGCAATACTTTTAGCCGGAAATCGATATCTGCACATGAGCAAGTCCATACTAACCAGTGCCACTTTCGGTTAGTCGACGTCACCAGTAGAACGTGGGTTCGACCTAGATCTGTATGGACTGAATCATTGGTTTGGAACGGTCAAAACTTCTGCTGGGCAGTGAAACCCTAAAAATAAATGATGAAAAAAATATCTGTGCACAGCTAGCGGTTTCATAGACTAAATTCTATAATATGCGCTTTTGATCGACTGGAAAGTCAACAAACTAAGGTCTCGACTGCGCATGTGCGTGACGCGCTCAAGCCAAATCGATTCATATCAACTACCTCACGAAGGTAGTTTCCATGAACCGATTTATACGAATCGATTCAGCCCTAAATCGACACAGCGTCGCATTCACACGGCAAATGTGCGTCGAACTAGGCAAGTCGATTTATATGAATCGATTTAAAGTGCGTGTGTGAACACAGCTTTAGACACTGGGATACTTATCAAACATTTGCACACCACATTGAAGGGAATACTGAGGCATTTCAATACATTCCTTCTCTGGAGATGGATATGTCACACCGATAACTATTTCAGTTCAGCATTGTGCCAGGTTTATTCACCGCCAGAAGTTACCTACCGTATATACACGAATATAAGTCGACTTCGAGTATTATGTCGATTGGTATTTTTTAAGGAAATATGTGGAATTAGGCCAAACCCGACTAAAGGTCAAGCTTCATTTTATTGACTGACAAATTAAACTTCATTCATACCCATGCACAAATATTCAACAAGATGACACCATCACTGGTCACTCAAAAACCTATGGAGTTTTGACGTGCTTGCCAAAATTAATTTGTCATGATTTTGCATAAAGTATATGCAAAGTTAACTTTAAAATAAAAGTCACTTCAAACTAATGTAAGGTAGACTATGACGATTAATCTAAGGTATTTATCTCAGAAAATGGCAAAAACTCAAAACCACCGGGCTACGCGACTGTAAATGACTTTCAGTAAAAGTGCTACTGACTGACTTGACCTGACCTCTGGTGTCTGGTCGACTGACACACTCAACGATCCCACGACTAGCCGTGCTGCCACCTGTCGGCCATAACATGACACACCCAGAACCAGGGGAGGTGCAACCAGGTCGTGATGGGGTCTCAGATCCAGCCTGCTATATTTGTTTTCTTTTTAGCTTTTGATGTTCAAGTTGTTGAATTCTGACAAGTCATGGAAATGTAAAGTTGCATAGTCCGATGGTTTTGAGTTTCTGTACATTTTCTGAGATAAATATATTAAGCTGATTGTTATAACCTCCATTACTTTAGTTTGAAGTAACTTTTATTTTAACTGGCTAGGTTTTGAGATATTTGAAGTGCAAGAAAGTATAATTAATTTGGCAAGCGTGCCAAAATGTTGATACCATAGGCTTCTGCAGAAATAGGGTCTATTATTATTAAATTGCCTCAGTATTCCTTTCTATGTGGCAGCAAGTGCTTGATAGCTAGATCAGTATCTAAGCAGAGAGCGTGTATATAAACAGATGAGAGGGACAACTCCCGCGAAAAACGGTAACACAGGCTACAGTGGCGTTCCTGGCGGTTAGTGTTGAACAAGCCTTGAGTTTGCCGGTACGCTCAATGCAAAACATTTGTTTTTATTCAAAATTAATAGAAATCCAGAAGCCTAACCTTATCAATTTAATATAATCCTTTTGGTAAACATGTTTTCTATATGTCTTCCAAGCGGTTTGTTTCTATGTGGTGTAGTTTTAGAGATATTTAACGTTTTCGGTATGAAGATTGCTCACCACCATTGACAATGCCTTGAGTTTGCCGTATGTGTAGTGCAAAACGTGTATTTTATTCAAAATTAATAGAAATTCAGAACCCTAGCCATGTAAATTTAATATAGTCTCATTGTTAAATATGTTTTCTATATGTGTTCCAAACAGTTTGTTTCTATGTAGTGTAGTTTTAGAGATATTTCACTTTTTCTGTACGAAGACTGCTCAAGGCCACTGACAATGCCTTGAGTTTGCCGTACGCGTAGTGAAAAACGTCAGTTTTATTCAAAATTAATAGAAATCCAGAAGCCTAAGCATATCAATTTAATATAATCTTGTTGGTAAACATGTTTTCTATGTGTATTCCAATCAGTTTGTTTCTAGGTGTTGTAGTTTTAGAGATATTTAACGTTTTCTGTATGAAGATTGCTCACTGCCATTGAAAATGCCTTGAGGTTTGCCCATATGTTTAAGCTGTTCAACAACCACCACTTGGAGCGCCACAGTCGGCAGATGTTACATGCTCTAGTATGGGAGTTGTCCCTCTCATCTGTTTATATACACGCTCTCTGATCTAAGTTAGATATAGAAACAATCGTACATAATTGTTTTGGTTTTGAAAATTTCATGTTTCATAGGACTATGCAGCTTTGATTACTGGATCTGTTCTGACAGCATTGTTTCCTTAGCCACTAACATCGACCAATCAGATTTCAGCATGTCATGCAATCAGCAGGGGTCATCTGAGTGTTATTCGCATTACTTAATCAACTTGACCTAATTCTCATTGGAACCAATGTTACAGCGGTCATTCGCGTACTACTGGCGAATGGCGGGTTTTTATGCGTTAATTTCGCAATTTGTTACGCAACCTGTTAAGCACAACATTTCCTCAACAGATCATGCAAATTACAATGTAAAATGTTTAGTGAACGCAACATGCAAGAAAATAGGAGTTGCTCTATTTTGTTGAGCCGCTGTCGAGATATTGAGCACAAGAACCAATGAAAACATGCCTCTCTGATCATGTGACCCATTTCCCATGATCTTTTCATAGATGGCGCCACCAGACTGGTATATACACTAGTTGCGCTCAACAAGTTGTGCAACAAGTCGTGCCATGTAAGCGCACTATAAGGGTCTGCATGATGGGTTAGAACTGACTACTCAATTTCTTACGTTCAACTAGCTGCAGCCCAGATTCACATCCTTCATTTCCTGTTTGCAGGTTGGAGATCTATGGGTAGTAGAGCTCTATGATGTTAGATGACCTACGCTGCAAATCAAGTTTCAGTTCCATGATGTCCATCCGTAAACCATAAGTAGAACCAATTGCATTGCGGATCTCAATAAACACGTCCATATGTTCATATTGTTGCGACTCTTCGTTGTTAGCCTGGTGTTCACATTGTTACCAAAGACAATGTACGACAAGATGCACCACTCAGACCTTTACTGCAAAATACAAATGCAGTGGCGTCATCCCACGGCAAACAAGGTGCACATTAAATGGCAATTAAAACGTTATAGGTACACAGTGTATATCTCCTGCTATAATTGTCGCTATAAGTGTAATTGAATAATAATTATTTAATATTATATAATTGAATAATAATTTTATAATATTATATAATTGAATAATAATTTACTATAATTGTCACTCATTGTCTTTGATGGTACAGCCGTCAGGGTGGGCTCGGGGACCTGTCCAATTGTCTTGTTTGCCATTGGGTGGCAGCACTGCGTGATTATTTCAGAAATTGAAAGTGCTTAGTGGCATGTCTTGTCCTACATTGACTCTGGTGTTACGAAAAATAGTAAATGATAAGCAGTTATTACCTGATATGTGACCTGAGGCTCGGGTACCCGGGTGAGTACAGACAGGTGTAGCCGCTATTGGTGTACACTGCAGGGCTTTTATGGTTTCGATTACACTTGCTTAGACTTTTTGAGGCTATATCCTTGGAAAATGTATTTGATCAGTGGAACATTCGTTGGATAAGCTGTAGCTGCACCCGATAGTTTAGATTGACAACGAGATGGGATAGCCAAATAAGTTATAGCGTCCACCTCCCGTGTTGGTAGATCGTGGGTTCGAACCCTGGTCGAGTAAAAAAAATGACTTAAAAATTTATACTTTTTACTTCCTATCCTGGTGCTTGACATTATTAGGATAGGGAAAGCAGTGGTAGAATGAGGAAGACCCAATAGTCCACGACTGAAATGTCCCCTGCTTAATCAACTAATCTACCAACAAAAAAACCACCAATGCTTGCATCTAACATAAACCACTATGTCCTTCTGCTCTCAGTATTGTCTACACCCTCCTCCAGATCAGACCTGCTACATTTTTTGGATGGCAATCTGTATTTTTCATTTTTCACCTAAAATCCTGTAAGAATCTTATCATAAGTCATGTACATATGTCCCACATACCATAAAAAACATGTGAATACAATTACATAATTGTATTACTCAACATTATATACAACAAACTACATTACATTCACCTACAAGTACAACATTCATCACCTTGGCTGAACATCAGCTGCATGTGTTGCTGATTTCGACAGTCTCAGCTTCTCAGCTCAACATTTTTACTTCCATAAATTTAACTAAAAATCCGTAACAAAATGGAGTATGGCCGTATCACTAAGAATAACACCGAAATCTGTATGGGATACAGGTAACCCATATAATGTGGCAGGTCTGCCAGGTTATCGCTGCACAGGCGAGATCTGATAGGCACTACTGGCACATATCTAATGCTACTTTCCCTTATTGGCTACCCCTGCACCCTCACCTGCCTGCAGGGAACAGCCATGGGTAGAGGTGGCACCCTCTATTATGTACACATTTTGAAGGAAAGACACATTATATATATAATTATATATATAACTTCATAATCTACTAATATGCCCTACCTAAGTACCCGCTAAACTATCTATTTCCAATGTAATGTAAGTGGCCGGAAGGTCAGTGCCTGGGGACTGAACAAATGTATGTTCTGAGGAATAAACTGTTTTACCAACAACAACAAAATACATATATATATTATGTAATCCTCTGGTCTGTATGACAATGTTGCGTGACTGTTAGTGACCTGCAAGCCCAGTGGTGGCGCCACCAGTCACATGGGTGGAGTTGAGGCGCAGTACAGAATAATAACATATACCAGTAACATCGTAACAATAATTCCTTTCCAAGCCGTTATACTTGGATAATGCGTTATGCATCACATATACATACATATATATATATGAAGGGTTCAGGTGCAAAACCACGTAAAAGCCTATCCAAAAATGTAGTTTAAATATAAGATTGTAGCCTGAAAATAATTTTAAGGCTCACTAATTCCACTTTTCATATGATCACATTGTTATGGAGCAATAAAGAAAAGAGTACAAGTATATAAAAAAAAAACTGTTTAACATTTTGATTCCAATGTTTTCCCCCATTTTTGGATTGGCATTTACGTGGTTTTGCGCCTGAACTCTTCATATATTCAGAGATATTCAAAGTGTAAAGATATCAAATTAATGTCATGCTTGTCAAAACTAACCCAATAGGCTTCAATAGTAACACATTTAATTAAATTGACTTAGCAGTACCAGAGGTCAATCCAAGAAGCTTTTCGAGCCAAGGTACAACAGCTCACTCAGAGGGGCCTTCTTTTCACAGCGAGTGATAAGCATGTGGAATGAGCTACCGGAAGAAGCGGTGGAAGCAGCTACCATAAATCAATTCAAGAATGCACTGGACAGGGCCTGGGCCAGAGAAACATTCCTGTACGATTTCGAGGCTATGAGCTTTGTATAGGCTACCACAAGCCTGCATCAAAGAAGAGGATAATAATAATAATAATAGTATCTCATTCTATGCACTGGGCTCGGTGGCCGAATCGGTAGACCGCAGGCATCCTGTGCGGAAGATAGGAAGTTCAATTCCTGGTCCAGTCAAACCAATGACTTACAAAATTGATACTTGTCAGTTCCTAGCTTGGTGTTCCGCATTAATAGGATAAGGCGAGGACTGGTTAGCTTAGTGTTAGGATAATGTGACTAGGTGGAATATTGGGGCATGGCACTGGTGGACTAATTTCTCAATGGGACAAAACCATAAAGTCACCATGAGTGTGCATTGTCACAAATCAGTACCCATCCTGACATGACCTTAGATGTTGCCAGGACCTAAAACTACAACAACCAAACGAAAGTCTTTCTATGGAGAAACAAATGGTACAGCAGTATGCAAGTTAAAGCTTAGATTAGTGTGTTGCTTTTGAAAAATTTAAAAAATCAAATTTTGAAAGATGTAGTCGTTTATTCTATATACCAAAAAAAAACAGCCATAAACAAGCAAGCCGCCCAGCAACATAATCTGATGAAAAATCAAGTTTTCTAAACCAAAGCACTAATCTATTTTGATCCTAGATTCCCAACTTAAATACACATTTACTCAAGAATGTATTGCAGCAAACCAGTGAAAGAAAGCATATATATATATCCGATTTCACACATCGTGATATGACCTTAGATGTTGCCAGGACGTAAAACTCCAACAAGCAAACCACATTTCAGTATATATATACATCAAAATTAATTATGTATGTTTTCAATTAAAATATTTCCAAAGCTCACCCTTTGAGATAAAAGTACCGTGAATTAAAACCATATTTATTTTTAAAATATGGCAAAAACTAAAGAAGCAGATCATACAAAACTATAAAAAGATTAATTAAAAGGTTCACCATGAAATATTTGTACAGGGGTCAGAGAAGGGTGCATCACCACAGAAAAATAAAATAACTGAAATATTATGGTTGTAGTGATGAGAATGTTGTCCCACAAAATGTATGAAAGCCACTTTATTCTTGCATTCACGTCTGTTCAACTATGTGTGTCCCACTTTATTCTTACATTCACATCTGTTCAACTATGTGTGTCCCACCTTATTCTTACATTCACGTCTGTTCAACTACATGTGTCCCACCTTATTCTTGCATTCACGACTGTTCAACTATGTGTCTGCCACCTTATTCTTACATCACGTCTGTTCAACTACGCGTCTCCCACCTTATTCTTACATTCACGTCTGTTCAACTATGTGTGTCCCACCTTATTCTTACATTCACGTCTGTTCAACTATGTGTGTCACACCTTATTCTTACATTCACATCTGTTCAACTACATGTGTCCCACCTTATTCTTACATTCACATCTGTTCTATGGACGCCTCCGACCTTATTCTTACATTCACGTCTGTTCAACTATGTGACTTCCCAATTAACGCAATCATACACCGTCTTATCAGTGCCCTTAAGAACCATCGCATTGCTATGGTTACAGCTGGGTAGCCTCCGCAGCGGGAGTTCCCACACCCCAACAAAATGCTCCCATCCCTCGAATGTGTCAGGCGGCCCATCACGCACAACACACAGAGGTGGGACTAGCGATAATGGGGGAATTCCCAGGTTGAGCTTGCGCACCCTGCCCGGGTTGTCAACAACTGAGAGTTCGGAGTTAACCTGCGTGCGCATGAAGGTTGTCATCAGGAGAGCGGTGCTATTCGATTCAGAGAACTGCTTCAGGATACGGAAGCCATCCGCATAGAACAAATGCTGCAACATCATGCGGCTGACGATGATATCAAAGCGCTCTTCTAGTGGATGTTCGATGATGTCGACGAGCCGGAAGTGCCAGGGTTGGGACCTGTAGGCCTTCTGGTGGTTAGCGATGAGCTCAGGGACAATGTCAACTCCGGTGTAGTCGATATCATCACGAGTAACCAGGAACCTGCTCATCCACGCCATGTCACCGCATGGCAGATCGAGCATTCGGATCCTTGACTTCCGCAGCCAAATTTTCAACTCATTGACCACTGAGTGGAGAGTCGCGATGAATTCCTGTGCCCAGGAGAGTGTTGAGCCTCGGCCTGAGGCGTCCAATCGGTCGTACGCCTTATCCCACCCATGACCCCAAGCACGCTCTGAGAACACCTTCCCGAATGAGGTCTTGCGAGACTTTGCTGATTCCGGATGTGCATCCACAAGCTGTGGGATGCTGAAAGCGTCAGAGTGAATGTTCACAGGGAGTTGCCCCAGAGTGTGGTGGGTGATGCAGTGCTGAACTTCGAGTCTATCATAGGATAGGAACTTGCCTGATAAAGTAGTAACCTGGGCTTTTGGTCGCACAGCGACAAAAGCTTCCTTGTTTTCTTCTAGAAGCCTGTGAAAATCCCCTATGAAGGTTTCCTTTTTGGGGACTAGCCTCACTTCTTCTTCAGGATCCGTTTCGTCTTCAAGATTACCTTCTTTGTCTTCATCGTAATAGTTCACATTTCTATCCGGGAAAATTTGCTTGCGGTACTGGTTTTGTCTATGATCTTCCCATTGACCTTGAAATTGCTCCTTCACCCCAGGTTGATGATCAATATCTATTTCCAGGGACTTCCGGAAGTGGACATTTTCTGCCGGAAGTAGTTTCATTTTTCCTCCATTTGCAGCGGCTATAAGGTCCATGTCTTCAGAACTTTGGATGACGTCATCGCCAAGGTTGAATAGGGTGCTTGCAGCGAAGTAACCGAGAACGATGAGGAAAATTGCTGCCAGTAAAGCATTGCTGCGACTCCTTCGGGGTAGCAGCCCCATATTGTTTTCTCAGGCCTACACCAGGTGGCAGTGTCGGTGAGCGTCCTAATCTCATCAACACTACCATTTGCTACATTCATCCAGACAGCATTATCTTGGTGGGGAGACAAAAGAGAAAAACATGGCCTGTAGAATAAATATGGAATATATCAATTTATCATACGCATATTATTAATCATATTATTAATCTATTCATAATTGTACTGATATGTCAGCTAACTACTATAGCATCAAACTCTATTTGAGGTCCTTCAGGGAGGCAGTGAGCGACCTGGGGGGTGAACTGATCTGCTACTAGGTAGGCACCTTTCTATTTCCCACTTCTCCCTCCACGTGCTGCTGCCATTACTCTGCATCTGCCCAGTTCCTCACCACATTTTGCTTTAATAAACTGTAACCGAAGGTCTTTTGGGCCCGCCAGAGGGATCAATTTACTCCAATCATATCGTCTGTCTTGGTTACTATGGAATATATTAATGATATGTTTGTAAGTTCATTTGTTTATAAATCCAAACTTTTTATTTTAATAGGGTGAAATATTCCGATAATCAGCAGAGGGGGAAATGGAAATCCCCTATTATTATTCTGTGTGGCCGGCCAAGAGTGTGTTACATGTATGTTGTGTATATATATGGCTTGGCCCATGCTTGAGGGCAGGTAATTATAGACAGGGATGATTGGCAGGTCTGGGTGAGTGCACTCAGGGCCTGGCTCTCTGCCGAGGTTGGGGTCAATGCACACAGGGGTCAAGGTTGGTGGTGGCCCCAGATCAACCAGCTCTGGTGGTGGGCAGACCACTGGTGGTCATGGTAACCAGAAATGCTGAGTCCATATTGGAAGAACTGGGAATGCTGGGTCCCTATTGGTTGAAGTGAATGGCATGATCCTATACCAAGAATCCATGTACTATATAAAGAATAAACCAGAGGGCTGGACTCTCTTCTCTTACACTTCATTTCTCTTTGTCTGTATTGTTTCCCTCATAGCCAAGTACACAACCACAGTCTGCGCAATAGATTCTACAATGGGTTATTTATGTACTATCCCAGTCTGCAAAGGAGTGTTAGCCAAAAGTTAGAATGTATCGGGTATCGGAAGCCTGGTGTTGGTTAGCAGTTTTGGTGATCGGATGATTTATCTTTTCCCCCCTTCAATCTCCATCCTGTAATACCCAACCAAACAAGCAGTGCCTAGGTGCACAGCTTCTGTCATGGGTACACCTGATACCAACTTCACAAGAAATTTGATTTTACTAGCACAAGTGCACTCAGAAATTCTCTGATGATATGCATGTAAAAGACAACAGGTGTGAGAAGCAAGCGAAAGCTAATTTGGCAGTTACTTAAAAAAAAATTTGATCTCATCGAACTTGAGCTAAATGATAATCACTTCCATATCATGGAAATCAAACGCACATCCAGACCATCATTTTGACATGCACAACAAATTCAAGCAAGAATTAATTCATTATAATAAAGCTATCCAGCTTATTATAAGAAAAAAAGCAGGTGAAATGTTTGAGTAAATGCATGGTGTCAATGTGCAAATTTTTACCTTAGCACAAGATTACACAAGCATCTTCTCGATAAATTGTGTGGGACAGATTAAAAAAGATGTAGTGTTGCCAACATGCTTAACACACAAAGGTAATGCTAACTATTTGATTTGCTACCAACAAACACAAACAACATTAGAGATTAGAGAAGTATTAATCATCACCAATGTAACATGGAAACCAAATATGTGGTCCCCAGTTTCAGAAAGCGACCCTTTGACCACAGGTTGACAAGACTGACTGCACAACCAGAGCTCTGCCTATTGTGGTCCCACCCTCCGGTATGTCCTGCCTGCTGGCCTACCCCCCCCCCCCCCTCCCCAGTCTATTGTTCATAACACTGGCTATTCATAGAGCTGCTACTCGGCAAATTAGAGCCACCAACACTGTAATTCACATATCTACAACCAACCAATAGACTAGTTTGTAATCCTGACTGTGCATGCGCTTAAAACGGCTTCGATAGCAAAACAAAGGTGTACAGCCATTCAGTTTGCCAATACGCGCAGTACAACATTGAGATTTTATTCAAAATTAATAGAAATACAGAACAACAAAGCATAAAGTTGGCAACAAGGATATAATGAGTATATTTAAGACAACTGTCCATAATTATATTATTTAGAAGAGCGACTTAATAATGAGATTATGTCAATGCATATTAAGATAGTGATAAAATTGAAGAAAATGAGCAGGTGAGTGGCAAAGTACACTATCACCGCAGTAAACACTGGGTGAGCAAATGTTAATAAAACAGAAACGCCCAACAAAAAGCACTATGTCAATGCATATTCCACGGCTTCAGATCAAATTCTGTTATTTAGGAGCATGACAACCCATAGATAAAAGATTCACCCGGTACTTGTAGTACACGGGTGAAGGACAACGTATTGTAAATACGGGCGAAAATAGCTTCAGTATGGAATCTGAACTAGAAACCGTGGCTCCAGTATCAAATGGCTGCATATATTGGCACAGAGTTGGTGAAATTGGCGAGAATGCAAAAAGACAAGATGGTGGCCAGAGAACGCCGTCGATTTCACTTTAAATCTGATTAAACTAGCTATTATATTATATTTTTCAACTCAAAGGTAGCGGGCTATCAATAAGACATATGTAAAGAATAATTGTTGCTTCTTAGGTTGTGAAATTAGGCTCTCAATTCTTTGACCCGTTTTTTCGACAGCTTTTACATAGGGTTGGTTTGCACCCCTACTGCAGCAGTACGGGGTGAATCTTGTATCTAGACAACCCACTGCTAAGATACAATTTTGTTATTTTGGAGTGTGTTTTCTGTAATCTGCAGAGCAGGACTATGACAGAACAGCTCTGCGAATAATGATCATTCTTCTGTTAATTTGAAGTGCAGCACAGCTCTGGAATACCCACCAACACCGGATTGCTCATTCCTCACAGCAAAGCATTTATTACTTTACTACAGAACAAATCAATAGTCAAGACATCTTGACTTACTAACATAAAAATACTTCAACTAGCACCCAAATCCTACTGAGTACAAAAACAACTTAATGAATAAAAGAGTATCTTATCACATTCAACTAAGTCTGAGTAATTAAAGTTGCATAGTCCGATGGATTTGAGTTTCTGTCATTTTCTGAGATAAATATATTAGGCTTATCATTATAATCTACCATATATTAGCTTACGTGAACGTTATTGTGAAGTGAACCAGGATGTTTATGCCTGCTTTATTGACTATGAGAAGGTCTTCGACCGAGTCAATCATGAACTGTTAATCAAATGTTTACAAGATATTGGTGTCAATGGCAAAGACATTAAACTAATTGTGAACTTATACTGGACACAACGTGCATTTATAAAAATGGAGCAGGGCCTATCGGATGAAGTTATGATTAAACGAGGAGTTCGACAGGGGTGTGTATTGTCACCATGTCTATTTAACCTGTACACAGAGATGATTTTCAGACACATTGAAGATTGCAAGGGAGTGACAATAGGTGGCATGAACGTCAACAATCTTAGATATGCCGATGACAGTGTAATACTAGCAGACAGTGAGAAAAACCTACAAGATATAGTGAATAGAATCAATAAAGCCGGAATACTATTCAACATGAAGATGAATGCCAGGAAGACCAAAACAATGGTTATAAGTAAAATGACAGATAAACCAAATGTCAATATAGCCATAGATGGCACAAACATAGAACAAGTATCCGAATTCATATATCTCGGACAAAAGATTACAAATGATGGGAGATGTGAGGAAGAAATTAAAAGAAGGATAACAATAGCCCGAACAACATTCTCCAAAATGTATAGAGTGTTAACATCAAGTAAGATATTAATACAAACAAGGAAGCGTATTCTTCAGTGTTATGTGTGGTCTACTCTAATGTATGGGGCTGAGACATGGACAATCTCTAAGAAAATGTACAAACGTTTAGCAGCATTTGAGATGTGGACTTACCGAAGGATGATGAAAATATCATGAACAAAGAAGATCACCAACAAAGAAGTTCTCAGAAAAATTAAAAATAAGAAAAGCTTGTCTGCCACTATACAGACAAAGAAACTTATTTATTTTGGCCACATCATTCATCAGAGTTCAACATACCGTACATTGTTGGAAGGGAAGGTGAATGGCAGCAGAGGGAGAGGGAGACCAAGAACATCATGGTTTACAAACATTTCACAGTGGACAGGCTTGAATTATTCACAGTCTATCAGAACAGCACACCATCGGGACGAGTGGAGAACCATTGCATCCAACCCTCGACTAGAGGACGGAACTATTGATTGATTGATATATTAGCTTGAATTAACTGGTATTTTAAATGGCTACCTTTTGAGATATTTGAAGTGCAATCATGCTAAATTAATTTTGGCAATCACGCCAAAACTCTGACAGCATAGGCTTCTGCACTAAAAGGTTCTATTCAAGTGCCTCAGTGTTCCCTTCTGATTGTTGACAAATGTTTAATAAGTGCACAAGTATGTAAGTTAGATATGTAGAATACAATCTAGATAATTGCTTTGGTTTTGAAAGTGAAATTTTCATCAGACTATACAGCTTTAGAGGTATTAGTATTTATTGAATTGGAAATCCTAAACCAACAACTAAAACCTGGCACGTAAATGTGAAATGATTTAATGTATCTCATACTCATTACTTATTGCATTGTGTACATTTTAATTTCAGAATTTACTTCACACTTCAATTTACTATCTAAACCATGCAAAAAGAATTGTGTAAATACCTATATACCTGTAACATGATGAGAAGACCAGTGCTGTGCCACTGCCAAACGATCTATATGAATAAAATGCAATTACCAAAATACAAATAAAATAGGAATGAGTACATGGGAACTTCCCATGTGTGTGATACCAAGGTGTCCTTATCCCCAGAAACATGGAGAAGGATTCCCATTGAAGATACAACTTTAGATAACAGAAATTAAACCACTTTTATTTGTGGGGCATCAGCCCGACGTCAGAACACATCAGCGATCTGAAGTCTGACATCTGTTAGATGTTGCAAAATGATCAGAAATTACAGCTGAATACTCCGATAAAAACATCAAATTTTCAAAACCGAAGCAACTATCTAGATTTGATTCTACATTATTTAACTTAGATACTGGTGCACTTATTTAACATTTGTCACCACACAAGAAGGGAACTCTGAAGCAATTGAATAGAACTTGTTACTGCAGAAGTCTGTGGTGTCACAGTTTTGGTGTGCTTGCCAACATTAATTTTGCATGGTTGCATTTCAAATATCTGAAAAGTTAGAAATTAAAAATAGTCACTTCTAACTAAAGTAAGGTAGATTATAGTGATCAATCTAATATATTTATCTCAGAAAATGACCGGTGTCATGGTATACAACCCCTGCCTGATCGCAGCCCCTGTCGTGAAGACAGTTGACTAAGCATTTATTTTTGTAAAATAAATTTAAAAACTTTCAGTGGATCGATTAAAAATATCTTAATGCGCGATTGAAGAGGAAGATCTGAAGTATTTAATGTAACCTAAGAGCAATTTATGCTGAAAGTATTAAAAACAGAGATAACAGACTAAATAGTGAAAGTTGGGATATTCTGAGTGTCAGTGCAATCTTCATACAGAAAAAGTGAAATATCTATGAAACTATACACCACCTAGAAACAAAACCCCCTGGAACATATATAGAAAACATATCCAACGAACAGATTATATTAAATTTATATGGTTAGGGTTGTGCATTTCTATTAATCTTTAATAGACACTGGCAGTGTGTAGTCGTTCTGCAGCCGAGCTGAGCTTGTTTACAACCTCTGCGCATGCGCAGAAGCCACGACAGGGGCTGCGATCAGGCAGGGGTTGTATACCATGACACCGGAACTCAAAACCATCAGATTATGCAACTTTAATGACATGTGGAAATCGCCCATTATAATTATAACTCTCTCCAGTATGTGACTGTCACAGAACTGTTGTTTATTTTTATTTATTTATTTGGGTTATACCAAGACAGGCACCAACTTGTTGTAAAATACTTAACCACTATATAATATTACCCACCATATAGTGTTAATAACCGTCGTGGTCACCAGTTTGTAAAGTCTACTGCTCAAATCTGTGGTTGTGTAGGCAGGCTATCGTGAAATCAATACAGGCAAAGAGAAAGGAAGAGTATAAAGTGTGAAAGAAGAGAGTCAAGCCCTCTGGTTTATTATTTATATGGTACATGGTTTATTATTTATATGGTACATGGATCACCCCATTCTCCCAATGAGAAACAAGCATTTCTAGCTCTACCAATGGGATCCAGCATTCCTGGTCCCCATGGTTACCAGTGATCTGCCCACCACCACCAAGCTGTGTGGCTCCCCTGGCCACCACCTGCCTTGAGCTGAGTGTGGTGATCCTGACTAGCAGAAGGGGGAGGGGGATGGTGTGTAGGGCTCTGAGTGCCCCTTATGGCCCTGTCACATTACGACGTATCTCGCCAACGCGTCGCCAATGCGGAAAATCACTTTTTTTACGTCGAGATGCGTCAAACTTTTCAGCGTGGGGGAAAAAGTTTGACTTCAGCGCAACATAGTGGCCGTACACGTAGCGTGCGTCCGACGTTGTGGTAACGTATGTCGATGCGTGAGAAAAATAACAAAAAAAGTTGGGCACAACGTGTGGCTAACGAGCCTTTCACACGCACGGCATATACCTAGCATTGGCATAACTTGCTCCCAACGTTCCGCTAGTGACCGTCCGACATGTTGCACAACGTATGAGAGCGTAGTGCCAACGCATAAGCGTGTCCAACAACACTCCAGCACATTTGGGCGTTGTGCCAGCGTGCCCGCAGTGCGCCAATGTTAAGCGAGCGCCAGACGTGCACCCTATATGTCAAAAACATCGAGACACGGTGGAGAAACGCCAACCGCGCATCGGCCATACGCTATGCATATGTTAGAACGTTGATATACGTTGGTGTTACGTTGCCAATGCGCTGATGGAACGCTCTCCGTCAGAGGAAAAAAAGTCAACGTAGGACAACGTAACAACAACGTTCCTCCAACATACGTCTAACATACATCGACGTATGCCTAATGCTTACATAACGTACGGCGGACGTAAGATCCACACGTTCTCGAACGTTGTCATGCGTTGAAGGTTTTGTGCACGCACACAACTTTTCCGACTCCCTGATGCGCGACGCCATGCCTCGATGAACGTCGACGTACATTGATGTATACCAACGCACACCTAATGCATGCGTAATGCATACTGATGTATCCGGACATAGCGGCAACAAATCACATACGTTGACGTACGTTGGTGCGAAGCGTCGTAATGTAACAGCACCATTACACACAGTCCTGCCAGCACCACTATGTCTATTTACCTATCAATCAAGCGCCACCAGCAACTACATAAACACATCTATGCACCTGGCCAAGTATACCTGTTTCACAATAGAACATTTGCATTCCACCACCAATGCTTATTATCGGAATATTTGACATTGTGACAGTGCACACTCATACCTACTTTATAGTGCTGTTCCACTGGGATACCAGGCTATATGCAGGTTGGGGAAACACCTGAAATGAGAGTATGTTGGTACAATCTGTTCCGTTGATGTACTTTAATTGGTAGGCTGTACCAATTAAAGCTGTACATCATCATCATCATCATCACATGATTGATTGGTGGTTGCTTTACGCCGTGTCGGCAGCATAGGCCATATTCACGGCGAGTCATGATGATGATGATGATGATGACTATATCCAGTGAACCTATAATAACTGGCAATAAATATTTATATTAATAGAAAGAGGCAAATATGTTGCAACAATTAAATGACTATCAGCCACATTTGGTGTTTCATTTAAGAGTAATTAACGATTCCATCTCATACCATGGTGGTTTTGTTCAACTGGCAAATAATATTTAATTCATTAAAGAAATCACCTGCTGGTTTTATATTTATCTGATCAACGAGAAGATCTAGTGATTGTGTCCTCGTAAAATACCACTTATATGTGGCAACTGTAGCCTCAGAGTATTGCTGAGAATGAGTGTGTGCATACTGTGTGCTGTGTGTATGTCACTGAATCACTCGTCAGCCCTCACTGACCGGACCGGTGTGGCGGTTTCAGCTCACTGTCAGTTTCAGCAGTGCGCATAGACTCAAACTCAAGGCATTGTCAATGGTCGTGAGCAATCTTCATACAGAAAATACACTATTAAGCGAGGCCAACCACGACATTCTCACAGCACTCCCGCATACAAACTAGATATATGCCTGGAATTATTCTGTACTGAATTACATCAGGGGAATAGATTGTACCAACAGACTCTCATTTCAGCTGTTTCCCCAACCTGATATGCTCCAAGACCTGATATCCCACTCAGTCACATTATCCCGATACTGAGCTAACCAATCCGTTCCCTATCCTAGCAATGCCGAGCACCAGGCTAGATAGCAACAAGTATCAATTTTGTAAGACATTCATTTGACTCTGCTGGGAATCGAACTCCCGACCTTCCGCATGTGAAGCCTATGCTGTACCGACTCGGCCACCGCTTCTATTCGCCACATAACATGACAGGTAGATAAATTCTGGACCTCCAGTAGCCTCCACAGTTACCCAGTTACACCCCCGCCCAGTTTCCTGGATGTTTGTTTACCTGTCCAACCTCTCCACTGAGGCCAGCTCCTGTCCTCCTGTCGCCCCGGACAGACACCGACAGCCCTCCTCGTGCTGCTGTGACAGTGACAGTGATAGTGGCAGTAGAACAGCGCTCCTGACACACACCATGGTTCGTGTTGTGGCACCTGTAGCAAACTCTCAAACCAGCCCCCACACCTGGCGACCTAGATTAAGCGTGGTGACTTCTGGACTCGCGCGGAAGTAGGTCAGGTTGCCAGGGTCAAAGCAACGCCGGCCTGTCGTAATGATTATAGACTACATCATGGTTGCGACTGCGCATGCGCTGAAAACGGCATTGGGAGCAAAGCAAAGCCGTACAGCCAGGCCGTAATCGATTAACACGACCCGGGCGATTCGGGTCACCCGAGTCGTCAGAATTTCAAATAGAACACCGCAAGTGGAGTCGACAAAAACACGTGCCGTGTGCAAAACAACCCGACCCCAGTAACCCACCTCTTGGCTGGGGTTTGCAAGGAGTGATGACGTCACATTTGCGCTGGTACCGTCCTGCAGGATAACATCCACCGGTACCAGTCATACATTTTTGTTTTTGGTAATAACATGGATTAATGAAATGGAAATATCACTAAAATATGCCATCATAAAAATAGTTAAAATCATATTTTGCTGTAATTATATCGGCTACTAAAAAAACATATAAAAGGGCCACCATTTTTGTCACCCGAGCATGGAGAAGCTTATTCGATTATTCGACGCGAGTCTGTAGGATGTGCGCATGCGCCAAAAAGTGGCTTGGGTGACCAGAGTCGATTAATCGATTACGCCCCCATTGAGTTTGCCGATACGCATAGGGCAAAACTGACATTTCATTCAAAATAAATAGAAATACATAACAATTTGGCACAAAGATGGACGGAAGGATGCAATATAATAATATAATGAATATGTTTAAGACACAATTAACTCTCCATAATTAAGCATCTTGAGCTAAGAAACATACAATTTCAGTCACTTTTCAGGCTGATGTTTACATCACCATTGATTAGCCAGAAGTAATGCGTAGCTTTGACTGGTCCGACCGGCAGCTACATCACCATTCCAGCGGCGCGGTGCATTGCGGGATGCGTAGAAGAATTTTGTTTTGTGTGGAATTGTAGGTTTCTTATCTCAAAATGTTTAACTATGGCTAGTGGTGTCTAATGGTGCAGTCACACTACGACGTAATGGACAACGAGTGTCCAACGAGTTGGATTTTCTAAAAACCTGATGACATGCAAATTCGGGGCCAAGTTGGACGACACCGCGGCGACACCGCGGCGTGGTCGACGTGGGTTTAACGTCATCAGAACGAGAGAGGACATAGAAGATATGTGGATTGGTTGGTTGGTTGTTTGTTGGTTGGTTGTTGTTTGGTTGTTGGTTGGTTGTTGGTTAGCTATATTCATCCGATCATTATATTGCATGTGTGCATACATGTTTATGCCAAATTGTTATGTATTTCTATACATTTTGAATAAAATCAAAGTTTTGCCCTACGCGTATCGGCAAACTGAATGGCTGTACACATTTGCTTTGCTGCCAATGCCATTTTCAGCGCATGCGCAGTCGGAATAGTCATCTCATCTATTGAACCTAATGCGTAGCTTTGACCGGACCGACCGGCAGCAAGATAACACGCCGGTTGGCTGGTTGTTGGAGATTTTCGTCCTGCAACATCTAAGCTCATATCAGGACGGATACCTACAGACTTGTGACGCTGTGCACTCATGGCGACTTCATGGTGCTGCCCCCTTGGGAAATCTGGCCGCTGGCACCATGACCCCCGATATCCCACTCAGTCACATTATTTTTGTTGTTGTTGTTTTATGTCCTAGCAACATCTCAGGTCATAATTATCCTGATATTGAGCTAACCAGTCCTTCCTTTATCCTATTAATGCCGAGTGCCAGGCTAGGAAGCGATAAGTATCAATTTATCACGCCACTCGCTCGGAAGTTATATATATATATGTGTTGTATATTATTTTATGGCAATCTGTATTTTTCACCTAAAATCCTGCATGAATCTGATTCACATAATAATTCATAAACATATCTCTTGCATGGCATAAAAAAGATGTGAATACAATTACATAATTTTATTACTCAAACATTATATATACTTCACATTAAAGCAAATATATTTCCTGTTTGAACTACTGTAATACATCAGTTTTACTCTCCCTTCTCTCCACTCACACATCCATTTTCAAAACAACAGCTGCCAGCTACAGACCCAGCCTCAGACCCCCGACCCCACCCCAACAGTGACCTCAGCACTGAGTCACTTCTCACCCAGCCTCTGCACCCCCCCCCCCCATCACCCCCACTGACCTCAGCACTGTACCTGGCCCAGTTCAGGTGCAGTGAGTCTACAACTCTTACCCCACATATCTGGTTATATAGACATAACAACTAAGCAGAGTTGTGCTTGGAGAGCATGCGTCGGGGTACGGTTCCCGTCGCCGCAAGTGTTGCTGCATTAAAGATGACTGGATCATATTGCATAGCAACCATCGATTTATTACCAAACAGCTGCTACACTTGATAATACATCTAAATGATGTTCAACAGACCCCACAGGACTGGTGTTGTGGTTTCCGAGGCACACCAGTTTGCCAGGGACACATCCATTCAAATGCATTGTTAACGGCCGTGAGCAAATCTTCAAACAGAAGAAGTCAAATATCTCTCAAATTACACCATCTAGAAACAGATCGCTTGGTACACATATAGAAAACATATTTACCATAAAGACTATATTAAATTTAAATGGTTAGGGTTCTCGATTTCTATTATTTTGGAATAAAACTAACGTTTTGCACTGCGCGTATCGTCAAACTCAAGGCATTGTCAATGGTGGTGAGCAATGTTCATACAGAAAATACAGAAGAAGTCAAATATCTCTCAAATTACACCATCTAGGAACAAATCGGTTGGTACACATATAGAAAACATCTTTACCAAAAACATTATATTAAATTTATAAGGTTAGGTACGATGCTGTTTGATTTTGATGCATGTGCAGAAGCGATGTGTCCTTGGCAAACTGGTGTCCCTGGGAAACCACAACACCGGCTCCCCCAATGGCAAGTGGAAATATGTAAGTGGGCCACAGACCAGCATATACCCCCATGGTTGACTGGAGGTGCCCTATTGTTTGGAATGTATGGCTATACCGTCACAGTACTAGCATGGCCAGTTCTGGCATGCTGCCATTTGTTGTAACTAATGAATTATTTCCTAATATTCATTGCTAATTTACTCAAGCCGGTCAAAACGAAATGTCCTAGGAATATTCAGGAAGTTAGGTATAATTGTTTGCTTTCTAATGAAACCTCCCTAAGCTAAGTGTGTCACAGCGAGATTTGTCAAAGATCTTCGTAATTCAATCAGATATCCAATAACCCCCATAGCCCAAACGAGGTAAGCTCTCCAACCTGGTAATCTACAGAGTAGGGTTGAGTGTAGGTTAACTTCTCCATTACAAATGCTGCTTCGTGAATATCTTAGTTCTCAACATTAAGCCGAGATTCCATTAACGCATTGTGCGTCATGTGATGTACGTCATGCGTAAGCTACATGCGTTTGTAAGATACCACAAACACACTCATAGTCATAGCATAAATACAAAAACTTCCGAGCGAGTGGGGGGCGAAAGCCCCGGACATGTTTGCTTGTTTGTTGTTGTTTTATGTCCTAGCAACATCTAAGGTCATATCAGGATGGGTACCGACTTGTGACAGTGCGCACTTATGGCGACTTTATAATGCTGCCCCACTGGAAGACCAGGCCGCCAGCACCATGACCTGATATCCCACTCAGTCACATTATCCTGACACTGAGCCAACCACTCCTTGTCCTATCCTAATAATGCCGAGCGCCAGGCTAGCAACCAAAAAGTATCAATTTTTTAAGTCATCGGTTTGACCCGACCAGGGTTCGAACCCATGACCCCATGATCTACCAACACTCATTCGGCCATCCCATCTGGTCCCCCCCCCCCAGGAGGGGGGGGGGGGGGGTAGGAGCAGGGTACTACAGAGATTATTACACACGACAAGTCCTATCACTATCCATATATATATATATATGGCATAATTATATATAATGTAATGTATTTGTTATATTATGATCCTAAGTCCACAGTTTGTTCGGTAATTGGTAGATCGCAGGCTTCCTGTGCGGAAGGTCGAGACTGCCCACTGTCACAATTTGGTACCCATCCTGATATAACCTCATGTAAAGTCATGTAGTGGTCTGCACTGACCTCTCAGGCAAGGACCCGCATAGACAGGTAGGCGTAGGTAGTGTGTTGATATCAGGGAGCCTAGGTGGTGTAATGGTTACCACACTGGCCCAGAATGCAAAGAGATGTGGGTTCGAGTCCCGCTCTAGGCGCAATATTTCCCATTTTCATCACCCCCACAACACTGGTTGCCATGACCATGATCCTGTACAAGCTACACACTGTATAGTTGTTGAACCTACCCTGTGTATGTAAGTATGTTGCATTGCCTGTATGTATGTAATTGTAAGCATTAAAAAGACTTACAATTCCAGGGGGACGAGTGTAGTGGTCTGCACTGACCTCTCAGGCAAGGACCCGCATAGAGAGGTAGGCATGGGTAGTGTGTTGATATCAGGGAGCCTAGATGGTGTAATGGTTAGCACACTGGCCTGGAATGCAAAGAGATGTGGGTTCGAGTCCAGCTCTAGGCGCAATATTTCCCATTTTCATCACCCCCACGACAGTCATGTTAAATCTCTATCAACCAAAATAATAAATTGAGTCTAAGTAGTCGCGTTAATGGATAAGGTATATCTGACTTTGAATCAGAAGATTGCGAGTTCGAGTCTCGTCTTGGTCACCATTTTGCTGGCTGGTGGTGTGGGTGGTGTGGACAAGCCAAGAGAAATCAATAAAGGTAATGAAGGCAAGTAGGTAAAGAGTGAAAGAAGGAGAGTGAGACTCCCTGATTTATTATCCTATATAGGTTTCTAGAATCCAAAATGGCAGCAGTCACAAGGGTTGATCCACCAATCAGAGTTCAATCTGTTGTATCCAAGGCCTGGTCATGCTGGCTACAGTGCCTTGTGGTGGCCAGTGATCCATAAATAACACCATGGGGGGAGGGGGTATGTGAGGTGACTCCTCCAAAGACTATCTAAGAAGTGACACTCTTCCTCTCTACTATTTTACTATACAATTTCTATACATAATGAGTAATAGTTTACCAACTCCACATATCCCTTATATGCCTTTGGATTTTATATATCACCATTTACCATTATATAGACAAGTTGTAATTTATTATAGTAGTTTCATATATATCCTCATGCCATTAGATCGGAAAATTTTAGACTCAGGTGTTGCTAGGATGGAAAACCCCAACAAACAGCTTATGTGTGTTAATGGAATCTCTGCTTTAGTGTTTGGGATCAAAGCGTGACCATGTCCCGAAACCCAGTGCAATCACTCCGCGGCACCAGACAACAGCCACGTAAACAACACAAATCTATTCCATAACCAACTCAACAAGCAGTGCCAATATATATATATATAAGCATAACATAAATGGAAAGCAACAAAATGGGGATATTTGGGAAATAAATATCACACACGCGGTGTTGTTGGAGGTACATAATCGCGGGACTATATTCTCTCATGGTTTGCTGGATCGCGGGGGTGGGGGGGGTGATTCGGCTGTGTGTGCCATTAGCAGGTTGGGGTCGTGAGCTGGGTGGAAGTTAATTATTTAGTCAGCCGGCAAATTCCACCAAGAGCACACAGGTAGGTGTAACCATAACCATTTACACCTTGGGGAGTACAGATGGGACACTGTCAAGTGAGTGTCTGTCACGTATATTTATTTACTCATGTTATACTTATATGTGGGTGTGTTGGTGATGGTGATAGTGGTGGTGTAGACTTATAATGTAGGCTTATACCATCTATGTGTCCTTTTATGTATATGTATATGTGTGTCCTTATACACATAATATATGTATGTATATATATATATATGTATGCCCTTGTATATATGTATGTATATACTTACAGTAAAACCTCTCTAAATTGACCCACCTTGGGACCGACTTTAAGTGGTCCATTTAAGGAGGTAATCGGTTTAGGGAGTTAGAAAGAATATGGTTACAATGGTATTGGTGGGACCCAAATAATATGATTGATATACGGAAGTGGTTGATCTGTGGATGAGGTCGGTTAGAGGTTTTACTGCCTATGAATATAGATGAATTATAAGGACACGTGCATTCGAGTCAGGGTCACGAAAATAGGCCAATTGGGGAAAATTGTCGGCGTCGAGCATTGGATATCGGCGTCGAAAAGTATAATTATAGTTTAGCATTGACACAGGTGTTGGGAAGTCCCTAAATTTATCCTGAATGTAAAGGTAGAGAAAATACAACAACCCTATTTGTTTCTAGGATAATTTAATATGAAACAAAGACATGCACTACACTTTAAGAATTGCGACGCCGACATCTTAAATTAACCACCAATTGGCCCTGACTCATACATACACACAGAATGTCTATTACTAGTTTCAGCAAGAGGACATCCTTAATTTTGTCTCATTTCATGGCTCTTTCAGCCTATCCCAGTATTAGTAAGACTGATCACCAACCATGTTAAAGTTGCATAGTCCGATGGTTCTAAGGTTCTGTACATTTCGTAAAGATCAAGAAATATATTAAGTTGATTGCTATAGTCTATCTTACTTTTAGTTTGAAGTGACGTTTATTTAAAATGGCTAACTTTGGATATATTTGAAGTGCAAGTGAAGTGCAAACATGTAAAAAAATGTTAATCTTGGCAAGTGAACACTTTTGATGCCACCAGCTACAGTGAGAATAGATTCTATGTTAATTGACTCAGAATGCCATTCTATGCAGCAACAAATGTTTAACAATAAGTGCCCAAATATCTAACTTCGATTGGGGATAGTTGTAAAAGAGGAGGGGGGGGGGGGGGAGTACCAGAACGCTGCTCTGGGTTAAAGCCCCAGTCATACTACAGCTTGCAACCACCTTAGACCAAAGAACCCACAGTCGGCAGTGACGTCCTTGTGACCAAAGCAATGGTTGCCGACATCTGAGTGTCACTGGTGAAGCTGGATTCTTTGGTCTAAAGTGGTTGCAAGCTTTAGTGTGACTGGGGTATTAGTCCCTTGCATGACATTTTGATGGGAACCGGTTCCCTTTATTTGTGGCCCCTCTTGGGTGAACACCCAAAGCTCTGCCCACCATGCCTTGCCCCTGCCCCCAACCTCCCATACGCGCTCTCACTCCCCAACCCACTCTCACTCCCACCTCCATACACACCCTGTACTATGACACAGGGGGTGAAGGTGGAGGGGGGGGGGGGGGGCTGGTCTGAGGGGAGGGGGAGGAGGGAGGGGAGCTGGGGGACTGGGAGGAGGGAAGTGGGAACTCAGGGGGAACTCATGGGGTGTCAAGTCACGACACTCATATTTTATTTGCCAATATCAGTACTGATATCTTGAAAATGCCTGACATGTCCTGGTTATCCCAACAAATACTACTACCTTTATATATATCTTTTTTCTCCCCCCTCTCCCCACTCCTCTACCTCCCCCCCCCTCCACTACCACCCCACCCCCTCTTAGAGTCAACCCTGACGTCACAACTCTATGTGTATGGGGAAGGGTTAATTACTGACGGGTTGCCAACATACTGCATTTCAGATGGAACTTCATAATCTTTTGTTCTACACGTTAAAGATCTTGTAACCTGATTTAACACACGCTACTCTTTCCAATAAGCAGCAAGAGTCCCACTGAGCAGGATCGATTGGATGACCCACACCATCACAGGTGGACACGCTACTTCCTTATCTATGTCCCGCTCCCGCATTGGTCACATGACTGCCCCTTTAAGTAATGTTGTGTTGGTTATGTGAATGCCCCTTTGAGTAAAATTGTGTGGGTCACATGACTGCCCTTTTAAGTAAAGTTGTGTTGGTCACATGACTGTCCCTTTAAGAAAAGTCATGTGACTCTCGCTTTAAATAATAAGTTATGCTGGACATGTGAATGTCCCTTTATGTAACGTTATGCTGGTCATGTGACTGACTCTTTAAGCAAGGTTACATAAAGTTGTCTTGGTCATGTGACTGGCCCTTTAAGTAAGGCTGTGTTAGTCACATGAATGCCCCTTTATGTAAGGCTGTGTTAGTAATGTGACTGCCCCTTTAAGTAAAGTTGTGTTGGTCATGTGACTGTCCTTTTAAGTAAATTTGTGTTGGTCATGTGACTGTCCCTTTTAGCAAAGTTATGCTGGTCATGTGACTACCCCTTTATGTAAGAGTGTTGGTCACATGACTGCCCTTTTAAGTAAAGTTGTGTTGGCCATGAGACTACCCCTTTAAGCAAGGTTGTGTTGGTCATGTGACTGCCCCTTTAAGTACAGTTGCGTTGGTCATGTGATTGGCCCTTTAAGTAAAGTTGTGTTGGTCATGTGACTGCACACATAAGGTAAGTTGTGTTGGTCATTTGACTGGCCCTTTATGTAAGGCTGTGTTAGTCATGTGACTGCCCCTTTAAGTAAAAGTGTCGGTCACATGACTGCCCTTTTAAGTAAAGTTGTGTTGGTCATGTGACTGTCCCTTTAAGTACATCTCGATATTCAATACATACTTAGTAGGAGAATTTTACAACATGTCAGAACAATAGAAAACTACCACACACCGAACGACTAATAAACCATAACGTCCCCTGTGTCCCGTACGAGAAGGTCGGAGTAGATTTATTTGAGATAGACCACATAGCATATACCATTACAGTAGATTACTACACAAAGTATCCAGAAATAACTAAAGTAGATAACAATATAATTAATTCACTAAAAGATAACTTTGCTAGACACGGGATACCCAACATCGTAGCATCGGACAATGGGCCGCAATTCACGAGCCACGAATACCGTGACTTTGCAGAGCACTATGGCTTTACCCCATTGTATTCAAGCCCGCAATACCCAAGGAGCAATGGACAGATCGAACAGTTTGTCCAAACTGTGAAGCATATGATAAAGACATGCACCGAGACAGGCAAAGACATACAATTAGCCTTATTGAATTACTGAAATGGTTCAATACACGTTCTGAATGCGTCTCCAGCTCAATTGCTGATGAGCAGAGGGTTGCGATCTTGAACACCCACCATAGCTCAGAACCCTAAACCACATGTACAACAGGCGACGTAAACCACATGTACAACAGGCGACTTAAACCACATGTACAACAGGTGACTTAAACCACATGTACATCAGGTGACTTAAACCACATGTACAACAGGTGACTGAAACCACATGTACAACAGGCGACTTAAACCACATGTACAACAGGCGACTTAAACCACATGTACAACAGGTGACTTAAACCACATGTACAACAGGCAACTTAAACCACATGTACAACAGGTGACTTAAACCACATGTACAACAGGCGAATTAAACCACATGTACAACATGTGACTTAAACCACATGTACAACAGGTGACTTAAACCACATGTACAACAGGCAACTTAAACCACATGTACAACAGGTGAATTAAATCACATGTACAACAGGTGACTTAAACCACATGTACAACAGGCAACTTAAACCACATGTACAACGGGTGACTTAAACCACATGTACAACAGGCGACTTAAACCACATGTACAACAGGTGAAATAAACCACATGTACAACAGGCAACTTAAACCACATGTACAACAGGCGACTTAAACCACATGTACAACAGGCGACTTAAACCACATGTACAACAGGCAACCTAAACCACATTTACAACAGGCAACTTAAACCACATGTACAACAGGCGACTTAAACCACATGTACAACAGGCGACTTAAACCACATGTACAACAGGTGACTTAAACCACATGTACAACAGGTGACTTAAACCACATGTACAACAGGCAACTTAAACCACATGTACAACAGGTGACTTAAACCACATGTACAACAGGCGACTTAAACCACATGTACAACAGGCGACTTAAACCACATGTACAACAGGCGACTTAAACCACATGTACAACAGGCGACTTAAACCACATGTACAACAGGTGACTTAAACCACATGTACAACAGGTCGACTTAAACCACATGTACAACAGGCGACTTAAACCACATGTACAAAAGGCGACTTAAACCACATGTACAACAGGTGACTTAAACCACATGTACAACAGGCGACTTAAACCACATGTACAACAGGCGACTTAAACCACATGTACAACAGGTGACTTAAACCACATGTACAACGGTCGACTTAAACCACATGTACAACAGGCGACTTAAACCACATGTACAAAAGGCGACTTAAACCACATGTACAACATGCGACTTAAACCACATGTACAACAGTTGACTTAAACCACATGTACAACAGGCGACTTAAACCACATGTACAACAGTTGACCTAAACCACCTGTACAACATGCGACTTAAGCCACATGTACAACAGGCGACTTAAACCAACTGTACAATCAATCAATCAATAGTTCCGTCCTCTAGTCGAGGGTTGGATGCAATGGTTCTCCACTTGTCCCGATGGTGTGCTGTTCTGATAGACTGTGAATAATTCAAGCCTGTCCACTGTGAAATATTTGTAAACCATGATGTTCTTGGTCTCCCTCTCTCTCTGCTGCCATTCACCTTCCCTTCCAACAATGTACGGTATATTGAACTCTGACGAATGATGTGGCCAAAATCAATAAGTTTCTTTGTCTGTATAGCGGCAAACAAGCTTTTCTTATTTTTAATTTTTCTGAGAACTTCTTTGTTGGTGATCTTCTTTGTCCATGATATTTTCATCATCCTTCGATAAGTCCACTTCTCAAATGCTGCTAAACGTTTGTACATTTTCTTAGAGATTGTCCATGTCTCAGCCCCATACATTGGAGTAGACCACACAAAACACTGAAGAATGCGCTTCCATATTTGTATTAATATCTTACTTGATGTTAACACTCTGTACAACATGTGACTTAAACCACATGTACAACAGGTGACTTAAACCACATGTACAACAGGTGACTTAAACCACATGTACAACATGCGACTTAAACCACATGTACAACAGGTGACTTAAACCACCTGTACAACATGCGACTTAAACCACATGTACAACATGCGACTTAAACCACATGTACAACGGGCGACTTAAACCACATGTAAAAGAGGTGACTTAAACCACATGTACAACAGGCGACTTAAACCACATGTACAACAGGTGACTTAAACCACATGTACAACAGTTGACTTAAACCACATGTACAACAGGCAACTTAAACGACATATACAACGGGTGACTTAAACCACATGCACAACAGGCGACTTAAACCACATGTACAACAGGTGACTTAAACCACCTGTACAACAGGCGACTTAAACCACATGTACAACAGGCGACTTAAACCACATGTACAACAGGTGACATAAACCACATGTACAACGGTCGACTTAAACCACATGTACAACAGGTGACTTAAACCACATGTACAACAGGCAACTTAAACCACATGTACAAAAAGCGACTTAAACCACCTGTACAACAGGCAACTTAAACCACATGTACAACAGGCGACTTAAACCACATGTACAACAGGCAACTTAAACCACATGTACAACATGTGACTTAAACCACATGTACAATATGCAACTTAAACCACATGTACAACAGGTGACTTAAACCACATGTACAACAGGTGACTTAAACCACATCTACAACAGGCGACTTAAACCACATGTAAAATAGGTGACTTAAACCACATGTACAACAGATGACTTAAACCACCTGTACAACAGGTGACTTAAACCACATGTACAACAGTTGACTTAAACCACATGTACAACAGGTGACTTAAACCACATGTACAACAGGTGAGTTAAACCACATGTACAACAGGCAACTTAAACCACATATACAACAGGCGACTTAAACCACATGTACAACAGATGACTTAAACCACATGTACAACAGGTGACTTAAACCACATGTACAACAGGTGACTTAAACCACATGTACAACATGCGACTTAAACCACATGTACAACAGTTGACTTAAACCACATGTACAACAGGCGACTTAAACCACATGTACAACAGTTGACCTAAGCCACCTGTACAACATGCGACTTAAGCCACATGTACAACAGGCGACTTAAACCAACTGTACAATCAATCAATCAATAGTTCCGTCCTCTAGTCGAGGGTTGGATGCAATGGTTCTCCACTTGTCCCGATGGTGTGCTGTTCTGATAGACTGTGAATAATTCAAGCCTGTCCACTGTGAAATATTTGTAAACCATGATGTTCTTGGTCTCCCTCTCTCTCTGCTGCCATTCACCTTCCCTTCCAACAATGTACGGTATATTGAACTCTGACGAATGATGTGGCCAAAATCAATAAGTTTCTTTGTCTGTATAGCGGCAAACAAGCTTTTCTTATTTTTAATTTTTCTGAGAACTTCTTTGTTGGTGATCTTCTTTGTCCATGATATTTTCATCATCCTTCGATAAGTCCACTTCTCAAATGCTGCTAAACGTTTGTACATTTTCTTAGAGATTGTCCATGTCTCAGCCCCATACATTGGAGTAGACCACACAAAACACTGAAGAATGCGCTTCCATATTTGTATTAATATCTTACTTGATGTTAACACTCTGTACAACATGTGACTTAAACCACATGTACAACAGGTGACTTAAACCACATGTACAACAGGTGACTTAAACCACATGTACAACAGGCGTCTTAAACCACATGTACAACAGGCGACTTCAACCACATGTACAACAGGTGATTTAAACCACATATACAACAGGCGACTTAAACCACATGTACAACAGGCGACTTAAACCACATGTACAACAGGTGATTTAAACCACATGTACAACAGGCAACTTAAACCACATTTACAACAGGCAACTTAAACCACATGTACAACAGGTGAAACAGCAAGAAACATTGCGTATACAAGAAAGGCAAAAATACTACCATGACAAAAAATTGGGAAAGCCGCGCCAATTGCTACACACAGGAGACCAAATAAAATATAAAAACCATCCCGGCTGTGCAAAAAGGGGGTCATCAGCAGTTGCGCGGGCCCGACAGGGCACGAGTACCAAATAGAAAACGAATCAAACAACCAATTAAACAGGAACCGAGTACATCTAATTAAAACGCCCCAGCCGACAGACAGTACAAACACCACAACAGTAATCACACCAGCAGATAACCTACTTACAGACCCACCTACAATAGACATATACCCGCACCCAATCTAAGCATGCAGGTTTGGTCGAACAATTAGACCAGTGGTTAAATTAGACCTATGAAGTAGGGCAGGTGACAAGCCCATTTGTGGCAACAGAATTGCACAGTGTTGGGGAAAAGACGCATGTTAGTAATGTAATTGTAGTAGATAAAGATAGTGAGGTTCTGATTGAACATGAGAATTGAGATGTAATGAATGTCATTATAGTTAGAAATATCAATGGATTTATAAATGGGTTTAAGGATATAAAGGCAAGTAGAAGGGTTACTTATGAAATTGTCACAATTTTGTTGTTATATGAATAACTGTGTGGCATTACGCAACGTTTGAATCAAAAAGGTAGTAGGTAAGATTGTGAAGATTTGATTAATGGTAAACGTTAAATTGTCATTTGTCATCTAATGACAAATTTGCTGTATGATTGACTTTGTTATAAAGATAGATGATGCACTATGTGAACATTTGCAGTTGAAACCACAACTGTAATTGAATAATATTTCTCACTTTGGTAAACCTGCCTTTGGGAAAGGGTGAGATGTGGAGGAACAAAAGTTAGATGTGTAAGAATAGTAATAGGATTATTAAATCTACCAATGTTGAGCTCGGACAGAGAAGTGTGTCAATGATGGTGAGCAAAGAATTGTCACAACTATGTTTAATATAAGAATCATGAGTAAAACGTGCTTGAATGTTTATTCTGAAATCTAGATGTATGGAGTCCAAGAACAATACATGGGCCATGTAATATCCGGCCGTATTGCAGGTATGAAGGGGGGATGTGATGTGTGCGCATAACCCGTGGTAGGGACCAGTATAGTGGGACGAGCACTGTGGTGGTGGACTCGGAATGAAGCCAGTCACGACTGACGCCTCAATGCGTCCAGACTCGCATTTTTACACCCCACACCCCCACCACCCACCACCCACCTGTACGCCAATCCAGCACACACACTTACTCACATACCCACTTACTTACTCACTCCAGTAGAGAGCCACTGCCTGTAGTAAATAATATAAATTCCTAGCAAAAAGAATGCCTTGAAATCCACTGTCAGTACTAGTACTATTACCAGTAGTCGTACTAGTAGTAGTGGTACTAGTAGTAGTACTAGTAGTCGTACTAGTACCAGTAGTGGTGCTAGTAGTAGTGGTACTAGTATAGTAGTACTAGTACTAGTAGTGGTTCTAGTGGTAGTACTTGTAGTGTCACTAGTAATGGTACTTGTAGTATCACTAATAGTGGTACTAGTAGTACTTGTAGTAGTCCTAGTACCAGTAGTAGTCCTAGTAGTGGTATTAGTAGTACTTGTAGTTGATTGATTGGTGGTTGCTTTACGCCGTGTCGGCAGCATAGGCCATATTCACGGCGAGAAATGTTTTTTTTTGTTCAAACCATCGCTTTTACATGTGAAAGCATACAATCAATTTTGGGTCAATGGACACTCATGAATTTTGTAAACTCACAATCATAATAGCTAAATACAAGTCTAAACGATAGTATTATTCGCTGATGAAATTTGTTTAAAAACCTATATGAGGTGGTACAAACCAGCTGCCCTCAAAAAGGCTCAAATGTTTTCTTGTTTTACTTTTGTAAAAAGGTCATGCATGTTGTTTGCAGTGTAAAATTGTTGGTGCAGGGCCATGAAATCCACACAGTTTAATAATTTACATGTGGGAACAAACTGGAGACAAGACAGAGATGGAAATAACCAAATTTTACTGGAGAACATAACCTGCAGGCAGGTAGGTCTTGGCTGGAGAACATATCGGTATTGTGTATCGTGTCATGAGTAATATGACCATGATGTTATCGAGGTATCATATAGAGTACCAGATGGTTAATTGATATCGTGATAAGTGTCAGGCGTATCGAACATTGCTTATTAATTAGCGATGAGAGTAGTTAAATGTGGTTAGTAATCAGGAAAGTTATGGTCAAGAAAGAGATGAGAAAAATGAACTAGCACCGAAACCAGCAGCCCTCAACCCCTACCTTATCGGGCAGGTGGGTGGGTGAAACGACTTGCAAGGAGAAAGAGTGGCGTGAAAGTGAACTCTGAGCCAGTGGTAGGTGGAGAGGAAGTAGGGCAAGAAAGTAGTGCGGAGAAAAGAAATAGTGCCTGTGTTCCCGCCAGTAAATTGTCCATGTTGACACGCCAACATGCATAATTTAAATGCGGGAACAAACTGGAGACAAGACAGAGATGGAAATAACAAAATTTTACTGGAGAATATAACCTGCAGGCAGGTCAGTTTTGGCTGGAGAACATATCGGTATCGTGTAATGAGTAATATGACCATGATGTTATCGAGGTATCGCATACAGTACCAGATGGTTAATTGATATCGTGATAAGTGTCAGGCGTATCGAACATTGCTTATTAATTAGCGATGAGAGTAGTTAAATGTGGTTAGTAATCAGGAAAGTTATGGTCAAGAAAGAGATGAGAAAAATGAACTAGCACCGAAACCAGCAGCCCTCAACCCAAAATAATGGCGAGGGCGGATGGTACTGCAGAGATTACTGTATGAAAAGAAAGGCCAACACAGTTTCACTACTCCATGGCCCTGCTTTTATATCAGTAAGTGACAAACCGGCCGAGACTGCATGGCTATGGCATAAGAGGAGATGTCCTACACTGGATAAAGGATTTTCTGAGCAACAGAAGACAGCGAGTCATTGTAAATGGCAAACCATCAGGATGGTGCTCGGTGAAAAGCGGAATACCTCAGGGCAGCGTGCTTGGACCAGTCTTATTTGTGATATATATCAATGACTTACCAGAGGTTGTACATTCTATGGTCCAAATGTTTGCTGACGATACCAAAGTATTCCGCCGTATGGAGAAAGGTAGTGACTCACAGGACTTGCAGAAGGACCTCAACAACATGCAGAAGTGGTCAAGTGATTGGCAGCTGAAGTTTAATGCTTCAAAATGCAAAGTGATGCACTTAGGGGGCAAAAACAGCAAGCACATCTATGTAATGAATGATGGTGTGAATAATGTTCCGCTCTCCGAAACAATGATAGAAAAGGACTTGGGTGTCAAGGTGGACAACAAACTGACATTCAGCGACCATATCCAGGAAGCCGCCAACAGAGCTAATGGAATACTGGCTATCATTCGAAGATCGTACACATACCTAGACGAGGATGTTGTACGCAGACTGTACACATCCCTTGCACGTCCACTTTTGGAATATGGAAATGTTGTGTGGTCACCACTCTACAGGAAGGATGCTGAGTCAATTGAGAGGATCCAAAGAAGGGCAACGAAGCTTGTACATGGATTCGATGCAATACCCTATGAACAACGTATGCGTCATTTGAAGATCCCAAGCATGTACTACAGACGGGCCCGGGGGGATATGATTGAAGTATTCAAATATCTCCATGGTATCTACAAGACAGGCGGCCCCCTTATCAGAGACTCCAACACCAGGACCAGAGGGCACTCCCTGAAGCTGAGGAAGCGGTACTCCAGACTGGATCTGCGACACAACTTTTTCGGCTTTAGGGTGGTTGACCTGTGGAATGACCTGCCGGAGAGTGTCATAGCAGCGGAGTCGGTGAACTGCTTCAAGTCCCGACTGGATGCATACTGGTCAAGCATTACATATATCTTGGAGCCAGTGACAGTTGCTACGATTGACCACATCTGAAGAACTGTCTCCATTTCAATTAATTAAGAGCGGCTAACAGGTCCAAGGCCTATTATAGCTGTATCCTATTGATTGATGTATCCTATTGATTGAGACACAGGCCTGCACTGCGCCCCTACGCAGGCTATGCAAGGTCAAGGGGCGCTCAGGTCCAAACAAGATATTAGCTGCAGCAACCAATACCTTTGTTAGACACTGGTGTCAATGGTTCACCTGATGGCAGAATGAATGCCGGACCAGTTGGAGGAGGGTTAGAAAGCAGTTTATACCTTTGCCATGCAGCCACAGGGCAACACTGTGAGGAAGGGAGTCTTGGAAGAAGATAAGTAAGCGGAGGTTGAGAAGTGGTATGAGTCTTAGAAGAAGTAACTAAGACAAGCAGCCCCTGGTTAGTAAGAACAATCTCAGCAGCTCGAATGGTATGTGGACCAATCAAGGCAGATGATGGAGTCATGACATTACTCTGTCGAGATAATGTAAAATAGATTATCAGGAGAGCAGCAACATATACAAATGAGTGCTCATTGAATGGGTAAGATAAGCAATTATCATCTTGAGCTCATTAGGAGTTAGCGGAGAGGCTCGTGATGGAATATGAGTTGAATTTTTTACAACTCGTTTCTTGAAGATAGTAACATGATATGCATCAAAGTTTTTAATCTTGCCACCGAGAGCCTGAATACATGTCTTAGGTCCACTCAAGTAATTGGCAACCGATCCTGGGGATCTGAGAAATGACTTAAGGAACATTATGTATGACAAGATCCCATAGACCGAAGGCTTCAACTTGTCGACATGATGCTTCACACAGAATCTCTCATATGGTTGAAGATGTAGGCGTTTGTTTTCCCATGTACCTCTGGACAGAGCCTCTGACATTGCAGAAACTAGTTGCAGATGGTGTGTCAAGCTGTAACCTGGAAGATAGAAGCAGAAAAATGGCTATCTTCCAGGATTAGGATAACATTACAGAGACAAATTAATATTTTTCAAAGAAAACAAGACTTTGATATGTTCTAGATTCCGTCGTTGACACTCTTTCAAGGCTGCTTCTTCAGCTTGCTTATTTGAATGAAGCCTGCTCAAATTATCTGCCAGAACCAATGGGGTTCTCTCTTTATGTAGGATTGTAATATTACAACTATTTAATGCAGAGATCAACCAAATTTGCCTTGCAAATGCAGTTAACATTTGATCTCTTCCTCCGCCTGAAGCCAAGACTTGTTGGCAGACCAAGTTGTCATGTAGTTTACATTACCTGCAAAGTATTCAATAGTAAGCGAATTCTATACTGAATAGATTGCATAAGTGACCAATAGTCTGTCTAATGTTACTTTAAGGCGCTACACCCTTGCCGAAGCAATCGTTTAGCTCATATCACATATCACCTGTGTATCTAAAATGCGTGTGCCACCTATCAGTTCCGAATTGTTACTCATAGCGTGGCATGCTACCAATACCAGAGTGCAGTTATGTCATTATGTGAAATGGAATGTTTTAAGCATGCGCCCCTTGTATCGATGCAAGCATGGCTATGTGTAATATTATGACTTATTAATTTCTTAATTAAGAGCATGTAGTGACAGCGGAGCAAGTACCACAAACAATTGTGAAACCCCAAGACGTGTAGTTTAATTTATCTACGGTGCATTTAGGAGTGTAAAAATCTACACTGAAAAATATTGCATCAGTGACTATTAGTCTGTCTAATATTACTTCAGGGCACTACAGCCCTTGCAAGGCACCCACACTACGGAGGCCCGCATATCAGTTCTGAGTTGTTGTTCCTAATATACCGTCATGCTACCGGTACCAATGTGGAATTCATATTTCTTTCTTTTTTATATTCTTTTTTTCATTGTGTGAACTGGAATGTTGAAGCCCTGCACCCCTATTATAGATGCGAGCGTGGCTATATTTAATATTATGAATTGTGCGTATCTGAATAAGGAACATGTAGTGGCAGCGGAGGAGGCAGCACAGGAACTTGAGTCCCCACAAACATGAAGGTTACATTATCTGGGAGGGTATACATATTGTATGAGAGCTAACTGAAAAACGTGGGTCAGGTACCATTATTTTTAGGCAGTATAAATTGTGGTAGCCTGAACCTGTAGTTTACATAATCAGGGAGCATTCCAATAGTGAAATGCTACACTGAATTAGTGCTTGGACCAGGATGCAGATATAGTTTAGACAGTATAACTATCCGGTCAATAACACCAGGCGAGAACCACAGTGTCACCAAGAATAATACTTATCCTGCAAAATGGAGGTGCAGAGTAGCAGTGAACACAGCCTCAGAGTTATGTGAAACTCCCTGCTACCAGACGCCCGTCCACATGCCCTCGCCATCTGTGACCGCTATGGCAGCTGGGTCTACCCCCTGCGCTTCTTTTATACGATGTCATCATTATGGTGCGTGTAGGTAGGAAACGACCTGCGCCAACCTCCGACAACAATAGAGAATAACAAATATTGGAATGCTTCATCAGAAATTCTAACTTAAGGAATAGGTCACACCGGCGTAATGCGGTACTAGCCAAAGTGACTATAGGTGAGCAGCTGTAAGTGTCACAATTGTGAACCGCAAGACATGTAGTTTAATTTATCTACGGTGCATTCAGGAGTGTAAAAATCTACACTGTACCGATCAAATCACTCAACGGTGAATAAAATATCTATCAAACTATGAACATATTATACTTCATTAGTTCTCTACATATTGTGAAACTCTAAGGATGTGAAGCAAGTTATTTAATCCGCAGCTGTTGCTTACAATGTCCGCTCTGTCTCACACCACATGGCAGTTGGCATTCACGCCTCAGCCTTGGTCATACAACGAGTAAACTGGGTCACAACTTTTGGCTGGATTACTATAGAACAAAGAGGCCATAATTAGGCATATTTCCACATCCAGCTGGATGTAACCTTCTTGATAATTACATTAGAAAAAGTGTATGACTACCAAGTTCAAGGTCTCTTCAAGCTCTTTCCAATGGAATATGTTCCCTTAAGATAGAATGCTTTTAAAATAAATAATCACATAACTACATGATGGTGAACGTGGTAAACAGAAGCAAGGAACCGTTAACGAAAACAAAATATAATGAACTTTTGACTGGCTCATAACGAGGACTGTTACACAATGGACTATGTTCCATTCAGATATCATGCTTTTAAAATAAATATGACATAGCTAGAAATAGAAATAACCGGCGCACAGCAATCACTGTCACCGTGGTAAACAGAAGCAAGGAAAAACGTTAACGAAAAATGAATATAATGAACTTTTGACTGGCTCATAGCGAGGTCCGTTAAACAATGGAATATGTTTCATTAACATAGCATGCTTTTAAAATAAATACGAGATAGCTAGAAATAGAAATAACCGGCGCACAGCAGTCACTGTCACCATGGTAAAAATAAAATGACTGTCAAGTGAGAGGCACTGACACTGAAGGACGTTACACATAGGCAACGGCAATAACAGAGCATACAGAATACTACATAGTTCAAAACACATTCTAATAAACAACTTCCACAGTCTAAGCTTATATCCAGTCAAATAATAACACCAGAAAATACTTAACATAAGGAAACGAGCTGGGGCATAGCCACGTTACTGTCACGATGGTAAACACAGTATCTGAAACGACATGCAAGGAGAAAGAGTGGCATGAAAGTGAACTTCGAGCCAGCGGTAAGTGGAGAGGAAGTAGGGCAAGAAAGTAGTGCGGAGAAAAGAAATAGTGCCTGTGTTCCCGCCAGTAAATTATCCATGTTGACACGCCAACATGCGTAATGTGTGTTTTAATATCAGTGGGGACTGACATCCAATACATTCAGGGGGAGGGTCCCCCTTGAGCAGAACAACGTGTGTTAGCCACGAGTGGCCAATATGGGATCTTGTTAAAACAACCTGATCGTGTCGCCCTTCCAGGTGACTCTGCGGCAGTCCATTCACGGAGGGGGTAATTCTATGGAGTTTGTTGTTTGGGTGTTCATCCCATTCGATCTGCCATAGGTTACAGATGTATTTTTGAATGGTAGGTTTCAGACTAGAGTGGAGAATTTGACAGTGTTCAAAAGGAGCAGTCAGGGTTCGAGTGGCCGCTTGATCTGCTCTCTCATTTCCTGGGATACCCACATGACTGGGCACCCAACATAGGTGAATGTCAAATTTTGCTATTGAAAGAGAGTTTAGTTTAATGAGTACTTTAAATAGTATTGGGTGGTCCAGTTTCCTATTGTTTATAGCCTGAAGGCAGGACAAAGAGGTTTCGATGCATTCTAACGCGAGTAGGAGTGCTCGTGCCTCAGCAGTAAAGATTGAACTCTGATCTGGAATATGCATACCTAATTCACGTCAGTGGACGAGTGCTACCGCGGAGACTCTTTTGTCTGGCTTTGACCCATCAGTGTAAACGGTTAGCTAAAACGGGAGCTAAAAGCACTTCACACATCGATAAAGCTTTCATGATATGAAAGTGGGCGCGTTTGAGATTTCCTCGACATGGCCAGCTGGAGGATGATGTTTGGTTTCCTCAGCTGCCTGGGAGGAACATCGTAATATTGTGAGGGTGCTATGTTATGTAGGTTTTCCCTCAGGGCCTCCAAATGAGGCTTTATTCTGAGGCTTAACGGCTTTATGTATGTTGGCCTTGATTCATAGAGGCATTCATATGGTGGCATAAAAATGTAGTTATATGCAGGATTTAAAATATTTCCTTTTAATGTTATCACATACTGACCTGCCCTTGCTGTTTGCTGTTTGTGTTTGTGTTATGTAGGTTTGCCCTCAGGGCCTCCAAATGAGGCTATATTCTGAGGCCTAACGGCTTTATGTATGTTGGCCTTGATTCATAAAGGCGTTCATATGGTGGCATAAAAATGTAGTTATATGCAGGATTTAAAATATTTCCTTTTAATTTTATCACATATTGCCTAGACAGTTTGAGCCTTCTACTCTTAAGGGAGGGCTCTTGGCCTTCGACATAAAGGCTCTGGATGGGCGAGGTTCTAAACACCCCCAGGTCCAGCCAAAGGCCTTGATGGTGTATAGTGTCTAACTGTGATATGTATGATTTCCTGGCTGAACCATAAACAATACAGCCATAGTCCAATTTTGTTCTATATAATTGGAGCAGGACAGTGCTTTCTGCTCCCCACTGTGTGTGGGCTAGAACTTTTTAAATGTCCAGTCCCTTAAGGCATCTGGACTTTAAATACTTAATATGAGGGATAAAAGATAATTTGTTGTCAAAAATGACTCCCAAAAACTTGGGTCTCTTTGACGACTTTTATGGGATCATTTCCAATTGTTCAATTAGGTTCATGGTGCAAAGTCCGTAAAAGACAAAAGTGCATGCAAACGGTTTTTAATTTGGAGAATCTAAAACCATTTTCCATTGCCCATGAGGAAAGGCTATTTATGTTTAATTGGAGCTGCCGTTCTATAGTGTTCATATTTTTACCCTTATAACATATTAAAAAGTCATCTACATAGAGACTGCAGAATACAGTACTCTTTATGGAATTTACTATATTGTTAATTTTAATGCCAAAAAGGCTAACAGATAGAATGCTACCCTGAGGTACTCCCAACTCCTGATCAAAAGGATCAGAGAGAGTAGCATTGACCCAAACTCTAAAGTTCCGGTTTGATAGAAATTTAGAAATGACAATGGGCAAGCGCCCTCTAAACCCCATATTAAACAAATCCTTCAGGATGCTGTACTTCCATGTTGTATCGTATGCCTTTTCAACGTAGAAAAATACGGACACAACATGTTCTCTGTTTATGAAGGCATTTCAAATGAATGACTCCAATCGGACCAAGTGGTTGAGGCTACTCCTCCCCCGCCTGAAACCACACTGGAAGTCGGTCAGATGTAACTTGTAAGCGCTATCAGGCAGTAGTTCCCGGGCTCGCTATGGTCTTTCCCCGGTTTGGGGATGGGAATAATAATGGCCTCTTGCCAGGAGGTTGAGATGTCTCCCGCGCGCCAAATATTATTAAAAAGGTGCAGAAGCAGTTCTATTGGTACTGGAGGGAGGTGTTTGAAAAATTGGTAGTGTATTTTGTCTGGACCTATTGCAGTGTTGTGCGATCTACTTAAAGTGTGCTTTAATTCATCTATTGTGAAAAAACTATTGTAGTGCTCAGTGTTATTAGATTTGAAATTTATAGAATGTCGTTCCAGGCGCAACTTCATCTGTGCAAAGGCCCGAAGGCTGTTTTTCACAGATGAGTTCAGGGAGAAAGTACTGGCAAGAAGGTTGGCTATGTCGATTACGGAAGTTAAAAGAATATTATTGTGTTTTAGGTGTTGGATCGATGATCCAGCATATTTTTGTTTTATTTCCGGACCATGGTCCATACTTTAGAAAGTGGGGTGCGAGTGGTTATGCTGGAGACATATTGTCTCCAACAAAGCCTCCTTGCCTCCCTAATAATTTGGCGAGCCCGAGCCCTTAGAATTTTAAAGCGAACGTGGTTATCGGCGGTAGGCCGCCGGAAGAACACACATTGCACATTTTTCCGCTCATTGATAGCGTTCTTACAAGTTACATTAAACCAAGGATTTGTTATTTGTTTTGGAAATGCCAAGGTCTTACTCACTCATACTCATCCGCTTCTGATTTTGTTAGGCTTAAAAGCCTGTATCAGGTCGATGCATGTCAAAATTTGATTTACTAGGATTAAACGCATCAAGTACCGGATGTATGCAATATTGCAGCCCCCTCCAATGCTTCTCCAGTCTGCCTTTGAAGCCGTTGACGGAAGGCGCTTCTATGACATGTTCAGGCAGTGCTTTCCAGGCATTTACTATCCTGTTACTGAAGAATAGCTGTCTGACTGGTTTTATTGCTCTTTCCTTCTTCAGCTTGTATCGATGACCTCTAGTTTTACAGTTGGCCAGCTTCAGGTATCTAGCATCAACCGCATATCTTCCAGTGACGTGTTTGAATGCTTCTATTATGTCTCCCCTAGCCCTTCATTAGTATAAGCTGGGTAGGTTGAGGATCCTGAGACGGTCTTCATATGGTAGTTCTCTTATGGTTGGTATTAACTTTGTAGCACGTCTCTGTACACTCTCGATCATTGACATGTCCTTCTTGAACTTCGGTGTCCAAGCTGTGTTGCCATACTCAAGGTGCGGCCGGATCAGAGACGTGTACAGTGTCTTCACCGTGTCAATGTCTAGATACGTGTATGAGTGGCGTATCATGCCTAGAAGCTTGTTCGCTTTGTTCACCTTTTGTTCACTGTGATATGAGAAGGTGAGTCTGGGGTCTATGTATATGCCAAGATCTTTCTCTAGTTCTGTCACTTGGAGCTGGACTTCTTCTCTTTCTTGGTGCATGTATTAACTGAGATTTTCATTTCTGTTACCCAGGTGCATGACCTTGCACTTCTGTGCATTGAAACATAGTTGCCACAGGTTGGCCCAGTCTTCAAGTGCAGTTAGGTCTTTTTGTAGCTCCTGTTGATCTTCAGGGCTGTTAACCTCCATATACAGCTTTGTATCATCCGCAAACATCTGGATGAATGCATGGATGTCCTCAGGCAAGTCGTTAATGAAACATATGAACAGTAGGGGTCCCAGAACACTTCCTTGCGGAATACCACTCAACACTAATGCTGCCAGGGATTTCACACCATTGATGACTACGTGCTGTATTCTTGCATGAAGGAAATCCTCGATCCAGGTCCATAGTTTTCCAGTAATACCGAAGCTCTTCATCTTCATGAGTAGGCGTTTGTGGGGCACACTGTCAAACGCTTTGGCAAAATCTAAGTACACTGAATCTATGTTGCTGTCATTGTCCAGTGCTTCTGTCCATCTGTCCAGAACTGCCAGTATCTGGGTTACACAAGATCTCCCCTTGACAAAGCCATGCTGGAACTTTGTCAATAGTTGGTTCTGGACGAGATGGTGCATGATCTTATCATGTATTATAGACTCCAGTGTTTTACATATGACTGAGGTTAAACTTACGGGTCGGTAATTTTTAGCCTGATGTCGGTCGCCTTTCTTGAAGATTGGGGACACATAGCCCATCTTCCAGCCTCTAGGTAGTTTCCCTTTGTCAATTGAATTTCTATATATATTGTACAGTGGTTCAGATATTAGAGTGTGTAGTTCTTTCAAGATTCTCGGGGATGCTCCATCCGGGCCTGCAGCTTTATTTGGATTCAATCTGACTAACTTCTTAGCTACCTCGTCTATGGTAAGATCTGTATCTTCCAAGATCACATCTGTTTTAGTATCTGGGATGTTCGGCATATTGGTTATGTCTTCTGTCGTAAAAACTGAAGAAAAGAATTTATTTAACACTTCTGCTTTGTCCTTATCTGTAGCAGTGAGACTGCCATCTTCTCTGGTAAGGTGTGCAATTCCGGATCTTGTCTTCATCTTGGAGTTTGCATATCTGAAGAATGCCTTTGGGTTTTTCTTACATTCCTTGGCAAGTTTTTTCTCAAACTCCCTCTCTGCCTTCCGGCATTCCCACTTGGCCTGGTTTCTAGCCTTGGTGTACACTCGGTAGTCGTTACCGTCTCGTGTTTTGCGCGAAGTGCGAAACGTCTTGTTCTTTGTCTTTACCTTTTCTCTGGCCTTGGCTGTCATATAGATAGGTCTATTTATCTGATGCGGTTTCGACTTAGGAATGAGGTTCTCTGTCAGGAGTTTAATATTGTTCATGAAACTGAGCCACATTTCATCCAGATCTGTACCTTCCTGATTCCAGTCCATTTTGGCAGCATCTTCTCTCATGGCTGTGTAGTTTCCCTTGTGGTACTGGAACTTTGGTGTTATCTTTGCAGGTCGTTCTGTGTAGCACATGAAATCAAATGTGATACATGTATGATGACTCTTGCCAACAGGTGCATTTAGGCCACATTGTCCACCATGCCTTCTTCATTGGTGATCACTAGGTCAAGCGTATTCGGCTGTTGGTTTGCCCGGTAGTGGGTTGGATCCATTATATGCTGGTGTAAGTACAAGTCCCTGAGTGTCTCAACAGATGCTGTAGCTGGATTTGTTATTGCGCTTGGCATCGTCCCCACTTTCCAGTTGATCTCACTGTAGTTAAAGTCTCCTATGACAAGGATATGACTTGTCCCTAAGTCCATGGCATTCTTCATCAGGGTCCGCAGGTGGTCATGGTTCTCCTTCGAGCAGCTTGGTGATCTGTACACAACACCCAGGAGGAGTTTGTCTGTACCCCTTAAGTTCAGTTCACACCATAGCGACTCTTCAAAGGCGTCTTGTCCTGGAATTTCCTTTACACATATATTAAGGTGAGATCGTGTGTATAGGATCACTCCCCTTCTGTGATTTCTATCAATGTTAGTATGGTGATCGTAGCCTTGAATTACCAGTTCATGATGTTCTGTGTCCATGCTTCGATTTTTATCCAAAATCTCTGTTAAGGCGATGATATCAGGTTTATACTCCGAAATAACCTCAGCTAGTTCTAGTCGCTTGTTCATTAGGGTGTCTGTATTTGTGTAATAACAATGTAACTTATTTACATATTTACAGTTCAATCTACCTGTGGCTAGGTCTCCTCGCTCTGGCTCAGATGCCTTAGGAATGGTTTCCTCTGCAATCGACCCCAAGATCTCTGTGAATGTTTTCATTGCAACAGGATCATTGGGGGCTACTCCCGTGAACCTCTCATGGGCGAGTGACTGGAACAGTGACCAGTCGGCTTTGCTCAGCCGCCAGCTTGGTTCCTTCCGTTTCCAAGCTGGTCCCTTACTCGTAATCACGATAGGGAAATGGTCACTTCCACAAAGGTTGTTCCAGACTCTCCATGAGAAGTCCAGCAGGAGAGACCCGGTTGCAAAATAGTGACGTCAATTGCAGAGCAGGTCCCATACCCAGGATGAACATAAGTATGGGACCCATCATTCAGAAAGCTTAAAGCGCGACTGCTTAGGAAATTCTCATCTCCCCTGCCCTTGCTGTTTGTGTTTGCACTTCCACCACATGGGGTTGTGGGCATTGAAGTCCCCCATTAAAATATAGGGGGGAGGCAACTGATCAGGTAAAGTTTCTAAATCTTGTGTTAAAAATATGGAATTAGGGGGGATATATATGGAGCATACTGTAATGGTTTTATCCAGACTAATTTGAATGGCTATTGCTTGAAAAGTTGTATTTAAGGTGATGGGGGTGTGTATCACATTTTCACGCACCAGAACGGACGAGCCACCAGTGGCTCGTTCCCCATCTGGTGCATAAGAGTGATACATATTGTAGCGCTTTAGAGAAATCTGATCAGTAGCCTTTATATATGTTTCTTGTAAGCAAAGGGCAAGAGGGTCAAGCCTCTCACAAAGCAATCGCACTTCATTGAAGTTTGCTCTAAAACCTTGGCAGTTCCATTGAAGAAGAGATTCACCCGCCATCAAGGTGGTGGATTGACGGGTGATCTCCCCCTCATTTTCACTTTGGGGGAGATGCTGCGACCATGACTTGGCGCAGCCTCAGCCATCTCTTCTTCATCTAATACATAACATTTATTTTTAAGGGAGATAGAGCCCTTCTGCTCCCTATCGGGAGGAACTTTCCATTGTTTTTGTGAAGGAGCCTTTTCAGTCGCCGGTTTTTGTTTGTTTGTAACTTTGTTCAAGTCTTTCTTAGACACGCTCGGATTCGGATCAGTTTGGACAGTGGTTGTCTTCGTTAAAGAAACCATGCTCTGGAAACCAGAAGGACTGCACTTTGGTTGATCCAAGTTCAACCCTTTGCAGTCGGTCTGACATTCGATCATCCTGGTGGAGGGTTAGACATAGGAGCGGGAGAGGATGGACCCCTCAACCAATTTCCTAGCCTCTGGGTAGCTGATGTTGTTTTCAGTTTTCAACCTTTGAACAGCTTTTTCTTTTTCCACGCAGGACATTCTTTCGATATGGCCATATGAGCACCATGACAGTTAACACATTTAACTGTGTTTTTGCAGTCTGTATTTTCATGCCCTTTCTGACCACATCGGAGACAGGTCTGTTCACTGGAGCAGTTGTCTCTGCCATGACCATACTTCTGGCATGGGATACATCAGAGTGGATTTGGAATAAACAAATCCACATCAACGATTAAGTAGCCAATTTTCAACTTCTTAGGTGGGGTGGGTTTATTAAATGTCAGAATATAAGTATTTGTAGGAATGATATTTCCTTCTTTTTTAATCATTATTCTTCTGACATTTAACACGCCTTTAGGTTTTAATTCAGAGGCGATTTCAACCTCATCGATACCCTGGAGTTATCTAGTAGGGATTAATTACTCCTTTACAAGAGTTGAGGGATCGGTGAGGTGAGGCCTTCATGCTGACACCTGCCAGTGTTTTGCAACGCAGCAGGTTATCATCATGGACCTTCTTACCACACTCCACAAGAATCTGTCCAGAACATAATTTCTTTACCGAAGTCACCATGCCTGCTATCCCCAGAATGCCTTTGTCAATGGCAAATGGGGACAGCTTGCCTAAAGGCTGGGATGGATCGGTTGCCTCAAGGACAAGAAATCTAGCCCACTCATTAGCAGGTTCCTGGTCCGAATCCGAGTCAGTCAACGGTCTTTTTTGTTTTTTTTGGTTTGAAGCCATATTATATGAATGAAATTTGTCACCCTTGCTCCCCACCCACCACGGAGCCCCATATGGGGGTGTGCAGAGCTGTCGATACCCGGCAGTTACACACCAAGGAATCAAGGGTGATATACTCAAGCAATGATCTACCAAAATGGAAGATCATTACCAGATTGACCCTAGCCACAACCTTCTAAGAGTAGTGAAAAATGAAAATAAATTGGATTTATGTGTATATATATATGTATGAATACGAGTTTCTAGATAATTATATTCTTAATAATACTACTCCTAGGTCTTGGCGTGACCAGCCGATTGATTGGACCAGGCCAGTCCAACCTCATCTAGGTGAAGTTGGGGTCAAAGTGAAGTATTGGTCGACAAGAAGCCACAGCCTCATGCACCAGGATCCCTTCCTCCACCGACACTCATGGCAAACGAGTCGCCCCATTTGTCGCCTTTTACGATCTCCAAGACGGTGCAAGGGAACTATTCTACCCCAGTTCCCCATAGGGCAGTTTAAACGCATGCAGTTTGGATTAACTAATGCACCCGCTGGTGGTGGTGTAGTCCAGTCGGCTGCTGGAGGAGTTGTGGCCGTGGAGGCGGTTAGGTTCGAATCCGGTCACGTGATTTTTGGCGGGAGTTTCAATTTGGCTCCTCCTGCAACCGGGCAGGGTGGTTCCTCTGCTCCTGGTAGGTGGCGCCACTGGGGTCGGGTTAGTTTGTTTGTATTACGGTAGGTCAACTCTGGTCGGGGTGTTTCTGGGGGGCCCCGCCCCTCCCCTGCCTCCACCCGCAAATTAATCGTGTTACGTTAACATGCACAATGCACCCGCTGTTTTCCAAAGAATGATGAATGTTATTTTTTCAGAGTTTTTAGGAAAATGTTGTTTGATTTATTTAGATGATATTATTCACCTGATGAGCACTATAAACTGCCATTTGATGAAGTCATGAATGAGCAGAAAAATATGCCCGAATATACGTTAGGGAGGAATGAAGAACATAATTATTTGCTAATGGATGGTCTTCTTTATTCAATGATAACTCCTTCACGTAAAGATACGTATCCTCGACTAGTCTTGCCGAAGAGATACAGGAATTATCGTAATTAAAATAGCTCATATGGCTATGTCTAAAACTCTGAGACAACTGCAGGAACTCTTTCGTTGGCCTAGTATAGCTGGAGATGTTCACAAAGTAATTGCCAATTGTCCTAATTGTGTAGTTAACTGTAGCACATGCACACCTGCGTATCCACAGTCGATGACATTACACTTTGCACCTGGTATCGTAATTGCTGCAGACTTTTCTGGTCCTTATGCAGTTAGTACTAGTCAAAATAGATATTTACTGTCTCTAATTGATCATTGTAGTGGTTGGGTAGAATATAAGTCATCGAAGGGTGTTCATGATTATATATTCAGTGATTATATTCCTCACCATTCAATTCCTTGTGTGTTTATTTCTAATAATGGGTTAGAATTTAAGAATAGAATGATTATGGATCATTTTAAAGAACTTGGAGTAGAGGCAAGGCATACTACACCATATCATCCACAATCTAATGGGTTGGTGGAACATTACAATAGAACACTAAAAAGCATCTTGAGGAAGTTGGTAAATTCTCAGGCTAGTCTATAGGAAAGTTCTTTACCTGATGTGATATACCCGTATCGCACTGTACCTTCAGATAGTACAGATTTGTCTCCTGTCTTTCTAACTTATGGTAGACATCCAGGTACGAAACATAGTTCTTCACTGTATCGTTCTACAGGTATGAGGGATTCAAACTTAGCGTAGCGAATAGACGACTTGTCTATTGCTTTAAAGAAGGCAGTTGACAATCAACGGGAGAGTCGAAAATACAATATTGCTCGTGCGGATAAAAAGGCAAATGCAATTAAATTAAATCCGGGTGATAAAGTCGTTTTATTAGTGAATGAATCTGGACCTTTAGAGAGGAAATATGATCCAGTAGTTAGATCACAGGGTTCGGTAGTAACCGTGTGTAAAAATATACGGATTTTCAGTTAAGAATTATATATTGGCAGAGAGCATTATTATTCTTGGACGACGAAGTGGGAACCAGGTTATGTAAACTGAAGGTAATAGAATCCCACTCCCATTGTACATGATACTGAGTGATGTAAACTATATGTTATATATGATGAGTGGAGTTAATGAAAATGTACATGATACTGGGTGATGTAAACTATCTGTTATATATGATGTTTGGAGTTAATGAAAAGATTTCCTTTACAAGAGACAGTACATGATTATTGAAATGTTTCTCTATGTGTTCATAAAGAATACAATTGGAGGAAAAGAACAATTTTAATGCATATATTTATATATCTGTAACTGTATGCAACATCCTGTCCACCCAGGACCATCGACTGACCCACCTGCCTAATTTGCATATGTATAGAGTGCACCACCTGCAGCTGGTTTGAGTGACAGCCCCTACTGGGGGTGGCCACCCACCCAGTCTGTGGGGAGTGTCTGATTGGCTGGCTGGGGAATGTCCGGTCACCTGACTCCCTTGGCCTATCCTGACCACACACTAGTCTCAATGAAGTAATTATTCAAAATTCTGCTTCTGAGACACTGAAGAGACGGACTCTCATCCTGGCTCTTGAGGGAGAGACACCTACTTTGGAGCAGGAACCCCAGACACTCTGTCTGATGCTACCTAAATTCACCTATTCAAATTGAGTGTATACACAGCTATAGGACTCCTGTCCCATGGGCTGTAGGCACTGCTTTCAGTATACAGGCTAAAGTGACAATGAGTATATGAGGAGTGCAAGTGCTAGGTCACATGTTTAACCGTCGGGCTATTCCACCCCCGCTTAAGGCGACCCTACGTGTTAATATAAATAATTGTTTCCATGTGAATGACTTGTGCCTCCTGCAGCCGGTTGTCTGTCACCCTGCCAGCCTGACCCTTGACTAGCATTACCCGAGGTGGAGAGTTCGAGTCCTGACAGACCATTGGCAGAAGGCCCTTAATTACATAAGATTATAGAGCAATCCAAATAGCAATCTGAAGTTGACCATAGCGGTTAATAATATAAGTCTGGAGGACAGTAAGGAATGCAAGGAACGTTCATGTCACTTCTTAGGAGCTCACCATTTTATTCTTACCTCTTACTAACAGAATGAATTTAGCAATATAACTTATGTTATGATTTAAATATAGTTCAACAGTGGAATGTATGTTATAAGCCAAATCCCCTCCCATATAATTAAGTTAAATAAGTTTGGAATTTCCATAATAAAGGCCTAAATCTCGGCTAAAACATCGGAGCATGCAAAAACACGTCCGATGGGTCTGGCTCCGAAGGCCCGACCTTCTATCGTTGCTAGGATAGTCACAATCGACGTATCCAAGCAACGCTTTACAGCAGGGAACCCTGCCTCGCAAAATGCGCGCCCGCGCAAAATGCGCCCCCGCGCAAAATGAGGTCGAGCAGTCTCACCCACTTCACATGTAAGGGGGATGACAGGAGTTGCTGCCAATAAAGCACAACTTATTCACTGTTCATCTGTGTGACTGGTTTTCCTTCCTCTTTCCAGACATGGTTAAATTGATTAGGCTGATTGCATCACAGGTGAAATGAAGGGGGAGAGTTTAGTAATTACATAGGGTGCTCACAGCGGCAGAGCACGCATGTTTTTATAATTGGCGACCGCAACGATTGTCTGAAGTTCAGACAGATGACTGAAGAACTCGACGAAGATCACCGATGTCCAGAAGACTGGGCTTCCACGGCAGAAGACAGTCTCGGAAGAACTCGGTGAGGGTGATGGCGATGACGGACACGCCCGTGATGACGCGAGAATGCCGTGAGGATGACAGACGCGCCCGTGAGATGTGCTGCGGTGACAACAAACATCGCGGACGAAAATCGCGGACGAACATCGCGGACGAACATCGCCGAGGTCCGGGCAGGGTTCAGTTTTGTCTTATCGCTTGTTTTGGGTGCTGGGGCGCCGAGATGGGGGTGACACACTGTGTACCGCTATCTGTAACTAATTTAGGAGTTGTGTGTGTGGAATTTGATATATGTGTGTGGTGCATGTGTGTCGAGGTGTGTGTGTGTCGAGGTGTGTGTGAAGGAGAAGGTGTGTCAGTATGTGTGTGAACTTTGATGTATATATGTTTGAAATATATATGTGGTAACAAGTACAGATAAGGAGGAGCAGTCTGCACAAATAACATACACACTGCCTGCACTCATACAATGCATAATCCAAATAAAAGGTACATCTTGTGATATATGCGTAATAGACATCTAGACCTGTGGTTAATATATGTTAATGATATGCAGGGTTGGGGACAAAGAGATATGCAAATGAGATGACATCATGGAAAGTTTAGCCGGCGGGTCAAGCGTGCCCTACGCCGTGAATAAACCATTCAGTATCCAGAACTCGAAGTGTTCAGACGTTGTACTTTCACACATCTGAGTTGATTTAGGAACTGGAGGGAAGGAAAAGTTGAGGGAGAAGAAAAAATAAGAAAGCTTAGGTTGCTAGTACGTTCTGTGTGAGGCTAGGACGTTCTGTGTCAGGTTGATGCGTTCTCTGTCCAGTAAGAGCGATTTGATGGGTATATAAATATATATTGTGAGGTTTGGGTAGTCCGTTGTGTGTAGGTGTGCGCGCGACGCCGCCCGAGCCGCATGCTGGCCAGGTGTGGCCGTTTCAGCGCCCGGTCAGTTTCAGCGGCCTGTCGTGGCTTCTGCGCATGCGCGGATTTTTGCACGTTGCGGCGAGCACTGCTATTTGTTTTGTTTACACTCGGCGATTCGACGCTGATCTAGCTGCTACGTTAATATCGCTTGGAATTTAAGGTTAATTTAATTAAATTTCATTATTTGAGTATGTAATTCTGTTAAATATGATCGCATTCAATAGATTTCGGCCTAATCGGTCCCTAACACTGCCGGGCACTAGCGATAGTTACAGCTGAGCTTGTAGCCGGCGAGGCCACCGGTGTTTTGCATATGTCTTAAAATCCGCGCATGCGCAGAAGCCATGACAGGCCGCTGAAACTGACCGGGCGCTGAAACCGCCACACCTGTGGGCCTGATGTAGGTGTATATATATATTGTTAAATTCGGTGTGTGCTGTGTCCGTTTTTCTTGTGCAAGTGCTGGCCTGATGGATAAATTGGTCGTATTATTAAATCGGGTAGTACATAGTGTGTAGGGAGGTCCACTCAGGCTGCCACGCCCACAGAGTAGCACGGCACGAGGCTGAAACCTAAATATATATTTAAGGTTCGGGTAGTCCGTTGTGTGTGTGTGTGTGTGCGCGCGACGCCGCCAGAACCACACTGTGACTTTTTATGGAAAGAAAAGGTGGGTTGTCCAGTGGGTGTGCGCGTCGCCGCCGGAACCACACGGTGACTTTATATAAAAAGAAAAGGGCGTTTCTTGTCCGATTCGCGTTAAACTAACGTAATACATTCTCATGATATTGGTACTGGAGCTTTTACGCACCAGCAGGCCCATAGAATAGAACCGCTAATTGGTAGTTGTAATTTAATCCACAGAATTGACCAATCACAGCAAAGAATGCTGTGGAGGGATCGACAAAAAAGCATACGGCGGCGTCCTTTGGCAGCGTCCTTCGGCAGCATCCTTCGGCAGCGTCCTTCGGCTCAGCAGGAAAGAAAAACTCTTTGTTTTGCACCACTAATTGGGAATGATTGCACCATACGTAATACGAAGCATGAACATATTAAATATTAATAGATTTCTTGCTTTTAGCTGCAATTCCTCTACTTATGGTCAGTAAACCTCTCCACAGATGTAGAATATAACACAAGGACGCACATTTATCTTTATAGCTAATTTCAGCCGCACAAATTTCCATTACGTCTGTACCTATGAGCATATCAAAGCTCAGTGAATATACTACAAAGAAAGGACACAATGTATCATGAAGAGAAATATATACTATGCCTACAGTAGGAATTAGATGTCCTGACAGAGATCTCAATCTACTACCCGGATACAATTGCCCATCGGATACACCGATGTCAATCAGAAATTGAAAAGCAGACAAATGTATCAAACTCTTAGCCGCACCTGAGTCTACAAGACCAGATAAATTAAACCTGTCAAATTCAATTTTAATCGAAGGACGTGCATCAAGTGTGCTTTCTAGTTTCCCGACAGTGTACTACCGCTCATGTTAACGTTACCCCAAAAGTTATTTTATTTTATATGGACAATCGCCCATCATGTGTGCTTCATTACACAAGTAACAAGATATTGTATGCTTTGGTGCTGAACTATGCTTTCTTTGCCTAAAATCGTTGCTTTTCCATGACTGTGGATATGCATGAGACGTACCAACAGGTAATGTCTGCGTCTGCACGACTGGTGGAGAATTTCCATTCCCCCCCTGCTGTTGCGTTGACAGCGCATGCCCCGCCGTGTGCTGTGCGACTGGAGTTTGCCTAATTACACCGGTATTTTCTACCCCGACCGACTGCCCTAGGTTTACGTGCGGCAATCCACCATGTACACCTTAGTTGTAAGAACTGACAGGAGAAGATGTCACAGCATTCACTGCGTCAATCGCTGAATGGTCACAAACTCCACTGCCTAACGACAAGTTACTTATGCACTTCCTAAGAGAATTCATGACCTGAACATCTGAACCAGAGGATTTAGAACCTCTATGAGAAGAGAAAGTCTTGGAAACATCCAAAGAAGTACCATTTATATTATCTATTTGCTCACAAAGTTCCCACCACATGCTTTTGCACGTCTGTGCTGCCTGATAACAGACCTATCGTTGAGAATAGACATTTTGAAGGCTTCTTCAAGAGTTTTTGGTAGGTTCGTTTCCACATACCACATGGTATTATCATAAAGTAAGGAGTCAAAAATATCAAAAGGAGTATTTCAAAGGTATCAGTACCAAAAACTGCAGTTGGGAGATCCCAGCCTTTCGCTGCCGCAGTCTTAAAACACTGACAGTATGCAGCCACTGTTTCCCATTCTTCTTGCTTCATACCCCTTCATCCGCTGACAAAAGAGTAGATGCTATCACTTCCTTAATTTCTCTCCAGGACCTAGCATTTTCATGCTGAAACGGGGTGAAAAGAACCTCATGCAACGTTTTCGTTGCATTGGACAAAGTAAAGCGAATAATGTCCAGGTCTGAAAAGTTAGCAAGAGTACCTATATGTTCGTTCAAGTAAATCCAGTTACGTAACGCCCCTCTGTCTGACCCTTCTAATATGGGAATAGACTTGCTGTACACTTTTAAATATTTACACCGTACCTCTCTCTGCCTATGCTCAACCTGTAAAAGTTCCCGTGCCTCCCTGCGTTCTTCTCTATCCTCCCGTAATTCTGTCCTATCCCTAATATCAGAGAAACGCCCCTCCTGCTCTTCTTTAAGAATATCTAACCTAATATCTAATCAAGAAAAGAAGTACCTAGCCCAGCCACAAAGGAACACCACAGCAAACAATGCACCAGTACTAACGCAAACCAGAAGCCACATTAAAGCACATGAAAGAAGTACACTAGAAATGGCTGCCAAAGTCTGGAACGCCCAAACGGTAAAGGAAACACATACCAACCATCTATTGCGTACAAGCCTATAATATATGTAAATAGAGTAGGCTAGTCTAGGAATAAGAGTAGAAGGAAAACAATTGTCAAGAAAAAACAAAAAACTAACATAGATTTACTAGCAATATACACCAAGTATAAGAAAAAGAAAAAAGCTGAAAACTGCCCAGCATTGAAAACAAGCCCGATCACCCAGGCTTACATGTTATGGACAGCATAAACATCCCATCAAAAAAACTAAACAAAAAAACAAAAAACAAACAAAAACAAACCTAAGTGCCATAATCCTAGACCATGCTTCCACCGATCCCGTTTCAGAAGAATAATTTCCCAGTGTACACTGACCTTGGGACCATTGTTGAAACTTGTCACGCAAAGATTCCTCCCTTGCGCATGTGCATGGCATTTTCAAGCTGCTGTTGTATGTGGTGGTAGAAAAGATTGAACAGAATTGAATCCAAGAAGAGAAATGTCTGTAAAGAAGAAGAAATAGTAAAAAAAACTGACATAGTAAATCACTACGCTCCCCCCCCCTCTGTGATAAGGTTAAAGAAAAGCCTAAAGTAGTCCCGTATGAAAAGATATTTCAGTGGCGACATGAGACACGTTACAGACATACCATCAATAAAGTCTAGCGGACCTTCCAAAATGGTGGTATTGTTGGAAAAATCATCGACAACCCAAATTCTGAAGAAATTCAAACGCTCACAGAGTAAAATAATGGAAGAAAGAACACTACCTACACAACGCAAGCATCAGCACCAGAAAATTCAAATCAACACTGTGTGTTAATAACCGTCATGGTCACCATCTAAAATATTCCGAATCTTTAGGTCTGGTTCATAAATAAATAATAGTTTAAATAAATTCTAAAATATCTACTTTTCACGAAACCCATATGTGAAGCATTAAGAAAACTATTTTAATCATATTTAATTCATCCAGTTAATTCTATAAAGTCATTATAATAATATTCCAATTATATAAGTACCACTACAAAACCTCTCTAATAATACCTAATTCATTCTATCATATTGGTAAATACATATGCATAATATTCAAACCAAGTTGTGAAACCATGGTAGATTATGTATATTAAGTGAAGTGATAATTAATATCAGATTGTTCTAAGATTTTACATCAAATATAACCACTGGAGATAAGAACTCTGGAAAATGACTGTATTGGTATATTTACATGTATTACTGAATTGAAGTCTGTTGGTATTATATATTGTATAAAGTGAGGTAAATGCTGAAACTAAGGACATCATATACAATTGCTGCAGACTGTCGTTTCTTCACCCAGACAAATAGTCTGTGAAGAAGGCCAAAGAATGGGTACAATAATTAAGTTAAGAAACTGAGTTATGTGTGCCTTTTATGGTATGATTTACAGACACCAGTATCTGAGGGAGTGTTAGTACAAGGTGACAATGCATGGGGGCGGTGTGTTTGTGTGTGAGTGTTTGCAGAACCTGCCAAATCCAGGTGTCAGGCTGGAGGTGGGAGGTGGAGTGTGTGGTGGCAGTTTGCTGTACTAAAGATGATACAATATGTAATTCTCAAAGTAAGGCATGTAGAAACTCCTACTATTTTGGAGTTGTCCCAATCTAAGGGACTGGTGACCACTGGTGTTATGTAAAGATAAATAGGGTTGATAATCCCATGTAATTGTGATTTGTGAACTTGATGGAAAATATGTATCTGATTTGGGGTGGGTGGGTTGCCCCCCCACCCCCTTACCCAGCATGGGGAGCGGGCTGGTGGGAGTGGTGGGGGTCCATCCACTCCCACCCTGACTCCCCCCATCACGTACTGGAGGAGTTCAGCGAATGAGATGCCATGTCTCTGACTGAGGAGACTCCCAGCAACTGTGTACCTATATTTTTAATGTGTTCCATCTGAATAAAAGAGCTGGGCAGGGGGTGTGGCAGGCAGATGACCTGGAGACAGCACAGCAGGAGGAGCCAGCCACCCCTCCCTACTAGACTTTACCACACTTAATTTCTGTTGGGGTACTATTTCTTGGAACTGATATAGTAAGCAGATAGAGTAAGCAGATATAGTGAGCAGATATAGTAAGTGGATCATCGCTTGAGTAATATCATACAATACTGCTTTCCGGCCTCCACACACAGAAGTTAGGGTTCCATTTCCTATAAAGATTCTACTTTGTAAAATACCGCTAGTTAACAGACAGTTTGTAGAATCTAATGCTCGGATCTGTGGCGGTGTACATAGGCTATGATGACAACAATACAGACAAAGAGAAATGAAGAGAGTAAAGTGTAAGAGAAGAGAGTCCAGTCCTCTGGTTTATTCTTTATATAGTACATGGATTCTTGGTATGAGATCATGCCATTCACTTCATCCAATAGGGACACACCATTCCCAGTTCCTCCAATAGGGTCTGCCCACCACCAGAGCCGGTTGACCTGTGGCCACCACCAATCTTGACCCCCGTGTGCATTGACCCCTACCTCAGCAGAGAGCCAGGCCCTGAGCTCACTCCCCCAGACCTGCCAATCATCCCTATATCTATAATGACCTGCCCTCAAGTATGGGCCAAGCCATATATATATATAAACAACATACATATACACACACTCTTGGCCGGCCACACAGAATAATAATACATGATTTCCATTTACCCGATCTGATGATTATCAGAATATTTTCCACTATTAAAATAACAAGTTTTGATTTATAAACAAATGAACTTACAAACATATTATTAATATATTCCATAGTAACCAAGACAGACGATATGATTGGAGTAAGTTGATCCATCTGCCTGGCCCAAAAGAACCTCCGTTACAGTTTATTGAAGCAAGAACTGGGCAGATGTAGAGTAATGGCAGCAGCACCTGGAGGGAGAAGTGGGAAACAGAAAGGTGCCTACCTAGTAGCAGATCAGTTCACCCCCCAGGTCGCTCACTGCCTCCCTGAAGGACCTCAAATAGAGTTTGATGCTATAGTAGTTAGCTGACATCAGCATAATTATGAATAGATTAATAACACAATTAATAATATGCGTATCATAAATTGATATATTCCATATTTATTCTACAGGCCATGTTTTTCTCTTTTGTCTCCCCACCAAGATAATGCTGTCTGGATGAATGTAGCAGACCGTAGTTGTGATAAGATTGGGACAGTCACCGACTCTGCAACCTGGCGTCGACTTGAGAAAAAAACATGGAGAAGCTGTCCAGAAGTTGTTGCAGAAATTCTTTACTGGCAGCCATTTTGCTCATCGTTGTTCTCAGTTACTTTGCTGTGTTCACCCGTTTCAAGCTTGGCGATGACGTCATCCAAAATCCTGAAGACATGAACCTTATAGCCACTGCGACTGGAGGAAAAATGAAACTACTTCCGAAAACCCAGGATCCTACTTTATCAAGCAAGTTCCTATCCTATGATAGGCGCAAAGTTCAGCACTGCCTCACCCACGACACTCTGGGACACCTCCCTGTGAACATCCACTCTGAGGCGTTCAGCATCCCGCAGCTTGTGAATGCAAATCCAGAATCAGTAAAGTCTCGCAAGACCTCATTCGGGAAGGTGTTCTCGGATCGTGCTTGGGGTCATGGGTCAGACAAGGCGAACGACCGATTGGAAGCCTCTGGCCCAGGCTCAACACTCTCCTCGGCACAGGAAGTCATTGCGACTCTCCACTCACTGGTCAATGACTTGAAAATTTCACTGGGGAAGTCAAGGATCCGGATGCTCGATCTGCCATGCGGTGACATGGCATGGATGAGCAGGTTCCTGGTTACGCGTGATGACATCGACTACACCGGAGTCGACATTGTCCCTGAGCTCATTGCGAACCACCGGAAGGCCTACAGGTCCCAACCCTGGCACTTCCGGCTTGTCGACATCATCGAACATCCGCTGGAAGAGCGCTTCGACATCATCATCAGCCGCATGATGATGCAGCATTTGTTCTATGCAGATGTCTTCCGTATCCTGAAGCAGTTCTCCGACTCGAATAGCACCGCTCTCCTGATGACAACCTTCATGCGCGAGCAGGTCAACGCTGAACTCTCAGTTGACAACCCAATCAGGTTTCGCTGGCTCAACCTGGGAATTCCCCCATTATCGTTAGTCCCGCCTCTGTGCGTGGTGCGTGATGGACCACCTGACAAGTTAGAGGCATGGAACGGGCTGTGGGAACTCCCGCTGCATAGGCTGTCCAGCTGTAAGCATACCAAGGCGATGGTTCTTAAAGGCACTGATAAGATGGTGTATGATTGTGTTAAATGGGAAGACATGTAGTTGAACACATGTGAATGTAAAAATAAGGTGGGACACACATAGTTGAACCGCCGTGAATGTAAGAATAAGGTGGGATACGCCTATAGAACAGATGTGAATGTAAGAATAAGGTGTGACACAGATAGTTGAACCGACGTGAATGTAAGAATAAGGTGGGATACGCCTATAGAACAGATGTGAATGTAAGAATAAGGTGTGACACCCATAGTTGAACAGACATGAATGTAAGAATAAGGTGGAACACATGTGGTTTAACGGACATGAATCTAAGAATAAGGTGGGACACACATAGTTTAACAGATGTGAATATAAGAATACGGTGGCAGACACATAGTTGAACAGACATTAATGTTAGAATAAGGTGGGACACATGTGGTTTAACGGACGTGAATGAAAGAATAAGGTGGGAAACACATAGTTGAACAGACATGAATGTAAGAATAATGTCAGCCACACGGAGTTGAATGGAAATGAATCTAAGAATAAGGTGGGAAGCACGTAGTTGAACAGATGTGAATGCAAGAATAAGGTGGCAGACACATAGTTGAACAGACGTGAATGTTAGAATAAGGTGGGACACATGTGGTTTAACGGACGTGAATCTAAGAATAAGGTGGTACACACGTAGTTGAACAGAAGTGAATGTAAGAATAAGGTGGTGGACACGTAGTTGAACAGATGTGAATGTAAGAATAAGGTGGCAGACACGTACTTGAACATACATGAATGTTAGAATAAGGTGGGACACATGTGGTTTAACAGACGTGAATCTAAGAATAAGGTGGGACACACATAGTTGAACAGACATGAATGTAAGAATAAGGTGGCAGACACGTAGTTGAACAGACATTAATGTTAGAATAAGGTGGGACACATGTGGTTTAACCTGTTAACGGACGTGAATGTAAGAATAAGGTGGGAAACACATAGTTGAACAGATGTGAATGTAAGAATAAGGTGGGACACATGTAGTTGAACAGACGTGAATGTAAGAATAAGGTGGGACACACATAGTTGAACAGATGTGAATGTAAGAATAAGGTGGGACACATGTAGTTGAACAGACGTGAATGTAAGAATAAGGTGGGACACACATAGTTGAACAGATGTGAATGTAAGAATAAGGTGTGACACATAGTTGAACAGACGTGAATGTAAGAATAAGGTGGGAGGCACGTAGTTGAACAGACATGAATGCAAGAATAAGGTGGGACAAACATAGTTGAACGGACGTGAATGTAAGAATAAGGTGGGACACACATAGTTGAACAGACGTGAATGCAAGAATAAGGTGGGACACATGTAGTTGAATGGACGAGAATCTAAGAATAAGGTGGGACACACATAGTTGAACAGATGTGAATGTAAGAATAAGGTGGCAGACACGTAGTTGAACAGATGTGAATGTAAGAATAAGGTGGGACACACATAGTTGAACAGCGTGAATCTAAGAATAAGGTGGGACACACGTAGTTGAACAGATGTGAATCTAAGAATAAGGTGGGACACACATAGTTGAACAGACGTGAATGTAAGAATAAAGTGGGACACACATAGTTCAGCACATGTGAATGTAAGAATAAGGTGGGACACACATAGTTCAACAGATGTGAATCTAAGAATAAGGTGGGACACACATAGTTGAACAGACGTGAATGCAAGATTAAGGTGGCAGACACATAGTTGAACAGTCATGAATCTAAGAATAAGGTGGGACACACGTAGTTGAACAGACGTGAATGTAAGAATAAGGTGGGACACATGTAGTTGAACAGACTTGAATGTAAGAATAAGGTGGGACACACATAGCTGAACAGTCGTGAATGCAAGAATAAGGTGGGACACATGTAGTTGAACGGACTTGAATGTAAGAATAAGGTGGGACACACATAGTTGAACAGATGTGAATCTAAGAATAAGGTGGGACACATGTAGTTGAACAGATGTGAATGTAAGAATAAGGTGGGACACACATAGTTGAACAGATGTGAATGTAAGAATAAGGTGGGACACACATAGTTGAACAGATGTGAATCTAAGAATAAGGTGGGACACACATAGTTGAACAGATGTGAATGTAAGAATGAGGTGGGACACACATCGTTGAACAGACGTGAATGTAAGAATAAAGTGGGACAAACATAGTTGAACAGACGTGAATGCAAGAATAAAGTGGCTTTCATACATTTTGTGGGACAACATTCTCATCACTACAACCATAATATTTCAGTTATTTTATTTTTCTGTGGTGATGCACCATTCTCTGACCCCTGTTCAAATATTTCATGGTGAACCTTTTAATTAATCTTTTTATAGTTGGATGATCTGCTTCTTTAGTTGTTGCCCTATTTTTAAAATAAATATGGTTTTAATTCACAGTACTTTGGTTTGAAGTAACTTTTATCTCAAAGGGTGAGCTTTGGAAATATTTGAATTGAAAACATACATAATTAATTTTGATGTATATATATACTGAAATGTGGTTTGCTCGTTGGAGTTTTACATCCTGTCAACTTCAATGGTTATATCAGGATGGGTGAACTGTGGACATATGCTTTCTTTCACTGGTTTGCTGCAATACATTCTTGAGTAAATTTGTATCTAAGTTGGGAATCTAGGAGCAAAAATAGATTAGTGCTTTGGTTTAGAAAACTTGATTTTTCATCAGATTATGTTGCTGGACGGCTTGCTTGTTTATGGCTGTTTTTTTTTGGTATATGGAATAAACGACTACGCCCTTCAAAATTTGATATTTACAAATTTTCAAAAGCAAGACACTAATCTACGCTTTAACCTACATACTGCTATACCATTTGTTTCTCTGTAGAAGGTCTCTCGTGCCGGTCTACTGGTTCCCTGCTGCCGAGCCGCAGTACAATACACAACACTCACACAAAGACCCTATAATACTAAGACGGCTCACTCCCTATCTCTCCCATGGTAATGTAAATTTCGCAGTGCCACCTTGTGGTGGGTTTGATCAGCCCGGCTGCTGGTTGGTGTTTCACATGTAAACACATACAATTATATTATACATGAGATAGGTAAGAATGAATACACATCATTATGAAATTGCTATGAACAAATACCCATCATCATCAGCATCATCATCAGCATCGCCATCATCACTATGGGGATGTAATCTACATGGGTCCTAAACAAGAGCTACTTTAAAAATTGCAGATACTACAAAATAGGGCCCTGAAAATCTGCCTGAAAGTAGACAAACTACACCCCACTTATGACCTACACAAAAGAACAAAAGTAAAGCTACTAGAAAACAGAAGGATAACCCACCTAAAAACATTAGCATATGGATATAGCCAAGACATTAAGCGTCTAACCCAACCACTAAGGGACACTATAGCAAGCAAGGCACCACTACTAAGGCAGACCAGAAGCCAGATCAAAGCCCATGAAAGGAGCACACTGGAAATGGCCGCCAAGGCATGGAATGCGCAAATGGTGAAAGAAAGACAAATTCCTGACCTAAAAACGTACAAGAAATATCTGTGCAAAATAAAAACTGGGAACCCCAACTGAACTGCACCACAAGGAGGCAGGTGATATGTCACGGGCCACCAACTGGACAGCCCAGGGCGGGATAACCAGAAATATAGAAGCCAGATAACATATCCAACAACAATATAAATCAAATCAAATTCAAACAAACATAACTCAACCACCTATTATGTACAGGCCTATGGACATGTAAATAAAATAGGCTAGTATAGAATTAAGTAGAAGAAAATGGAAAACTCTTCCCAAGAAAAACCCAAAACACTAACATAGAAGCTTAAGAAAACAACTAACATAGTAATAAGAATAGAACAAAAATACATGCCAAGAGGGCACCAAAAAATAACATAGGCTACTAAACGTACTAACAGACTATCTATCTGCTACTGAAATGCAGACAATCAAATTACTTATCAGCAGCTACTGCTTGGTAAGACAACACCAACACTACAACTGGCCAGCATTGAAAACAAGCCTGGGTACCCAGCTTACATGCTATGGACAGTATAAATACAGCCTCAATAAAAGAATCAACAATTAAAAAATATCACAGATCTTTCACATTCATATTTACATTTCATCATCATCATGCTGTCGGTCGCGATGCGACAAAGACTGCTTTCATTACTTGACTGCCGCTCTCCATTTAGCTCTCTGCTGTGAGAGTTGCGTCCATGAGTCGGTCTTAATGTCCATTTCATGAAAGCTGCCTGCAAAAGTGTTGAAGTGCTGCTGGCTTTTGCAAGTTACCAGCGGCACTCTCTCGGGGAGCAAATAGAGGTTTGACACCGGCAAGAACATGTCAAGACAGGCGCAAAACTATTTGTCCCTGCAGTGGCTGGTCGGGAGATGTTGGGCATTTCATACATCAGCCGCCCTTAATGCTGCCACAGTGACATGGTTTTCTGCTTAGGGTTTGCTCCCTTAGCCTTCGGTTCTGACAAGAACCTGTACCACAAGGCAGTGGTTTACAACTCTGCAGGGCAGGGGCATCAAACTCCCTGAGGTATTGCTATACCTGCAATACCTGCATACCTATATTTACATTTATACATATAATATAGCACCTGTTTAACCAAGAGAACAGCTAGCGCACCAAGTGGTGGGTTTGATCATTTTGATTACACAGTACAGGCTGAGTGAGCCGTCTTAGTATTATAGGGTCTTTGACTTTTTTTGGGGGTGGGGGGGGGGGTGGGCTCCAGTATGGTCAAGACTCAGAACGTCGGATCCAATCAGATACTACCTTTCAGACTGTCCAATCAAAGTGCTTGTTTGTTATAGTCCCAAGACCCAAAATGGCGCTCCCCATGACAGAAAAAAACTGGCAAATTGACAAACTCTCATAATCTCTGCTTGCTGTTTTTGCCAGTTTATATGCTTTTCCAGTGTTTCTAATAATTGTGAATACAAAATATTAATAGATCCATGAACATATTCTGATATCAAATGCAAGCATACCTTTGTTTTAGCATAGGATAGCCTATATATTCGCGAAAAACGGCGAAACGCGCCCCCGGAAACTAGCAGGGTAAAACACCACAGTGATGTGTGCTGCAGCAATGCTATGTCTATGCGGAGCATTTAAAAAAAAATTAAAAATTAAAAAGCTTTCAATGGATCGCTTAAAAATATCTTGATGCGCAATTGAAGAGGAAGATATGAAGTATTTAATTTAACCTAAGAGCAATTTATTCTGAAAGTATTAAAAACAGAGATAATAGTGAAAGTTTGGATATTCTGAGTGTCAGTGCCAGTGTTAGCCTTACCAGATCATGGCCTCAAAAACTATTTTCGCAAAATAAATTCAAGAACTTCCAATTGGCTGATAAAAAAAAAAGCTGAATGTGAAATTGTAGAGAAAGATCTGAACTATTTAATAGAAACAAGAGAAATTTTCTTTCAAAGCACCAAAAACCGCAAATTACTGTGATAGTTAGGGTAGTTTTAATGTTGTCTCTATGACAGTGGCATTTGTTTTACCCTTCGCGCGTTGCGAACGCAAAAAGTACTCGGATGTCCAACATCGAGAATGGCTTGCCATTTGGGGTCTCCGTCGGTTTCAGCTCTACGCTGTCACTTCTGCGGGCATTCGCGCATGCTCCAAATTCGATCGACGCTTTCAAACTGCACAATGTTGCAGTTTTAGGTCTCTGTCGGTTTCAGCTCTACGCTGTCGCTTCAGTTGTTTTTTTGTGTGTTTTTTTTGGGGTGGAGGGGGGGGCTTTTGCATTCTTTTAATTATTGTTTCATATATCTCACGGAGGGGGGTACTTCATCTTTTCCTTTTTTTACACTATCTCGTGAAGGGGAGGATATTATTTTAATAATTATTTTTGTATCCATGAGAGGGGGGGGGGGATAGTTCTTGTTTATTTGTGTTCCTAGATCGGGAGGGGGAGGGGATTATTTTAATAATTATTTTTGTATCTGAGCCAGGGGGGGTGATTCATTTTGTATCGCTGAGGTTTTTTTTGGGGGGGCGGGGTGTTATTTCCTACCTCTATTCACACAGCGGATGCATGCTTGGTGTTTTTTTTTGGGGGGGGGGGCTTTTACATTCTTTTAATTATTGTTTCATATATTTCGGGGAGGGGGAGTACTTTTTTTTGTTGCTATCTCGGGAGGGGGAGGAGAATATTTTAATAATTATTTTTGTATTATAATGGCCCACGGACCTCCGACTCTCACTCTCACGGTCACTCACGGAAGAACACCAAGATTCAATCAGAGTACGCTTCAACTTGGTTTATTGAACCATCTGGTCTCCGCGGCGTCAGTAGTTGTCTGACCCGCCCCCTGACTCGCCAGATCCCACATCGACTCAATAGGGGTGTGTGGGGAGGTGGGTCAGCCACCCACAGTAGAGGGCAGCCCAGTTGGGGTCTGCCCGGTGGCTACCCGTGCCGCCACCTGGCGCAGTATAGTGGTACTGCGCTGGTGTACGATGTAGTCTCCGCTGCTACCGCGTGGTAGTAGAGCTCATGTACAGACTACTACAGTATCTTTGAGAGGGGGGGTAATTGTTTATTTTTGTTCCTATCTCGGGAGGGGGAGGAGATTATTTTAATAATTCTTTTTGTATCTGAGAAGGGGGGGGGGGTGATTCTTTTTGTATCGCTGTGGCGGTGGTGGTGGGGGGGGGTACTTTTATTTATCTATTCATGGCTTGTTTTTTTTTTGGGGGGGGGGGTATTTCCTACCTCTATTCACACAGCGGCTGGCTTGGTTATTTTGGGGGGGGGGGGGCTCTTACATTCTTTTAATTATTGTTTCATACATCTCGGGGAGGAGGGTACTTCTTTTTTTTTACTATCTCAGGTGGGGGCAATTATTAAAAAAAATATTTGTGTATCTCTGAGGGGGGGGGGGGGGATAATTCTTGTTTATTTTTGTTCCTATCTCGGAAGGGGGAGGGGATTATTTTAATATTAATATTTGTATCTTTGAGAGGGGGTGGGGGTCTTAAAGATGCTGTTGGGAGTTCAATATATGTGAATTATTTAGCATTTGTTCAGTCTTATTAAAAAATATGAAATATAAATTCTTCTGTGTGTCTTGTTTGTCCGAGTGTGGTGGCTTGTGTTCCCAAGATAGTCAAAATATAAAAAAAGAAGTACCCCCCATAATTAAGTAATCCCCCCCTCCTGCAGCAGTAGGAAATAGCAGAGATACAAAAAGAATGATTAAAATAATCCCCCCCCCAGCCAAGAAGAGATCAATAAAAGCCCCCCCCCCCCCCCTCAGAGATAACAAAAAGATTATTAAAATAATCTCCTCCTCCTGAGATAGTAACACACACAAAAAGAAGTTTCCCCACCCCCCGCGATATATCCGTCCTGATATGACATTAGATGTTGCTAGGACGTAAAACAACAAACATTTGCATTCACAGAGCATACCTGGAATCTTACCTTTAGTGTGAAGAGCTCCATTTACAGACAAGACCCCTCATTGGACAATATTGTAAGCTAGTATCTGATTGGATCCGACGTTCTGAGCAGTGGCCCTACTCAGAACGTCGGATCCAATCAGCAATTGGCTTATAAGGGTGTCCAATGAAAGGGCTTCTCTATTAAAGGCATGGAACTATAAAATGGTGCCTTCCACACAAAGTTCATGAATCTTCAAGAACTGACATTTTACATTAGAATATATCCCCTAGCTGCTCAGTTAGAACCATATTTTTATTATTTGAACAAACTAATAGGTAGCTACAATACATTTAATCTTTCCTGCTATTTCAATTGAATACCATGTGCTTAATACAAAACTGTAAAGCAATAAATATTTGTTGACATTGAAAACAAGTCACTGCTCCAACTAGGGTAAATTTGAACCACTAGGTGGCAGCATTATGGCAACACTGGCAGGGATTCCCGCCAACCCAAATAAAGTGTGCAGAAATTGGTAGTTTGAGGGTTTCCCAATTTAAATCAATGAGCAAATACGTATATAATATCAGTAAATAATCTAAAACATGTTGTAATAGCTGTTATGGTTTTGTTTGTGAATTCAGTATGCAGTGAATTCAGTCCAATATTATAGCAATGTGACTGATGGGGAATTCAGTCCATATTTTATGCACTGGTTGATTTAGGATTAATTATTTTATGTGAAAGGCCAGACCCTATATATATTTTTATATATACATATAGTATATATATATATAGGTCTACACACATACATAGGCCTATATGTTCTCCATCAACAATGTAAAAGTAGTAGTAATTGTACATTGAAATTGAGATTTGTTTATATACAGAATTATTTACTTCTACTTAAAGTTGCATAGTCCGATGGTTTTGAATTTCTGTACTTTTTCTGAGATAAATATATTACATCAATCACTAGTATCTACTTTACATTAGTTCAAAGTTACTTTTATTTTAAATGGTAAACTTTTGAGATATTTTGGGTGAAAATGTGAAAAATTAGTTTGGCATGCTTGCCAAAACTCTGACACCATAGACTTCTTCAGTAACAGGTTCTGTTAAATTGACTTAGCATTGCCTTATACGCGGAAACAAATGCTTAATAAGTGCACCAGTATCTAAGTTAGATATTTAAAATCAAATCTAGATCATTGGTTTGGTTTTGAAAATTTGATATTTCATTGGACTATGCATCTTTAATACTGATTAATTCTATCCAGTTTCTCAATCTCAAAGAACTGACATTGTACATGGGAATATATTTCCCATCTGCTCAGTTGGAACTATATTTTCATTATTTGACTGAACTAATAGGTACCTACAATGTATTTTGTTTCCTTCTATTTCAATTGAATATGATGTGCTTATTACAATACTGTAAAACAATAAATGTTTGTTGATATCGACACATGTCACTGCTGTAACTGGAGTAGGCTTCATAATTCTTTGATAGTTCAGCTTGTCCCTTACTTGAGGGGTGGGTATTTACTCGTGTATTATTAACAACCCCACCCCAAGAACATAATTCAGAAACTCACATAGCTAACTACACTAGAATATTTCTAACAAACTGACATTTATATACTGCTTTCCTAACTGCAACTGAACATTAAAACTTACTACAACTTTACCAACTGAATACAGAAGATAACTTCTACTTACATTCTAAATACTAGGTAAATACTCACATTGATCTGACTAATATTGATCTAGTTATATGACACTACTATTACCATATTTCTATGGAACTTTTGGGTTACAGAATTTCATTGTGTTACATGCTGCAAATTTTGTAATCAACCATTATCGTATACCTTATTCTATATACCTTTTGTGTAAATAAACCTGAATTGAAAAATGGCTGGAAGACCAGTGCTTCGGCACTGACAAAAGACTTATTTAGCAGAATAAACATATTTACCACCAAAAAAAAATGTGATCTGTACTGATCAACCAGCAGGTGAGGAATGAATTAAATTTTGAATCAACCTCTGGAAGTTAACTTTGACCAGGGTTACAGAATGCTCTAAAGCACTTGGTATCTACAGTTAGCATCACTATTCAGCCCATCATCAAAGCTTTGAATTATGCATGTTACCAGCAAGATGGACAATTATTTGATAGTTCAGCTTGTCTCTTACTTGGTATTACTTATTTACCCTAATATACATACAGATGTAGAACATTGTAAATGAAATTTTACCAATTGTATATTGGTAGTTATTCTAGCACATTTTTCGGGGGGTGGGGGGTCTGTCTTCCTAATTTTATTGTTTAAAATCACTAAACATAATTACGAAATTGTGCTGAAATGTTTTTAATATTTAGGTAAATAGAAATGTGTTGTGAGTGGACCAGTCAAAAACTACTTTTCATCAGGATACCTAATCTGAAGAGGCTGAATTGAGACATCGATTTAGGAATACCAATTAAATTAAAACAAACAGATCTTTCCAAGGCAAGGTTTATCTACCATTCAAATACATCATATTAGTATCCTATTGAATTTTTTGGTGGTTGTTTAATGCCATGCTTGCAACAAAGGCCATATTTCATGTGAAGCATAGAAATTAATATGACAGAAGATTTGATGTTTTAGCAATAAAGGTGATAATAAATTCAGTATCTAGACCAATTTGTAATGCACGATGCTGGAGATGGAAGTAGTGCCACATACAAACTTTTATTTTTCACAATATACATCTCCGAGCTGATTTTCATTCAAGTACACAATTTACAGTTTCAATGAGAATACAGTATTTGCATGTATATTAATAAACATTTCTCTCTCTGACACTATATTTTGTACACAGTTACAGTTTTTATTATGTATTACAGTTACATCCAGGCTACATGTACATATTGGTATTCAATATTTTTTAGTGTAGGATATATTTTATTTCTTTAATTTTCGGTAGGGTATACTCCCTTTACCGGCGAACTTGAATATGCTTGCTAATAAATGCTAACAATTTGTTGGCACTGTTACCTTTTGTATATGTTTACCACATGACTATTAGGTTTTAGCTATTCATCAAATGTTCTAGGGGGAACCCTGCCCCTTGTAATTTCTGAAATTTTAATAATCTAACAGTTTATTATAGGCGAATAACATTTTGCTTGTTACCGCCAACCATGCATGCGCTGAAAACGGCTCCCAAAGCAAAACAAATGCACATGTCCATTGGTTTTACCTACATGTGCAACACACAATTTCTGCATTTCTATTATTTTGAAATAAAAATAAACATGTCGGCATAAATATGATCCCAGGTAAAGGTGCAATCTACATTTTAATCTAGAGTAATGCAATAATAGTCCAAATTTCATGCAAATTAATATAAATTTTTTAACTCTGTAGTTTTCAAATGCTCTGGGAAACTGACTCTGCGCTAGCTAGTTTGAAATCTAGATTTGTCTAGATCTAAATGTAGATGGGGTAAGATGTGCAGACCCTCATTATCTTCTGGATCCCTCTTGGCCTATATGCATGGAGCAGTGTTAGCGAGCCAAAACACGTTTAGACAGGATTTCTGGTTTAGCGCCGAAAAGTCGCTATGCATGAGTCAGTGATAGGCCTAACACCACATGCTTAAACTAGGTTACGCTAAACCAGAAAAATAGCAGGTTTACTGGCGGTGTTAGGTACCGATTAGGGCCAAATCTATTCAATGCTGTCATATTTAACAGAGTTACATAGTCAAATAGTGATATTTGATTAAATTAACCCTAAAATCGAAGCAAGATTAACGCTGCCGCCGCAATGGTGGCAATATTAATAGTTTCGAATCGACGAAGGTAAAGTAAACAAATCGCCGCCGCCGCATGGACGTCGATATCCATACTGTCCATCGCCGCCGACGCAGCGGCGGCAATATATTAGGCCCAAATCTATTCAATGCTATCATATTTAACAGAATTACATACGCAATAAGTGAAATTTCATGAAATTAACCCTAAATTCGAAGCAATATTAACGCTGCCGCCGCAGTGGCGGCGATATTAATATTGTCAAATCGAATCGATGAATGTAAACTAAACAAATCGCCGCCGCCCGCCGGCTACAGCCGCAGCGGGATTTCCCAAATCTATAAATAAATTCACGTTCTCGAGATCACATCTAACTGTTAAGGTATGTATGTGATGCGTTACCCACACATTCAGATTGCATTTCTGATTTGGCTCTTCTCCATCTGCTTAACACCCAATGTTGTTTGGTAAGATCCCTAACTTGGATCCTCTCCACTGGTTTGGTGTACAATGCCTCCTCGTTGGGTCCTTGGTTTGGATCCTCTCTCTTGTCTTACAGATGGTGTACATCATGGCCATCTCGTCCAGTAGTGTTGCAATACCCATACAAAAGAAATGTCAGCAATGCTTTAATCTTGATTATATTAAACCTTGTTCAGACAGCAAAATAGGTTTATCTAGGAGAGTTACGTGGTGTTGATTCCAATGCTAATGCTTAGGCCTGCAATTTGACTTCATGGGAGACACAATATATTACAATTTTAAAAGACTAAACAGGAACATAAGATGATAACTAATACAAACATAACTGTCTAGTGGGGTTGGCAAATTTTGAAAAAAAACATATTCAGGGAAGGTACATGGGGTTCGTTCCAATGCTAATGCTTAGGCCTGCAATTTGACTTCGTGGTAGACACAATATATTAAAAAATAGTTTCAACTAAACAGGAACATAAGATGATAACTATTAGAACTATAATTGTCTAGGTGGGGTTGGCACATTACAAAAAATATGTATTCAGGTAAGCTACATGGAGCTGGTTCTAATGCTAATGTTTAGGCCTGCCATTTGACTTCATGGTAGCTACAATATATTAAAATTTTGAAAAACTAAACAGGAACAGAGGATGATAACTACAACAAATATACCTGTCTAGGGGTGGTTGGCACATTTAGACAAATATATATGTCTGTGGTAGGACAAGGTAAGGTAACAAACATTAAATGTGAGGGTAGTAAATGATGAACAATAAATAGATCCATGGGATGTATTACATTATTTATTTATATTAATACACCATAGTTCTATGGAACATTTACATAAATATAATTCACATTGCAGCTGGATACAGCCAATACTTTCTCAGACTTGTTCATCCTTCATGAATCATTATTGAATAAATATTTATTACTGATCATGGATAATTTAAATATTGACAGGGCTGTAAAACATAATAAATCAGGGATGAAAGTGGTCTCTGGGAAAAAAAGGGGAAATGCGGGTATTCTACCATAGGTTTAGCATCGTCAGGGAATCGCGGAAAATATCCGGAAGTCAGGTTTAATATATATTGCTATACACTGATAGTTCTGCGGCGTCTGCACCACATATTAGTATACGGTGATGATGCTCCAGGATTGAAAAATCCAGGAAATCCGCGGATTCGCTGAGATCTTTCATCCCTGATAAATAAGTGGTGGAAACCAAATGACCCACTTACCCACATATAGACAGACGACCAGTACCTGAGAAGGTAGATCTCCACCGTCTTCATCATCTCTGTTGTCGAGTACAGGTAGTTTGTGAAATAGAAGCTGTTCTCATCAATCACTGCAATGTCATTGGCGCTGAACAAACACAGAGACTAACAGTTACAAACCATAAACAGGAAGCAAGAAACCCAAAATTATTACTGAAAAAGACAGCTTGTTAATAACTTAAAAAGTGTCCCCAGAGCAAAACAAAAAGTAACACATGCCACAACACGATCAGGACTGCAACAGGTATGCACCTTTTTTGGCACTCTTACCTCTGCCTCTAATGACAATCCTACTGATTATGACATATCGTTCTTTACCTTGGCAGCTGATCTCATATAGGCCTATGATCTTATACTTAACTGACACTTTGAGAATGACACTTGACTTCAGTGATTTGTTGATTTAGTTTTTTTGGTCAATTATGGACTATGTTGTGAACACTATCAATCGGTCATGGATTTCCTTACTAATTAACCACAAATCATGTCACTAATTTTGTTTCAAATGTCATTATATTTAATTATATCAGTAGAACATGAAATAAACTAGCTTTACTCCAAATTCCCACAAGATATCTCAATTATTAAAGAAATTACGTGCATTTTCCAATTTCCGTCACATAAATCTAGATATATAGAAGGTGGAGTTTGAGTTTTGAGTTTTGAAATCAAGTCAAATCTTCTGAATGTGCACAGACACACTGCACACAGTCTCACAGAAAATCTAAACGGATTTGCAAATTGTAAACATGAGGTTGTAGATGGACATTTTATCTACATCATAGGCTGAAATTCATGGGGATACCCCCTAAGAGGCACTGAAAAGAAAGCATTTTGAGGGACCCCTCTGTTATCAGAACGATTTTTCCAGGAACAGATATTTGGCAGAAAACGGCCGTCGCGTAGCGCACGGACGTGCACGTAAATAATTTAGGCAACAGCTAAAGTAAGTGAAACATCATACTCAGCTGACGCTGTTATGCTGATGTTAGTTTGTTACATACTTACTTAAATGTATAAAATTGAGTGATACAAACAGAATCAGCTACATTTCTTACCATGAACCTACCTTTGCTAGCCAGAATAGACCAAATTAGTAAATATGAATCATGAAAAAGTCACCAGCTCAGCAGGGACGGCCATTTTGTAAATAAGAAAGCACAGCTCCGCAGCAACTTAAGAGCAAGGCTCTTATTGGCTGAACCTTTGGGCCCAAGAATCGTTTATGAGGTTGTATCTGATTGGATCCGACGTTCTGAGTCGTGAGCGTGCTCAGCACGGGAGGCATGCGCGCTACTGATTCGGCCATTGCACCCGGTGCATAGAATGAGATACTAAGTCAATCTAATTAAATTTGGTTAGTTTTGACAAGCATGACATTAATTTGACATCTTTACACTTTGAATATCTCCGAATATATAGGGTCACTCTCCTGAAAACCGGCCAGAAGTGTCACATGGAGAGCTAAAATCTAATATCTGAATTTTTAACATTTTTTTGGTTGCAAATGAAAGCTGGAAATCTCCCCTTTACATCTATCAAAATTATTAAATTGATGAGAGATACAAAATAAAGGTGTCGGCAGTCCCTGATTAAGCTATGTCATATGGCAGTAACACTTGTGTTGCTCAGACGTAGCACAGTGCAGAGACATGAGCGTGTAGTGTCTTTTTTTGCTGTTGTACATTATGCATGTTGCCGGTAACATGATTAATTCATGACATTGGAGACCATTTTAGTGTTGCTTAGTGAAATACCAAGTCACGTTGACATGGTATTCACGGGATGCCTATAGCATCATAGCATAGCTGTCACTAAAGCCGTGTTCACACGGGCAAAATCTAAAGCGATTCAGCCAAGGCGAATACTAGGAATCGAATTAGCGGCCCGTTCATCGATATCTGCGCATGAGCAAGTCCAGTCTGACCAGCGCCAGTTTTCGGTTAGGCGACGTCACCACGAGAGAGTGGGTTCGACCTAGATATGTATGTACTGAATCGTATTGGTTTGGAACGGTCAAAACTTCTGCTAGGCACTGACACCCTAAAAATAAATGATGAAAAAAATATCTGTGCACAGCTAGCAGTTTCACAGAGCAAATTTACCGGAAAGTCAACACACTCAGGTCTCGACTGTCACGTCCTTAATCCGCCTCAAGTAAGTCGGTTGCATTCACACGGGCAAAATAAATCGATTCACACAAATCGATTTACGTAAGCAACCTCTACAAGTGGTTTACAATATGCGGATCACAGAAATCGATTCAGCCCTAATTCGACTCAGACGCCCGTTCACACGCGAAATGTGCGTCGAACTAGGCAAGTCACTTTCTACGAATCGATTTACATTGCCCATGTGAACACGGTTTAAGGGAACAAAGCCTTCTTGGTATGGCATCGCTAACGGTCTAGCACTCACTACTGAAGCAGCAAGCCGGACGGATCGATTTAAAATATATTCCACCGTTATAGGCAGTTCAGTGGTCAGAAAAAAAGAGCTGAGATGCCGCAGTTGAAAGGAACTAGACATATCTTTAAGTCACGGAAGAGAGTATCGATAGAGGGTGACAGTAGAGGTGTCGGGTGTTCTTCACGAGAAAAGCCGACGCGTAGGAGGTCAGAAGTGGCTTCTACTTCTCAGAGTTTTGTGACCTCAGTGCCATCTGAAGTGAGTCTGTCCATGGTAACTGCTTCTTAAGAAAATGTTGTGAACTAGATGTTTGCCTGTCTGTAACCGTTTACACAAAAATAGTTTCTGAATACCAGAACTGTTGAAATGCTGGCTTCCTGTAATAAAAGTTTGTTGCACTACTTCTGTCTCCATCATCGTGAATTAGTTGTTTAAGCAGGGGAAATTTCAGTCACAGACGACTGGTCTTCCTCATTACACTGCCCCTTGCCCTATCCTAGTAATGCCAAGCGTCTGGCTAGGAAGCGACAAGTATCAATTTTAAAGTTTATCTCAGTTCATTTTGAACATTAAATCTACAGTATATAGTTATGAGTAAGTAACTAGCAGACTCTGTGCAGGAAACTCAGTGGTCGAAGGGAGGCATGTTGACACTGTGTCATGTATCCTTGCCGGGGACTGTGGGATGGACATATATTTTGGAGTGATCAAAGTAGAGACATAGCTGGTTTTCAGATGGAGTAGAAAAGCCCTTGTTTATATCAGGAACTGTGGTACATGTAAACTACAGTTTCTTAGTAGTAGCAACTGAAATGGATATACAACATTCCTTCCCCTTTAGTTTGGAAGTACACATGGCTACTTTAACTGTTACAAGTCTTATTAATGTTTCCCATAGTCAGTATGATAAGTCTGAAATCCCATATGTTATATATAGACCTGCTTAACTAGATGTTTAATTTGATATAATAATTTTAATTATTAGGCTGAAACACTAGCTCGGGCAACCTTAGGTTACCACCACAATGTGCTGCAGGGATTATTATGCCCTGTGTGATGAGTGCAACACTGTCACTGACTGTTCCGAAGTACTTATAGGTTTAACTTCTTGGGAGGTTTAATCACACGACCTGAACGATGTATCACTTGGGGACTGGTTTCAATTACATGGGGACTTGCATCACTAGGAGCAGCAGCTTTAGTCACTGTCTCTTCTGGTGGTACCTGTCCAGTAGTTGTCACTTTTTCATCAACATGTGTCTCTACTAATGCTGGCATCGGAGCAACACACATTGTTGGTGTTGACTCATCACTTGTCACAACCGGTGCTTGCTCTCTCTCTATGTTGTCATTCTCCTCTGGACGTCTGGTCTTGAGGTGATCTTGATGTCTCCTCCACAGTCTGCCATCTCATAGTCTGACCAAATACGACACTGGACCCAGTTGTTGTTCCAGCACTCCTTGCATCCATTTGGGACTACCTTGAAAGTTCATTGCCCAGACTGGATCTCCTGCATAGAACTCTCGGTCCTTGGCATGCATGTTGTGCCTTTGCATATCATATCCTTGTTTAGTCAGAACTCGTTGATGCAGTGATGGCTGTATTAAGTCCAGTCTGGTTCTTTGCTTATACTTCATAACCAAATCCGCCGGTGCCTGACCTGTTGTGCTCTGAGGTGTGATGCGATACATTGATAAGAAGCGATATACTCGATCTTCCAACTTCCCAGAGCTCTTCTTAAGACCTCTCTTTACTGTCTGTACTGCCCTTTCAGCTAATCCATTGCTTGCTGGATGATAGGGTGAAACAGTAACATGCTTAATACCATTTGCCTTACAAAACTTCTGAAATTCTTCACTAGTGAAACATGAGCCATTGTCTGACCCGATGGTTGTTGGAAGGCCCAACATTGCAAATGTCTGTCTGAGTTTTGTAAGAGTTATGTTGGTGGTAGCAGTGGATACGACATGAGCGTCAATGAACTTACTGTGTGCATCCACGATCACCAATATCATATGTCCTTCAAATGGTCCTGCCTAGTCCACATGCACCCGATGCCATGGTTGTCCTGGCCACTCCCATGGATGCAATGGTGCGCTAGGTGGTATGTTGTTGTGTAGTTGACATACCTGACAATCTCTGATTTTATTTTCAATTTCTTAATTTAATCCTGGCCACCACAAGTAACTGCGTGCCAATCCTTTCATTCGTACTATGCCTGGATGTGTGAAATGTAGTTCATCCAACATAGTATCTCGTGCTTGTGGTGGAACAACCACTCGTGTTCCCCACATGAGTACACCTTGTTGTATACTCAACTCTTCTTTGCGACTGTTGTACGGTGCAAATTCTCTACCAGTCTCGGATGGCCATCCCTGTTCTATGAACTGTCATACTTGCACTAAAATGGGATCTTTTAGTGTCCACTGTGCAATCTTTTTAGCTGTAACAGGTGATTCATCCAGCATATTCAATGCTAAGATGACTTCTTCTGGAACCGGCACCTCCAGTGGGGCACCCATTGATGGTAATCTACTCATTCCATCTGCATGACCCATCTTTGTACCTGGCGTATGTTCGAGTATGTACTGGTAATTACTAAGCGTTAAAGCCCAACGTTGTATGCGTGCACTAGCCATCGCTGGAATTTGCTTATCCTCTTTCAGAAGACCCAGGAGAGGTTTGTGATCTGTTTGAAGTAGAAATTCTCGCCCATACAAGTACTTGTGAAATTTGGTTACTCCATATACCATAGCTAAAGCTTCTTTTTCCACTTGTCCATAGTTCTTCTCAGCCGGAGAAAGTGTTTGTGATGCGTAGGCAATTGGTCGATCCCTACCATCTGGCAACCGGTGGGATAGAACACTTCCTAGGCCATACGGTGAAGCATCGTTACTCAGCACAATGGGTAGTTTAGGATCATAGTGCACCAGCAATTGTGATGATCCAAGTAATGCTTTTGAGTCCTTAAATGCCTTGCTTTCCTGTGCACCCCATGTCCATGTATTTCCCTTTTTTAAGCACTTGTGTAGTGGAGCAAGTAGGGTACTCAAGTTCCTCAAGAAGTTATGGTAATAGTGAATCAAACCAAGATAACTCCTAAGTTCCTTTTCATTCTTTGGTTCTGGAGCATTTATAATTGCCATCACCTTATCCTTGGTGGGATGGATGCCTTCAGCATCAGTCTTGTGCCCCAAGTATGTACAAGATGTTTGACGAAATATGCACTTACTTTCCTTTAGACGTAATCCAGCATCTTGCAAGCGTGTAAGCACCATTTCTAGGTTCTGATCATGCTCTTCTGCAGTACGTCCTGTTACTAACACATCATCCAAGTACACTGCTGTCATCGGTATATTTTGAAGTAACTGTTCCATAATTCGCTGGAAAATGCCTGGACTAGATGAAACTCCAAAAGGTAAGCGTTCATACACAAAGAGACCTTTTGATGTGTTGATGGTTGTTAACCTCTGCGAGTCTTTAACCAGTACTACTTGTTGGTATGCATGACTGAGGTCGAGTTTTGAGTACAACTGACCTCCTGAAAGTTTTGCCTAAATATCGTTGATATTTGGTATAGGATATTTGTCTACTTTCACAGCACAGTTGATTGTCACTTTGTAGTCCCCACAGATTCTCACTTCTCCCGTGGACTTAAGTACTGGTACCATGGGTGCAGCCCACTCTGCAAATTCAACAGGACGAATTACACCAGTTTGTTGAAGTCTATCCAATTCTTCTTCTACTTTAGCTCGGAGTGCTAGTGGTACTGTACATACTTTCACATACATTGGTTTTACGGTATCATCTATGTAAAACTTTGCAGTTACACCTTTCAATGTTCCAAGACCTTCTTGGAAAACAGCCTGATATGGACGAAGAATATCATCCTTGTTCACTTGATTTACTGTAGCCCAGTTGAGTTTGAGCACTGCCAACGAATCTCGACCCAGTAGATTCGGTCCAGTACCTGGGACTACCAATATTGCCAACCATTTCTGTTGACCTCCATGACTGCCTTGTGCAGTAGTCTTGCCCAATGGTTTAATGAACTCGCCTGCATATGTGCGTAGCTTTGGCAAGTTATCGTCATTCAACACTAAGTGTGGAGCCAACGCTGTAAGTTTTGTCCACTGTTTTTCAGAAACTATAGTTGAGGATGCACCTGTGTCTATTTCCATGGACATAGGAATTCCTTCCATTTCCTCTGTGCACATATATGGATTTACCTGACATACTTGACTAGCCGTGTGGAACAGACTTAGGTTATATGTGCCTTCGGTAATATCACCTGAGTCAGTGATCTCATCAGTCTGTGACATGCTATCCTCTGATGATTCCTTCAAAAAGTTTGTGTTCTGTCCTAATATGCAAACCTTAGAAAAGTGATTTTTCTTATGACACTTGTGACACTCTCTTCCCCACGCTCTACATTCCTTCTTCCTATCATGTGGACTGCCACCACACCCGACGCATTTACTGTGATGAGGTTGTGAGTTGTGGTGTTGTGCTGCCCTGTGCTGGGATGTAGTCACTTGGTGGAAACCTCCACGTCTATCGCTCCCTCTCCAGAGTGGTGGATGGGTATTCTGCTGCAACACATGAATTGCAACTGACTCTGAGTTACTGATAACTTTTGATTGCTGTGTTGTTGCTTCCAACGTTCTTCCAAATATGAGACAGTCCTTTCTCTCTCACTTTCTTGAGGTGACATGTTTGCACGATCTGAGACTTGACCTCCTGATCCTTATCATGAAACTCACAGTTCTTTGCTAATCCCTGCAATCTAGCATGGAACTGATCCAAGGTTTCCAATGCCTGTTGTTTCGCCTGTCTGATTGTGAAGACCTCAAATTCAACATTTCTTCTGGGTGCAAAATAAGCTGTTAATTTTGTCTTTGTTTGCAGCAAAGTGTCACCTCCTACAATCCCAATACTTTCACTCAGATCAAATACAGGTTCACCAGCATAATGTAGCAACATAGCTTTACATCTAGCGTCATTGTCAATCATCCTCAATGTCTTTTGCCACAATGAAATTGTCAAACCATCGCAACCAACGTTCCCATCTCGCCCCCACACTGTCAAGTGGTTCCAGTGAGAATGGTGTTAAGCTCTCATGCTCCATATTTACCAACTGTGTAATATCTTTTGACCAGTCCAAACTATTATAAGTAATCAGTGTTTAAGTGACAGATAGTCTTAAGCATTCAAACAGTTGTAGCTCGCCTTCTCTTTGTCGGATCGCCTCGTGGTTGCCTGTCTTTAGTCTATATTCTTGATCCTCGTCGCCAATTATGTCATGTATCCTTGCCGGGGAGTGTGGGATGGACATATATTTTGGAGTGATCAAAGTAGAGACATGGCTGGTTTTCAGATGGAGTAGAAAAGCCCTTGTTTATATCAGGAACTGTGGTACATGTAAAATACAGTTTCTTAGTAGTAGCAACTGAAATGGATATACAACACACTGTCCTGAACCAGGCTGGAGTACTCAATCACTAGGGCACAAGGGCACTGGTGGGATGGATGTTGGCCGGAGTGTGGGCTGGGGTGTAGGCACAGGAAGGGATGCTCTGGGTGTGTGGGTACTGATTGTACTGATTGTGCTGATTAGAAAGAGTCGGAAATACATGGGAATAGCTACTGGTAAACAGAATACACGGAAGGACGACTTGGTTTGTGTTTATCTTGAGAACCCATAAACACATTGAAGGATGCATGATGTGGAGCTTAGGACATGACCATCCCAAAAGACGCATGCAGGGGAGCTGAGGACACAGCAGTCCAGAGGCAAAATGGTAAACAGAAAGGGGTATATAAGGGGAGTGTAGAACCATTTAAAGGCAGTTCCACACTGAAGCTCAAAGGACGATGGTGTTGTTCATTCCTTGGGGGACTGACTGGGCAACAAGCAGCAGCAGCAGAAGTGGTTATGTAGGAGCATAAGCCAAGCAGCAGCAGAGGCAGGGTTATGCAGGAGCATAATCCATAGAGACACGAGACGACTCAGTAAAATGAACCCATGACACCACGGCAAAGGCTAACAGGGTTCTGACTTTACAACATGTTTAGGACACCACACAGTCTGCTTAATTAAAATCTAAGCAGAATTAAATAATTTCACCTAGAAGCATATTAATAATGGCATAATATAGAGAAATATTTAGCACTAATATTGATTAAAAAAATAAATTCCCAGCCATACTTTAAGCACCAGTCACACCTCACTGGATTGGGAAATGGACAGAAAACGAACAATTTTTTTTGTGTCCGTACAAGTTTTGAACATGCACAAAACTAAGAACAGATGCCGCTGGACTGACGACTACGGTTCTTGTCCGGTTTGAGTCTGTTTAGTCCGCTTACCGTACGTTGGCTATCCGTTCATGTCCTTTTCATGTCTGCTCGTAGACCCGATGTCACAACACTTTGACACATTTTGATTCTTATCACCGCCGGACTAGACAATTCTGTCCCTTGCTCAATCCGGCGAGGTGTGACTGGGCCTTTATTCACTGAATAACTAACTAGTGTACAATATTTGTGTGGCATCCAGACACTACTGGTTACATCTGTGATGGAAATTTGTAATGTTATTTCTGAGGACATCAAATACATTTTTAACAAATCTAAGCATGTTAATAAATACTTCCTTTTGATTTGGGAACTGTTTCGTTTCATATATCAATGCAATACAATATGTTAGTAAGGATCCAACGATGTCCAGTGTGTCATGTTACAAATGGCTGACTGTAAAACGGTTTTTTAAATATATTTTTAATTTTTTTATTGAGGCTGTATTTATACTGTCCATAGCATATAAGCCCGGGTACCCAGGCTTGTTTTCAATGCTGGCCAGTTGTAGTGTTGGTGTTATCTTACCACACAGTGGCTGCTGATAAGGTATTTGATTGCCTGCATTTCAGTAGCAGATAGATAATTGGTTGGTATGGTTAATAGCCTATGTTAGTTTTTTTGGGATTTTCTTGGCATATATGTATTTATTTTTTCTACTCTTATTACTACACTAGCCTACTCCTATTTACATATAGGCTTGTACGTAGCTGTGTGGTGTGCTATCTGGCTACTTTTGGCATGGTTACCTTCCATTGGGCGTCCCACTGGTGGGCCGTGACATATCACATGCCCCTTTGCAGTGCAGCTTAGTGGGGGTTTCCTAGCCTTATTTTGCACAGATATTTTTTGTAAGTTTTTAGGTCAGGAATTTGTCATTCCTTTACCGTTTGGGCATTCCACACCTTGGCAGCCATTTCCAGCGTGCTTCTCTCATGAGCTTTTATTTGGCTTCTGGTCTGCTTTAGTAGTGGCACATTATTTGCTCTAGTAGCCCTTTGTGGTTTTGTTAGAAGTTTAATGTTTTGACTATAGCTATATGCTAATGTTTTCAAATGAATTATTCTCCTATTTTCTAGTAATTTCACATTGGTTCTTTTGTGTATGTCATAGGTGGGGTGCAGCTTGTCTACTCTTAGACAGATTTTTAGGGCTCTGTGCTGCAGTGTTTGCAGTTTTTTTAGTAGTTCTTTTCTCGCACCCATGTAGTTTACATCTCCATAGTCAAAATAGGGGAGCACCATGCCCTTGAAGATTTTTATTGACATTTCTTGTGTCATCTAGTCTCTTAGCTTTGCAAATAGCCACAGTTTGTGGTTTACTTTTTGTATAATTTTATTTATACATAGGTTGTAGTTTAGTTGGCTGTCCAACTCAAGGCCTAGGTATTTGTAATGGGATACATTTTCTAGTGTTTGGTTTCCTAACTTACAGTGTAGTTTTCTTTCTGGCATTTGTTTATGTGAGAAGAGTACTGTTTTTGATTTGCTTGTGTTGATGTGATGGTTATTTTGTTTGGACTCACACCACTCATCTAGTTTTAGTAGGAGTTTATTTAGTTTAGTTATTACCTCCTCTTCTGTGGTGCCATTTGCGTATATGACTGTGTCATCTGCATATAGTTGGAGGCATTCAGTTTGCAACCATTTTTCAAGATCGTTTATATAGATTATAAAGAGTAGTGGCCCTAACACTGACCCTTGGGGTACACCACATGTGACAGGTTGGTTGTCTGATAGTGTATTGCTTATTTTTGTTTTCTGTTGCCTGTTGTTCAGGTAGCATCTTATCCAATCCATAGTGTTGGATTTTATGCCCATGGTTTTTAGTTTTTCCAGTAGTATTTTGTGGTCTACTGTGTCAAATGCTTTGCTGAAGTCAATGAAGGCAGCTCCAACTAATTGTTTTTGGTTCAGTGATGCCATTATGTCATTTGTTAGGTTAGCTATTGTTTTAGATGTGGAGTGCAGTTTCCTGAAGCCCCCTTGTCTTTCGTTTAGTATATCGGTTTTTTTCCAGGTGTTCATTGATGTGTTTATGTAACACTTTTTCAATGAGCTTGCCTGGGGTTTGAAGAATTGATATTGGCCTGTAGTTTCCCATGTTTTGTTTGTCTCCACCTTTGTGAATGGGAGTGATGGTTGCCATTTTCCAGGCTGAGATAAAACGCCCCTGCTCAAAGGAGATGTTGAATAGGTCTACTATGGTGGCCGGGATGGCTTGGAGTGCCTCTTTCAGTAGTTTGGTTGGTATTTCATCTATACCACTTGGTTGGTACAAAAACACTTCATAACTATAAAGCCCAAAGTAGCACGCAGTTTTTTTTTTCTCCTTTATTTCTTACATCAAATCTGAACATGAATATGAAAAGTGTAAGGGAACAAATTTGTAGAACGTTTTTTTATTGATGTTTTAAAATGTAATCCCATGCTGACCAGTTTTCAGGAGAGTCACAAATGTGTTTATGCGAGTATATCTGCGCTATAGTAGTAATAATAATTAACGAGAAGACACAAATACAGTTTGGAGTGAGTACTATCCTCTGGCTGGCCTCTAAGACCCCAATCTCTTTATTTAAAAAGAAAATTTTGGCAGAAGTGACCAACCGGTAGTGGGACAGGAAGGATCAGCTGACCGGCTACCTTCGCTTACCTGTCCCAACAGACAACTGTGCACCAAGTCGCTCTAACCGCGTTGCACAGAACCTTCCAGAACCCCAGAGATTCAAGCCAGGAAAAACCTCTGACCGCTTAGCATAATACTTGTATAAAGGTGAACATTTATACATACACATTATCTGCGCTATAGTAGTAATAATAATTAACGAGAAGACACAAATACAGTTTGGAGTGAGTACTATCCTCTGGCTGGCCTCTAAGACCCAAAACACCCAACCATGAGGTCATCCAGCAAGTTGTAATGCGACCCGCATGTCCAGTGCCAGGCGCTCTTCCACCGACAATGCGAGATACTGGAACACCGCATCAGACTTCCAATCACCCCTCTCCATTATCTCCTGAATCGAAGCCCCACACATGCGCAAATAAGTTGCACCCCCTCGACGCAAACTATGAGTCGAAAATTTGTCCGCCTCCAGCCCCGCCCTCCTACAGGCATTCTTAATCACCTCCTGATAATACTTGTAAACAAGTGGCACACTGTTGCCCTTCCTAGGCATCCGAAATGCCAATGCGTCGGCCGGTGCTGGGCATTGCTCGATGTGCGCTTCATACCAATGGACCGCACATAACCTGACATCCTTCACCCTAGCAATAGGAATGAGGTGGACCCGCTGTTTAAATTGGTTTGTTTTTGATTTCTTTATGTGAACCATCATCCCCCAGACATGCAATACCACATCGCCCCGAACCAGAGAAGCATCTGAGCTGGTCACATGGCCCTTCCTAAGTAACCCTCTGAAGGACATCAACATAGCCGCCCTAACTGCCGTATGTGCTTCGTTTGCATGCAAATGTTCAAATATCTGAATCAAAAGGTTTGGCAAAATCGGTGAGGCCTGCTTCACCGAATCGCCCTTAAGCCTCCTAATGCCCATAATGCATTTTTTTAATTGATGACTTTCATAGTCCACTGGGTCAAACCCCAAATCCTTTAGATGATTACTCAGAGCACTGATATAATTACGAATAGACGAGTAACACAGGCGGCGTGCCAGATAAGTAATGTACAGGCATGTCTGATCCAGCCCACACGGATATGGGCTTAACCTGTCTGAAAAAACTTCGCAAAAGTCCAAGTATGCTTTAACTTGAGTACTACGGGTGCATGTCGTCGACACAGCATATTGACTCTCCTCGAATGTCCTGCGTTCCTCCAACAGCATGTTCCAATCTGTAGGATTGTTAATTTAAAATTATTAAGAGAGTCATAACCTCCAAGATCATTGAACAATTACACAAATCAACGATCAAAGATGTGATGGCAGCACATCACCTTGGCAACGTCCGCATCCCTAATACGGGCGACATTCTTAAATTCATCCAAACGGCTTAGACTGTCACAGATGATGTTCACTTTTGTATTAATATATACAGCTTGTATGTGGAAATTAAGATTAATAGACTTCCAGAATAACCTTCTCAGCCATTGCATCGATGTTTTATTTTTACTGCGGCCAGTATTAATGGCTGCCATCACCTGAGTGTTATCAGTAATTATCACAACCGATCTATCAGCCCAGCTTCCTGACCATCTGTCAGCAGCCATGACTATCGGCCACATCTCCAATACGTTAATGTTTTTGGTATGGCAACCCTGGTCCAGAGCCTCCACGTGGTGGTGACCAAGCCAAGCCAATTCCCGGGAGTCCCTATTAGGAAAAACGCCTGCGAGCCAATCCCTGCCGCATAACGCCCCGAAATCCTAATAATGAGGCATCACTATATAAACTAATCAACGGTTCATTAGAAGGGATAATTTTTTTCTTACCGTTAAACTGTGCAGAAAATTCCAACCACCACCTCACATCTAAGCTAAAAATCCTCACTCAATACTACCTTATACCAAGGTTTCCTAATCGATGCTATTAGGTCATAAACCCGGCGCGAGAAGGTCCGGCCCCAGTGTACCACCTTGCAACAATGGGCCAGTATACCCCTAGACCTTCAAGTTCCCTCTTCGTTGCTTTCCGCCTTCGCAAAAATATTTTTAATTGATCCTTTAATTTTGATAATTTTTCCAAAGGCAATCTCAACTGCATCTGAACAGAATCAATTTCAATGCCCAAAAATGTCGCCACCTGTGAAGGTGCGGCAAGTTTTCTAAAACTAATATAGAATCCCATACGTCTCAATATAGCGATCAATCTCGACTGGGCTGCATTACATGACTCTCGATCTCGGGAATTGAGGCAAAAATCGTCCAAATAATTAACGCAGTGTAGAACACCTTCCCTAACTAGACATCGGACAGCGAAATCACTCAGTTTAGAAAAAACATAGGGACTACTACTAAGCCCCATGCATAATCTATTATCACACATATATACTACTCCTTCTCCAAAGTCCCAAGCCAATCCCTGCCTATCTCTGCAATTTGGATGTATATTTACCGCTCTATATGCGTTAGATATACCGACCGTAGAAATGTAGTCTCCTTCCTGCAAGCCCAGTGTTACCGACTCTATTGAATTGTAGCTAAACTTCACCTTACATTGGTCCTGTGTGTTCATTAACGCAAGCCCCACGGGGGCTAGAACAATCTATAACTGCTCTAAAATCATCGACCCCTTTAGGGACTCCCCCGATAGCATGTATGCATGAACACGGGGAATCCACAACAGTAATTAATCCCGCTTCTATCTCGTTAACTAGCCTGCGTGTCATAATGGGGGCAGTATCTTCCTTAGTAATCGAAGAATAATTCTTTTTATCATAACTACTATCACATTCATCATTTATTACTTTAAACCCGAACAATACCCCCCTCATTAGGTACTCCCAGTCCGGGTCGGTGTCGCCTCTGCAAAAGGCCTCCGCAAAAAAACCGACATGGTTTCAATTGGGCTGGGGCTTCAAGAATGCAGTATTCACATGCACAAACACCAAGCAAACATTCATCATATATATTCGTCAATTGCACAAAAGCACTGTCTGAGTAGCAATCAATTGCCATTATTGTATATATTTGTCCAACATCTATGAATCTATCACTGTCCGGGTGGATAACTTCAAACCAACCATTCGCATCAATGCTCACAGTCTCACTTAGCGGGAACGATATTCCCCGCTGAGAATGCTCCGGCTTGTGGCGCGGATCGGCCACAGTCTTGATTGTAGTCAACTTCCCCGTCACCAGCTGGTCACGCTTGACCGGCACCATACACCGCCTTGATTCGTGTAATTGTGGTCGCGAAGGGGAACAGTCATCCGTGAAACTATTTTTATCCATCACACCCGCCTCATACACACTCTCCTTGAGGCCAAAGTTCAAGACCCATTGGTCATTTGGGGTGACATATGTTATGTCAGATAAACCCGGTGCATATCCCCTCACATCACACACCTCCGCTATGAAGTGTGTTGACTTGTCGTCCTCAGCTGATAGCGTCGATACACACTCAGCTGAACTTCCTGGACCCAGTCGTCAATGTTGTAGTTTACAATGGTTACTGCCGTGCTCCTTGCTTTTACATAGTATACATGCATGATCCCAGCCACACATCTTGGCACCGCATCCGTCTTTATTATAATTAAAAGCGTAACATGCTCTTCTAGTCCTCACACCACTCTCGTAGCCCTTCCCGCCCTGACTGCGATTCTTCCATCCTTTCTTGGACTCTTTCAGTGATTTTGAATTATCTAAATTAAAATGTAATAACGATAATTCTTGGTCCCCATGTTTAAAATGTCTGAGACCTTTTTCCTTAACTTTTTCACGCACTGCCTTGTCGTAGCCACGGTAAGCCTCGGCGGTATAATTCATTGTTATAGCATGCATAGCCATATAGGCCAAGTGGCCCATATAACCGCGTATATCCTTTATCTTCATACCGACTTTCTCCGAGCGCTTCATGCCCCAAATGAGTGCTGCGTATAAAAGTTCAATAAAGTTAAGTTTTTTGATTTTCTTATCAGATTTTGTATATTTTCTAATGGAGAACTTACTCCTTTCTTTCCTTTTCTTCTTTTTCTTCCTCGACTTCGCACTGCTCTTACTCTCCCCAGACGTCTCACTTGCAGGCTCCGTTGTTGTAGATGTTGAGTTAGACTTATCGTCAGTCTCAATGGATGATATGCTTGAGGAATGCACCCTTGGAGGCCTTTCCAACACCAGGCGCGCTCTCCGGTCACGAGCACGCCTGACATGACCCTTGCTTCCCGCCATCTCCTCCTCGGTTGTTGAGTTCTCCAACGCTGCCCGCAGCTCTCTCTTTCGTCTCTCTCGGGCCCGCTCCTCCAGCCTTAGCCTCAACTCCTTTTCCTCATCGTCCTCCACCACCGCCACTGACTTGTCACGCTTTGCCTGCCGAGTCTTGACCTTCGAGTGGATCGCTGACATGGTAGCCGGTGTCAACTCCCCACCCGAACTTTCCAACTCCTCACAATTGTCCGCCTTAGTCTCTGGCTTCGTTGCTTTCTTCGGCAACTTAGCACGCCTGCATTTGTTGCCCCGAGGTGCCTCATGCTCCTCGCCACATGCTGCGCACAAATCCAAAGCCATTAGGATAGGCTGCTAGCCGGCATCAATGGAGTGAATTAGAGTCCACAATGGAGGAGGAGCACGCGTGCGACTCAAAAAATAATTCAGGTATCATACGAGTGTTGCTGCAACACGAAAGTCGCCCCACCTTTTTAAACATGGTCGTTGCAAAGCATCATGGACTTGTTGTTGTACATGTTGAAACATCAATGCATATCATAACCACACTTTCATATGTAGTCCTGGCTCCTCTATCCTATCATGTCACCGTGTTTACCGAGGTGATAGTAATCTTTAACACTCACCAGCTCCTTTCTTCATGTTAAGTAGTATATCGTGCTCATAATTAACTGAAATTATTCCCAGCAGTGGATAGTCAATAAAAGAAATTGTTAAGAAGCACTGGAACGTTCTTCACACTTGTTGTTTCAAGAAAATTCAGAAAGTCCGGAATTCGGACGACGAAATTCGGAACGTCCAGTGGGCCTCCTTGCATATTAAAGGCGTAACACTATCCCAGAATAGTCAATAATTAACAGAATTGTTAAGAAGCACTGGAACTTTCTTCACACTTGTTTCAAGAAAATTCAGAAACGTCCGGAACTCAGAACGATGAATTCGGAACGTCCACAGCCAGCCTCCTTGCAGACCCGGCCACCACCCACACACATCGATAACACAGCAAGTCGTGCGCAACAGTGTTGAAAACTAACAACGTATTACTTAGCTGTTCTATTCCAATGTTACAACGTCATCTCGATGTCAGGACAAGAGCAGGTGGTGACCGTATCAAAGACAATTTTGGCAGAAGTGACCAACCGGTAGTGGGACAGGAAGGATCAGCTGACCGGCTACCTTCGCTTACCTGTCCCAACAGACAACTGTGCACCAAGTCGCTCTAACCGCGTTGCACAGAACCTTCCAGAACCCCAGAGATTCAAGCCAGGAAAAACCTCTGACCGCTTAGCATAATACTTGTATAAAGGTGAACATTTATACATACACATAAAGGCGTGGAAGGGAATTATTGTTACTATATTACTGGTATATGTTATTATTCTGTACTGTGCCTCGACTCCACCCAAGTTACTGGTGGCGCCACCACTGGGCTTCCAGGTCACTAACGGTCGCTCAACATTGCCAGACACACCAGAGGATTACATAATATATATATATGTATTTTGTTGTTGGTAAAACAGTTTATTCCTCAGAAGATACATTTGTTCAGTGCCGAGGCACTGATCTTCCGGCTGTTTCCATTACATTGTAAATAGATAGTTCAGCGGGTACTTAGGTAGGGCATATTAGTAGATTATGAAGTTATATATGTAATTATATATATAATTATAATTATATATATAATGTGTCTTTCTTACAAACTGTATACCTCATAGAGGGTGCCACCTCTACCCTCGGCTGTTCCATGCAGGCAGGTGAGGGTGCAGGGGTAGCCAATAAGGGAAGCATTAGATATGTGGCGGGATAAAACGCTGGTTGGCTGGTTGTTGGAGATTTTCGTCCTGCAACATCTAAGGTCATATCAGGACGGATACCTACATACTTGTAACGGTGTGCACTCATGGCGACTTCATGGTGTTGCCCCCTTGGGGAATCCGGCCGCTGGCACTGTGACCCGATATCCCACTCAGTCACATTATTTAGTTTGTTGTTGTTTTACGTCCTAGCAACATCTAAGGTCATACTTATCCTCATATTGAGCTAACCAGTCCTTCCCTTATCCTATTAATGCCGAGTGCCAGGCTAGGAAGCGATAAGTATCAATTTATCATGCCACTCGCTCGGAAGTTATATATATATATGTGTTGTATATTATTTTATGGCAATCTGTATTTTTCACCTAAAATCCTGCATGAATAATAAGTCATAAACATATGTCTTGCATACCATAAAAAAGATGTGAATACAATTACATAATTTTATTACTCAAACATTATATATACTTCACATTAAAGCAAATATATTTCCTGTTTGAACTACTGTAATACATCGGTTTTACTATCCCTTCTCTCCACTCACCCATCCATTTTCAAAACAAAAGCTGCCAGCTACAGTCCTAGCCTCAGACCCCCGACCCCACCCCCGCCCCCACCCCCACAGTGACCTCAGCACTGAGTCACTTCTCACCCAGCCTCTGCACACCCCACCCCCCCCGTCACCCCCCACTGACCTCAGCACTCTACCTGGCCCAGTTCAGGTGCAGTGAGTCTACAACTCTCACCCCACATATCTGGTTATATAGACATAACAACTAAGCAGAGTTGTGCTTGGAGAGCATGCGTCGGGGTACGGTTCCCGTCGCCGCAAGTGTTGCTGCATTAAAGATGACTGCATCCCATATTGCATAGCAACCATCGATTTGTTACCAAACAGCTGCTACACTTGATAATACATCTAAATGATGTTCAACAGACCCCACAGGACCGGTGTAGCGATTTCCGAGGCACACCAGTTTGCCAGGGACACATCCATTCAAATGCATTGTTAACCGCCGTGAGCAAATCTTCATACAGAAGAAGTCAAATCCCAGATAGCACACAGCCGTCGGCCCGAGAGATATATATCTCTCAAATTACACCATCTATAAACAGATCGCTTGGTACACATATAGAAAACATATTTACCATAAAGACTATATTAAATTTATAAGGTTAGGGTTCTTGATTTCTATTATTTTTTAATAAAACTAACGTTTTGCACTGCGCATACCGTCAAACTCAAGGCATTGTCAATGGTCGTGAGCAATGTTCATACAGAAAATACAGAAGAAGTCAAATATCTCTCAAATTACACCATCTAGAAACAAATCCTTTGGTGCACATATAGAAAACATCTTTACCAAAAACATTATATTAAATTTATAAGGTTAGTGACGATGCTGTTCGATTTTGATGCATGTGCAGAAGCGATGTGTCCCTGGTAAACTGGTGTCTCTGGGAAACCGCAACACCGGCTCCCCCAGTGGCAAGTGGAAATATGTAAGTGGGCCACAGACCAGCATATACCCCCATGGTTGACTGGAGGTGCCCTATTGTTTGGAATGTATGGCTATACCATCACAGTACTAGCATGGCCAGTTCTGGCATGTTGCCATTTGTTGTAACTAATGAATTATTTCCTAATATTCATTCCTAATATACTCAAGCCGGTCAAAACGAAATGTCCTAGGAATATTCAGGAAGTTAGGTATAATTGTTTGCTTTCTAATGATGTATTCCAATATGGAAACCTCCCTAAGCTAAGTGTGTCACAGCGAGATTTGTCAAAGGGCACATTAATCTTATATAAAATTTGTTCTTCGTAATTCAATCAGATATCAAATAACCCCCATAGCCCAAACGAGGTAAGCTCTCCAACCTGGTAATCTACACAGTAGGGTTCAGTGTAGGTTAACTTCTCCATTCCAATGCTGCTTCGTGAATATCTTAGTTCTCAACTTTAAGCCGAGATTCCATTGTGCGTAATGTTTTGGCATTGCGGGTAATCAGGATCGCGAATACAGACCAAGGCGTGCCAGTACTAAGGACGTCTTTTTTGTGTTGCCGACTAGCGGAATTCGTTAGAACTATGTAACAACTCAAACGCCGACTGGCGGGTCTTTGCTAAACCTGGTCGCCGATCGGGTAAACAAGACTTGATGACGTATTACGCAGTACACTCGTACTGCCGATGCGCCCCTTTTCGGGTAGACTTTTGCTATATAAGGCGGCGCACCGACGGGGTTTGGTCATTACGACCAGAGGAGCCAGGAGACGATAACCAGCCTTAAATTGGCCTCCCACCCACCCTAGGTTTCAAGGTTATTATTGCCGGAAGTGATAGTGAGGATAAGCTCTCACTACCTATAAAGTACTTTCTCATGGCATGCGTATCAAACAGCCTCTGATAACCAAGTCCAACTCCCGGCCTTCACGAGGCGAAACTGTTTCTACTGACGGGAGAAGGGGCAAAGGCGGATCTCTGGCGCCTCAAAACCAGATGCTTCGGGCAGGTGGGGCTCGTCAATCTTGGCTGACTGCTCATCTAGGAGAAGGTAAACTCTGATTTAAAACCCCCGCTGCCGTGCGGCTAGTCCCATTTATGGGAAGACCAGAAGTTGGTAGTGCACACCAGCGGCCATACCGACTCAATTGTCGGCCTAAACTAAGTGCGGTGCGCATCAACTTTGTTGGTGTGGTCAGGGGATGTCACCCCTTCAAGTGCATGAAGACTGGAGCAGCAGATGAGTTAGAAGATCAATAGCTTTGAAGGTGTAACAGCAAGATGATGTGGCTCATCAGGGCACACTCTGACAAAGATGAGTAAGTGGCCAGTCACCTTGGAAAGGAAGGGGAACCTACCAAGTATTTACCCATAGTAAGCAATGGTAATTAATGGAAACAAATTTAGAGATGGAGACAACTCTGGTCCCTCTGCGGGGAAGCCTTCTAATAGCTACAGTGGAGGCACCTTTCCTTCAACTATTAAGAAACCTTGTAATGACAATGTAAACTCAAAGCCTAAAATAGGAAGGTATGCATCTGATGTCAGGCAACTGAAAACTGGAGGAAAGGTGCTAAAGATTGGTACATGGAATGTACGAACATTGTACAAACCAGGCCGATATGACAACCTGAAAGTGGAAATGACAGCGCTAAACCTTGACATCCTAGGTATAGCTGAGACGAGATGGACGGGTGACGGGAGGATAGGTGATAGTGAGGTAGATATGATATATTCTGGAGATGAAAAACATCAGTATGGCGTTGGAATTATGATGAAGAAGTCCATTGCCGCCACAATGATTGGATTCTGGCCAGTATCTGACAGAATTATTATGATGAAGCTGAGGGGAAAACCGTTCAATATAAACATTCTGCAAGTTTATGCACCAACCTCAGATCACGATGATGAAGAAGTCAACGAGTTCTATGACAGCATCAAAAAGGTAATGGAATACACCAAGTCTGGAGAAATAACAATTGTTATGGGCGATTGGAATGCGAAAGTTGGAGAACAACATGAATATCCAGTAACAGGAAGATTTGGCTTAGGTGAGAGAAATGATCGTGGTGAATACTTGATAAATTTCTGTTTGACATCAAAACTAGTAATTGCTAACACCTTATTTGAACATCCAAAGAGAAGACTATATACATGGAAGAGCCCTGGTGATGTATGTCGGAACCAGATCGATTACATTCTTGTCAACCAACGATATCGAAATTGTATCAAACAGGCAAGGACATATCCAGGTGCTGACATATATTCGGATCATAATCCAGTAGTAATCAGTATGGTAGTGAAATTGAAACAGCAGAACAAAATTAAAAACAACATTCAAATGGATATGAACATGTTAAAAGATGCAAAATACAGAACTAAGTATAATGTCTCTGTTCATAACAAATTCAGTGTACTGATGAATGAAGAAACTCCTCAGAGAGAGTATAACAACATTGAAATGGAATGGGAAGCTCTCAGAGAAAGCATGGTCAAGTCAGCAGAGGAGGTGTTACCAAATAAAAAACGAGAGACAAAGCAATCATGGATGACGCAAACCATACTAGAAAAGATGGCAGAAAGGAAGAAAGTGAAAACCACTGATCCACCTAAATACAAACACCTGAAGAATGAAATAGAAGATGAATGCAAAAAAGCTAAAGATGAATGGTGGAATAAGAAGTGTGAAGTAGTGGAACAACTTGAGTCTCAACATCGTTCAAGAGAGATGCACAAGAAAGTGAAAGAGATAACAGGTCAAGGATACAGACAGAGAAGCAGTAAATGTATCAAGAACAAAGACGGCAAAATGCTCTTTGAAGAAGATGAAATAAAGTCCAGATGGGAAGAATATGTAAACGAACTATACAATGATGACAGAGGGAACCCACCCACAATTGAGAAAGAAGATGGGAATATTATATTAGTATCAGAGGTTGAGAAGCCTATCAATGATCTAAAGGCAGGTAAGGCTCCTGGAAGTGACCAGATAACATCAGAAATGATAAAAGGACTAGATGAAGTGGGGATTCAAATCATTCATAAGCTAGTAACTGACATCTATGAGACTGAATTTATACCATTGAATATGAATGAATCCATATTTGTACGACTCCCAAAGAAGCTAAAACCAACATTGTGTACTGAGTACAGAACACTAAGCCTGATGAGTCATATGTTGAAGATGATCCTGAAAATAATTTTACTGAGAAACAGACAGAAAATTGAAGAACAAATCAGTAACGTACAAAGTGGGTTTATATCTGGAAGAGGTACACGTGAAGGGATTTTCAATATGAGAATGATTTGTGAACGTTATTGTGAAGTGAACCAGGATGCTTATGCCTGCTTTATTGACTATGAGAAGGCCTTCGACCGAGTCAATCATGAACTGTTAATCAAATGTTTACAAGATATTGGTGTCAATGGCAAAGACATTAAACTAATTGTGAACTTATACTGGACACAACGTGCATTTATAAAAATGGAGCAGGGCCTATCGGATGAAGTTATGATTAAACGAGGAGTTCGACAGGGGTGTGTATTGTCACCATGTCTATTTAACCTGTACACAGAGATGATTTTCAGACACATTGAAGATTGCAAGGGAGTGACAATAGGTGGCATGGACATCAACAATCTTAGATATGCCGATGACAGTGTAATACTAGCAGACAGTGAGAAAAACCTACAAGATATAGTGAATAGAATCAATAAAGCTGGAATACTATTCAACATGAAGATGAATGCCAGGAAGACCAAAACAATGGTTATAAGTAAAAAGACAGATAAACCAAATGTCAATATAACCATAGATGGCACAAACATAGAACAATTATCCAAATTCATATATCTCGGACAAAAGATTACAAATGATGGGAGATGTGAGGAAGAAATTAAAAGAAGGATAACAATAGCCCGAACAACATTCTCCAAAATGTATAGAGTGTTAACATCAAGTAAGATATTAATACAAACAAGGAAGCGTATTCTTCAGTGTTATGTGTGGTCTACTCTAATGTATGGGGCAGAGACATGGACAATCTCTAAGAAAATGTACAAACGTTTAGCAGCATTTGAGATGTGGACTTATCGAAGGATGATGAAAATATCATGGACAAAGAAGATCACCAACAAAGAAGTTCTCAGAAAAATTAAAAATAAGAAAAGCTTGTTTGCCACTATACAGACAAAGAAACTTATTTATTTTGGTCACATCATTCGTCAGAGTTCAATATACCGTACATTGTTGGAAGGGAAGGTGAATGGCAGCAGAGGGAGAGGGAGACCAAGAACATCATGGTTTACAAATATTTCACAGTGGACAGGCTTGAATTATTCACAGTCTATCAGAACAGCACAACATCGGGACAAGTGGAGAACCATTGCTTCCAACCCTCGACTAGAGGATGGAACTATTGATTGATTGATTGACCCACCCTACATGTGAAAGTGGAAAGTAGGGCCATACCATATCTAGCCTCGTTTCTTAAGCATTTGTGAGCTGACATTTGTATAACCTGACGTTTAACTTTGCCTTAATTAAAGATGCCATAACTATATTTGCTGTCTTCGCGTATTTCCTGATTAACGCATTGTGCATCATGCGATGTACGTCATGCGTAAGCTACATGCATTTGTAAGATACCACAAACACACTCATTGTCATAGCATGAATACAAAAACTTCCGAGCGAGTGGGGGGCGAAAGCCCCGGACATGTTTGCTTGTTAGTTGTTGTTTTATGTCCTAGCAACATCTAAGGTCATATCAGGACAGGTACCGACTTGTGACAGTGCGCACTTATGGTGACTTTATTGTGCTGCCCCACTGGAAGACCAGGCTGCCAGCACCATGACCTGATATCCCACTCAGTCACATTATCCTGACACTGAGCCAACCACTCCTTGTCCTATCCTAATAATGCCGAGCGCCAGGCTAGCAACCAACAATTATCAATTTTTTAAGTCATTGGTTTGACCCGACCAGGGTTCGAACCCATGACCCCATGATCTACCAACACTCATTCGGCAAGCCCGTCTGGTCCCCCCACCCAGGAGGGGGGTGGCCTGGAATGCAAAGAGATGTGGGTTCGAGTCCCGCTCTAGGCACAATATTTCCCATTTTCATCACCACCACAACACTGGTTGCCGTGACCATGATCCTGTACAAGCTACAAGCTGTATAGTTGTTGAACCTACCCTGTGTATGTAAGTGCATTGCATTGCCTGTATGTATGTAATTGTAAGCATTAAAAGACTTACAATTCCAGGGGGACGAGTGTAGTGGTCTGCACTGACCTCTCAGGCAAGGACCCGCATAGACAGGTAGGCATGGGTAGTGTGTTGATATCAGGGAGCCTAGGTGGTGTAATGGTTAGCACACTGGCCTGGAATGCAAAGAGATGTGGGTTCGAATCCCGCTCTAGGCGCAATATTTCCCATTTTCATCACCCCCACGACAGTCATGTTAAATCTCTATCAACCAAAATAATAAATTGAGTCTAAGTAGTCGTGTTAATGGATAAGGTATATCTGACTTCGAATCAGAAGATTGCGAGTTTGAGTCTCGTCGTGGTCACCATATTGTAAAGTCGCCGGCTGGTGGTGTGGGTGGTGTGGACAAGCCAAGAGAAATCAATAAAGGTAATGAAGGCAAGTAGGTAAAGAGTGAATGTAGGAGAGTGAGACTCCTTGATTTATTATCTTATATATAGGTTTCTAGAATCCAAAATGGCAGTGGTCACATGGGTTGATCCACCAATCAGAGTTCAATCTGTTGTATCCAAGGCCTGGTCATGCTGGCTACAGTGCCTTGTGGTGGCCAGTGATCCCTAAATAACACCATGGGGGGAGGGGGTATGTGAGGTGACTCCTCCAAAGACTATCTAAGAAGTGACACTCTTCCTCTCTACTATTTTACTATACAATTTCTATACCTAATGAGTAATAGTTTACCAACTCCACATATCCCTCATATGCCTTTGGATTTTATATATCACCATTTACCATTATATAGACAAGTTGCAATTTATTATAGTAGTTTCATATATATCCTCATGCCATCAGATCGGAAAATTTTAGACTCAGGTGTTGCTAGGATGGAAAACCCCAACAAACAGCTTATGTGTGTTAATGGAATCTCTGCTTTAGTGTTTGGGATCAAAGCATGACCATGTCCCGAAACCCAGTGCAATCACTCCGCAGCAGCAAGACAACAGCCACGTAAACAACACAAATCTATTCCGTAACCAAATCAACAAGCAGTGCCAATATATATATATATAAGCATAACATAAATGGAAAGCAACAAAATGGGGATATTTGGGAAATAAATATCACACACGCGGTGTTGTTGGAGGTACATAATCGCGGGACTATATTCTCTCATGGTTTGCTGGATCGCGGGGGTGGGGGGGTGATTCGGCTGTGCGTGCCATTAGCAGGTTGGGGTCGTGAGCTGGGTGGAAGTTAATTATTTAGTCAGCAGACGAATTCCACCAAGAGCACACAGGTAGGTGTAACCATAACTATTTACACCTTGGGGAGTACAGATGGGACACTGTCAAGTGAGTGTCTGTCACATATATTTATTTACTCATGTTATACTTATATGTGGGTGTGTTGGTGATGGTGATGGTGGTGGTGATGGTGATAGTGGTGGTGTAGACTTATAATGTAGGCTTATACCATCTATGTGTCCTTTTATGTATATGTATATGTGTGTCCTTATACACATAATATATGTATGTATATACAACTTTTTTAAGCAAGTGAATAAGCCTGGGCAGAACATAAGTACCAGGATTAGCCATGTGGCGGCGCCACCGTCGCATCAGAGGCTCGGGCAAAATCTCAGGTGGTATTGGACTGGGTGAAACCCGAGCGTGTAATGGTATATAATAATAATAATGAAAAACCTACAGCCGAGGATTTATACTCGTATAGGGATACTCACTATATATACATATATATATATATATATATATATATATATATATATATATATATATATGCCCTTGTATATATGTATATATATACTTACAGTAAAACAGTAAAACCTCTCTAAATTGACCCACCTTGGGACCGACTTTAGGTGGTCCATTTAGGGAGGTAATCGGTTTAGGGAGTTAGAAAGAATATGGTTACAATGGTATTGGTGGGACCCAAATAATGCGATCGATATACGGAAGTGGTTGATCTGTGGATGAGGTCGGTTAGAGGTTTTACTGCCTATGAATATAGATGAATTATAAGGACACGTGCATACGAGTCAGGGTCACGAAAATAGGCCAATTGGCCAGTTTCAGCAAGAGGACATCCTTAATTTTGTCTCATTTCACGGCTCTTTCAGCCTGTCCTAGTATTAGTAAGACTGATCACCAACCATGTTAAAGTTGCATAGTCTGACGGTTCTAAGGTTCTGTAATTTTTGTAAAGATCAATAAATATATTCAGTTGATTGCTATAATCTATTTTACTTTTAGTTTGAAGTGACAGTTATTTAAAATGGCTAACTTTGGATATATTTGAAGTGCAAGTGAAGTGCAAACATGTAAAAACATGTTAATCTTGGCAAGTGCGTCAAAACTTTTGATGCCATCATTATTTTGTTGTTGTTGTAAATATAGTTTATTCATTGAATAAAGTCTTTTGTCAGTGCCGTGGCACTGGTCTTCCAGCCATGTGACAATACAGTTATTTACAATATATGCAGCTAGCCCAAATCAGCTGAAATAACAATATCAAACATATGGTATAGTTTGACAATTCACATACAAAAATAGCAGTTATATGTTGTATTCCTACACACTTGATACATACATGTGTATTGATTAGACCTTTACATTACGGAGTGGTTAGGTGCATAGTTTCCCTTCATAGGTTTGTATGACTCCTATGTTGTGAATTGCAAAACTATCATGTTGTTGCAGTTACATTTTGAGATGGAGTGAGTGTTAGTAGAATGGTTTGTTTATTCTGTTGGATAGAGTGTGGTTAGCTTATAGGGTTATGCTTAAAAGGTTAATACCTCAGGTGTGTTTTTTGACTACATGAAGTAGTTTGAGTAAGTAGGTTGTTAGTAATAATGGGATAAACAATGCTTGGAGGATTGTATGTTTCAGTCATTTAGTAGTCTAGTACAGACTTTATTAGTGTCTATGTTTATACAAAGACCCTATAATACCAAGACGGCTCACTCAGCCTGTACTGTGTAATCAAAATGATCAAACCCACCACTTGGTGTGCGCTGGCTGTTCCCCCGGCTAAACAGATGCTATATTATATGCACAAATGTATATATATGTGAAAGATGTGTGGTGATGGCGATGAGGCGACGATGATGTGTGCCTGTTCATAGCAATTTCATATTGATGTGTATTCACGCTTACCCATCTCATGCATGAAATAACCGTATGTGTTTACATGTGAAACACCAACCAGCAGCTGGGTCGATCAAACCCACCACAAGGTGGCACCGCAAAATTTACATCACATGGGAGAGATAGGGAGTGAGCCGTCCCAGTACCATAGGGCCCCCGGTCTATAGCAATACTACCAGACTGATACACATTTCCGAATTTGCTGGGCAAATAATTTGTATGGTGGATAACTTGGTTTGTTGGCAGCAGGCAAAGGAGCGCATGGGGTGGTGGGAGGGGGTGGGGGGGCCATAGGTGCTTATAATAGATAGCTAATTAAATATGGGGACCTCATCACTAGGCCTGTAGAAGGGCCTGATTGGCTTGGTGAATTCTTACCAGGTTCTTGAATTCTAGTTGTGTTTGTGCATGTCTAATTCTGACTGGGAGTTCATTCCATAATTTGCTGCCTTTGTAGATAGGGGCTCTTGTCAGTCTATTTGTGAGTGGTTTAGGAACTTTGAGGAGTGTAGCATCCCCCTGCCTGGTAACTCTGGTAGTATGGTCTATGTAGTTTTCATCCTTGGCTCTGATAAACATAAGAGAACTTTGCCCCTATATACTGTTCTAAGATCTCGGTTTTGAGTTCTCTGTAATTTATTTTCTTGTTGTTTTGTTAAAAGGCCATAGATTAGATCATTATAATCTATTATTGGCAGTATAGTTGCCTTATACAGTTTGAGCGCTGTGTTCTCACTCATGTAGCATCTTATTTTTCTAAAGGTTGTCATTCTCATACCTAGAATTTGGTTCAGCCTCGATAGTTGCTGGTTCGCATTCAGTGTAGAGTCAAGTGTGGTTCCCAAGTATTTGTACGAGTTCACTTCTCTATGAATAGATTAATAATACGATTAATAATATACGATTAATAATATGCATATAATAAATTGATATATTATTCTACAGGCCATGTTTTTCTCTTTTGTCTCCCCACCAAGATAATGCTGTCTGGATGAATGTAGCAGACGGAAGTGTGATAAGATTGGGACAGTCACTGACTCTGCAACCTGGTGTCGACTTGAGAAAAAAACATGGAGCAGCTGTCCAGAAGTTGTTGCAGAAATTCTTTACTGGCAGCCATTTTGCTCGTCGTTGTTCTCAGTTACTTTGCTGTGTTCACCCGTTTCAAGCTTGGCGATGACATAATCCAAAGTCCTGAAGACATGAACCTTATAGCCACTGGAACTGGAGGAAAAATGAAACTACTTCCGAAAGCCCAGGATCCTACTTTATCAAGCAAGTTCCTATCCTATGATAGGCACAAAGTTCAGCACTGCCTCACCCACCACACTCTGGGACACCTCCCTGTGAACATCCACTCTGACGAGTTCAGCATCCCGCAGCTTGTGAATGAAAATCCAGAATCAGTAAAGTCTCGCAAGACCTCATTCAGGAAGGTGTTCTCGGATCGTGCTTGGGGTCATGGGTCAGACAAGGCGAACGACCGATTGGAAGCCTCTGGCCCAGGCTCAACACTCTCCTGGGCACAGGAAGTCATCGCGACTCTCCACTCACTGGTCAATGACTTGAAAATTTCACTGGGGAAGTCAAGGATCCGGATCCTCGATCTGCCATGCGGTGACATGGCATGGATGAGCAGGTTCCTGGTTACGCGTGATGATATCGACTACACCGGAGTCGACATTGTCCCTGAGCTCATTGCGAACCACCGGAAGGCCTTCAGGTCCCAACCCTGGCACTTCCGGCTTGTCGACATCATCGAACATCCGCTGGAAGAGCACTTCGACATCATCGTCAGCCGCATGATGATGCAGCATTTGTTCTATGCCGATGCCTTCCGTATCCTGAAGCAGTTCTCTGACTCGAATAGCACTGCTCTCCTGATGACAACCTTCATGCGTGGGCAGGTCAACGCCGAACTCTCAGTTGACAACCCAATCAGGTTTCGCTGGCTCAACCTGGGAATTCCCCCATTATCATTAGTCCCGCCTCTGTGCGTGGTGCGTGATGGACCGCCTGACAAGTTAGAGGCATGGAACCATTTTGTCGGGCTGTGGGAACTCCCACTGCGTAGGCTGTCCAGCTGTAAGCATAGCAATGCGATGGTTCTTAAAGGCACTGATAAGACAGTATATGATTGCGTTAAATGGGTAGACATGTAGTTGAACACATGTGAATGTAAGAATAAGGTGGGACACACATAGTTGAACCGACGTGAATGTCAGAATAAGGTGGGATACGCCTATAGAACAGATGTGAATGTAAGAATAAGGTGTGACACACATAGTTGAACAGATGTGAATGTAAGAATAAGGTGGAACACATGTGGTTTAACGGACATGAATCTAAGAATAAGGTGGGACACACATAGTTGAACAGATGTGAATGTAAGAATACGGTGGCAGACACATAGTTGAACAGACATTAATGTTAGAATAAGGTGGGACACATGTGGTTTAACGGACGTGAATGTAAGAATAAGGTGGGAAACACATAGTTGAACAGACATGAATGTAAGAATAATGTCAGACACACGGAGTTGAATGGAAATGAATCTAAGAATAAGGTGGGAAGCACGTAGTTGAACAGACGTGAATGTTAGAATAAGGTGGGAAACATGTGGTTTAACGGACGTGAATCTAAGAATAAATTTGGAAACACATAGTTGAATAGACGTGAATGTTAGAATAAGGTGGGAAACACATAGTTGAACAGACGTGAATGTAAGAATAATGTCAGACACACAGAGTTGAATGGAAATGAATCTAAGAATAAGGTGGGAAACACGTAGTTGAACAGACATGAATGTAAGAATAAGGTGGCAGACACGTAGGTGAACAGATCTGAATGGAAGAATAAGGTGGCAGACACGTAGTTGAACAGACGTGAATGTTAGAATAAGGTGGGACACATGTGGTTTAACCTGTTAACGGACCTGAATCTAAGAATAAGGTGGGACACACATAGTTGAACGGACGTGAATGTAAGAATAAGGTGGGACACATGTAGTTGAACAGATGTGAATGTTAGAATAAGGTGGGAAACACATAGTTGAACAGACGTGAATGTAAGAATAATGTCAGACACACAGAGTTGAATGGAAATGAATCTAAGAATAAGGTGGGAAACACGTAGTTGAACAGACATGAATGTAAGAATAAGGTGGCAGACACATAGGTGAACAGATCTGAATGGAAGAATAAGGTGGTAGACACGTAGTTGAACAGACGTGAATGTTAGAATAAGGTGGGACACATGTGGTTTAACCTGTTAACGGACCTGAATCTAAGAATAAGGTGGGACACACATAGTTGAACGGACGTGAATGTAAGAATAAGGTGGGACACATGTAGTTGAACAGATGTGAATGTATGAATAAGGTGGGACACATGTAGTTGCATGGACGAGAATCTAAGAATAAGGTGGGACACACATAGTTGAACACACATGAATGTAAGAATATGGTGGGACACGGGTAGTTGAACAGATGTGAATGTAAGAATAAGGTGGGACACATAGTTGAACAGCGTGAATCTAAGAATAAGGTGGGACACACGTAGTTGAACAGATGTGAATGTTAGAATACGGTAGGAGGCACGTAGTTGAACAGATGTGAATGTAAAAATAAGGTGGGACACACATAGTTGAATAGACGTGAATGTAAGAATAAGGTGGGACACACATCATTGAACAGATGTGAATCTAAGAATAAGGTGGGACACACGTAGTTGAACAGATGTGAATGTAAGAATAAGGTGGGACACACATAGTTGAACAGACGTGAATGCAAGAATAAAGTGGATGTCATACATTTTGTGGGACAACATTCTCATCACTACAACCATAATATTTCAGTTATTTTATTTTTCTGTGGTGATGCACTATTCTCTGACCCCTGTTCAAATATTTCATGGTGAACCTTTTAATTAATCTTTTTATAGTTGTATGATCTGCTTCTTTTGTTTTTGCCCTATTTTAAAAATAAATATGGTATTAATTACAGTACTTTGGTTTGAAGTAACTTTTATCTCAAAGGGTGAGCTTTGGAAATATTTGAATTGAAAACATACATAATTAATTTTGATGTATATATATACTGAAATGTGGTTTGCTTGTTGGAGTTTTACATCCTGGCAACATCTATGGTCATATCACGATGTGTGAAATCGGATATATGCTTTCTTTCACTGGTTTGCTGCAATACATTCTTGAGTAAATGTGTATTTAAGTTGGGAATCTAGGAGCAAAAATGGATTAGTGCTTTGGTTTAGAAAACTTGATTTTTCATCAGATTATGTTGCTGGGCGGCTTGCTTGTTTATGGCTGGTTTTTTTTGGTATATGGAATAAACGACTACGCCCTTCAAAATTTGATATTTACAAATTTTCAAAAGCAAGACACTAATCTATGCTTTAACCTACATACTGCTGTACCATTTGTTTCTCTGTAGAAGGGCGTTGGTTTGGTTGTTGGAGTTTTAGGTCCTGGCAACATCTAAGGTCATGTCAGGAGGGGTACTGATTTGTGACAATGCACACTCATGGTGACTTTATGGCATTGTCCCACTGAGAAATGTGTCCACCAGTGCCATGACACAATATTCCACCTAGTCACATTATCCTAAAGCTAAGCTAACCAGTCCTCGCCTTATTCTATTAGTGCAGAGCACCAAGCTAGGAAGTGACAAGTATCAATTTTGTACGTCATTGGTTTGACTGGACCAGGAATTGAACTCCCTATCTTCCTCACTGTAATGATAGTGAATGAACATCAACCGCTCTTGTTGACGTCTAGTTACTCAATGCTTTATTTATCCAGCTCTCCGCTACACTGGTCCCTCGCGCCGGTTGGCTGGTGCTCTGCTGCCGAGCCGCAGTACAATACACAACACTCACGCAAAGACCCTATAATACTAAGACGGCTCACTCCCTATCTCTCCAATGGTAATGTAAATTTCGCAGTGCCACCTTGTGGTGGGTTTGATCAGCTGGCTGCTGGTTGGTGTTTCACATGTAAACACATACAATTATATTATACATGAGATAGGTAAGTATGAATGCACATCAATATGAAATTGCTATGAACAAATACCCATCATCATCAGCATCATCATCAGCATCGCCATCATCACTATGGGGATGTAATCTACATGGGTGCTAAAAAAGAGCTACTTTAAAAATTGCAAATACTACAAAATAGGGCCCTGAAAATCTGCCTGAAAGTAGACAAACTAAACCCCACTTATGACCTACACAAAAGAACTAAAGTAAAGCTACTAGAAAACAGAAGGATAACCCACCTAAAAACATTAGCATATGGATATAGCCAAGACATTAAGCGTCTAACCCAACCACTAAGGGACACCATAGCAAACAAGGCACCACTACTAAGGCATACCAGAAGCCAGATCAAAGCCCATGAGAGGAGCACACTGGAAATGGCCGCCAAGGCATGGAATGCGCAAATGGTGAAAGAAAGACAAATCCCTGACCTAAAAACGTTCAAAAAATATCTGTGCAAAATAAAAACTAGGAACCCCAACTGAACTGCACCACAAGGGGGCAGGTGATATGTCACGGGCCACCAACTGGACAGCCCAGGGCGGGATAACCAGAAATATAGAAGCCAGATAACATATCCAACAACAATATAAATCAAATCAAATTCAAACAAACATAACTCAACCACCTATTATCTACAGACCTATGGACATGTAAATAAAATAGGCTAGTATAGAATTAAGTAGAAAAAAGCGGAAAACTCTTCCCAAGAAAACCCCAAAACACTCACATAGAACCTTAAGAAAACAACTAACATAGTATTAAGAATAGAACAAAAAAACAATGCCAAAAGGGCCCAACAAAACTAACATAGGCTACTAAGCATACCAACAGACTATCTATCTGCTACTGAAATGCAGACAATCAAATAACTTATCAGCAGCTACTGTTTGATAAGACAACACCAACACTACAGCTGGCCAGCATTGAAAGCAAGCCTGGGTACCCGTGCTTACATGCTATGGACAGTATAAATACAGCCTCAATAGAAAAAAAAGAAGAAAATAAATCACACATCTTTCACATTCATATTTATATTTATACATATAATATAGCACCTGTTTAACCAAGAGAACAGCCAGCACACCAAGTGGTGGGTTTGATCATTTTGATTTCACAGTACAGGCTGAGTGAGCCGTCTTAGTATTATAGGGTCTTTGACTCACGGGAGGCGTGCGCGCTGTGGATCCGGCCACCGCGCCCGTGCATAGAATGAGATACTAAGTCAATCTAATTAAATGTCTTACTTTTGAACCCTATTGGGTTAGTTTTGACGAGCATGACATTAATTTGACATCTTTACACTTTGAATATCTCCGAATATATAGGGTCACTCTCCTGAAAACCGGACAGAAGTGTCACATGGAGAGCTAAAATCTAATATCTGAATTTTTAACATTTTTTGGGTTGCAAATGAAAGCTGGAAATCTCCCCTTTACATCATCAAAATTATTAAATTGATGAGATAAAAAATAAAGGTGTCGTCAGTCCCTGATTAAGCTATGTCATATGGCAGTAACACTTGTGTTGCTCAGACGTAACACAGTGCAAAGACATGAGCGTGTAGTGTCTTTTTTTGTGTGTGTACATTATGCATGTTGCTGGTAACATGATTAATTCATGACGTTGGAGACCATTTTAGTGTTGCTTAGTGAAATACCAAGTCACGTTGACATGGTATTCACGGGATGCCTATAGTGTCAAAGCATTGCTGTCACAAATACCCCAGTCACACGAGGCCTGCGTTCGCAAATGATTGATTCGCGACGTCAAAACATCCTCCTTGCGCCCTCCTTTGGCCCTGATTGAGTGCTGTCGCCGCGAGGACGCCAACCTCCCGGCGTCCATTTCGGGAATTTTGGATGCAAGGAGGTTGCTGCTGCTGCACATGCAACCTCCTTGCACCTGTTCCGGCGGCGCCATACAAAATGGTTGGCGCCCTGGTGCTGCCCTGGCGCTGCCCTGGTGCTGCCCTGGCCCCACCCTGGTGCCGCCCTGGGGCGCCAACATGGCGCCGACATGGCGCCGATCTAGCGCCGACCTGGTGGTGCCAACACATGCGATGCTGCAGTTACCATGTGGCCGCCCTTTCCCCAACCCGCGCTGCCCTGGCGCTGACCCAGCGCTGACCCAGCATGCCCTGCTACTGACTCAGTGCCGCCCTGTCACTGACCCAGCGGCGCCCTTGCGGCGCCCTCGAGGCACCCTCGTGGCGCCCTCATGGCGCCCTCGTGCCGACCTGGCGCCGACCTGGTGCCGACATGGCGCTGATCTGGCACCGACCTGGTGGCGCCAACACATGCGATGCTGCAGTCACTATGTGGTCGGCACCAGGGCGCCCGCCGCCCTTTCCCCAACCCATGCCGCCCTGGCGCCGACCTGGCGCTGACCCAGCACCGCCCTGCTACTGACTCAGTGCTGCCCTGTCACTGACCCAGCAGCGCCCTTGCGGCACCCTTGCAGCGCCCTCACGGCGCCCTCGCGGCACCCTCGCGCCGACCTGGCGCCGACATGGCGCCGACATGGCGCCTACAAGCTATTTGAATCAATGTATCGAATGGAACACTGGGTGGTTGGCATCCTTTTGGGCGTAATGAGGTTGGCGGCGAACGCTGCCTCTCGTGTGACTGGGGTATAAGGGAACGAAGCCTTCTTCGTACGGCATCGCTAACGGTCTAGCACTCACTACTGAAGCAGCAAGCCGGACGGATCGATTTCAAATATATTCCACCATTATAGGCAGTTCAGTGCTCAGAAAAAAAGAGCTGAGATGCCACAGTTGAAAGGAACTAGACGTATCTTTAAGTCACGGAAGAGAGTGTTGATAGAGGGTGACAGTAGTGGTGTCTGGTGTTCTTCACGAGAAAAGCCGACGCGTAGGAGGTCAGAAGTGGCTTCTACTTCTTCTCAGAGTTTTGTGACCTCAGTGCCATCTGAGGTGAGTCCGTCCGTGGTAACTGCTTCTTAAGAAAATGTTGTGAACTAGATGTTTGCCTGTCTGTAACCTTTTACACAAAAATAGTTTCTGAATAGCAGAACTGTTGAAATGCTGGCTTCATGTAATAAAAGTTTGTTGCACTACTTCTGTCTCCATCGTCGTGAATTAGTTGTTTAAGCTGGGGAAATTTCACTCGCAGATGACTGGTCTTCCTCATTCCACTACCCCTTGCCATATCCTAGTAATGCCGAGCGTCTGACTAGGAAGCGACAAGTATCAATTTTAAAGTTTATCTCGGTTCATTTTGAAAATTAAATCTACAGTATATAGTTATGAGTAAGTAACTAGCAGACTCTGTGCAGGAAACTCAGTGGTCGAAGGGAGGCATGTTGACACTGTCCTGAACCAGCCTGGAGTACTCAATCACTAGGGCACAAGGGCACTGTTGGGATGGATGTTGGCCGGAGTGTGTGTTGGGGTGGAGGCACAGGAGGGGATGCTCTGGGTGTGTGGGTACTGATTGTACTGATTGTGCTGATTAGAAAGAGTCATAAATACATGGGAATAGCTACTGGTAAACAGAATACATGGAAGGACGACTTGGTTCGTGTTTATCTTGAGAACCCACAAACACATTGAAGGATGCATGATGTGGAGCTTAGGACATGACCATCCCAAAGGACGCATGCAGCGGAGCTGAGGACACAGCAGTCCAGAGGCAAAATGGTAAACAGAAAGGGGTATAAGGGGAGTGGGGAACCATTTAAAGACAGTTCCACACTGAAGCTCAAAGGACGATGGTGTTGTTCATTCCTTGGGGGACTGACTGGGCAACAAGCAGCAGCAGCAGAAGTGGTTATGTAGGAGCATAAGCCAAGCAGCAGCAGAGGCAGGGTTATGCAGGAACATAATCCATAGAGACACGAGACGACTCAGTAAAATGAACCCATGACACCGCGGCAAAGGCTAACAGGGTTCTGACTTTACAACATGCTTAGGACACCGCACAGTCTGCTTAATTAAAATCTAAGCAGAATTAAATAATTTCACCTAGAAGCATATTAATAATGGCATAATATAGAGAAATATTCTGCACTAATATTGATTAAAAAAAGTAATTCCCAGCCATAGTTTAAGCGCCAGTCACACCTCACTGGATTGGGAAATGAACAGAAAATGAACAATGTCCGTTTTGTGTCCGTACAAGTTTTGAACATGCACAAAACTAAGAACGGATGCCGCTGGACTGACGACTACGGTTCTTGTCCGGTTTGAGTCCGTTTAGTCCGCTTACCGTACGTTGGCTATCCATTCATGTCCTTTTCATGTCTGCTCGTAGACCCGATGTCACAACACTTTGACACATTTTGATTCTTATCACGGCCGGACTAGACAATTCTGTCCGTTGCTCAATCCGGCGAGGTGTGACTGGGCCTTTATTCACTGAATAACTAACTAGTGTACAATATTTGTGTGGCATCCAGACACTACTGGTTACATCTGTGATGGAAATTTGTAATGTTATTTCTGACGACATCAAATACATTTTTAACAAATCTAAGCATGTTAATAAATACTTCCTTTTGATTTGGGAACTGTTTCGTTTCATATATCAATGCAATACAATATGTTAGTAAGGATCCAACGATGTCCCGTGTGTCATGTTACAAATGGCTGACTGTAAAACGTTTTTTTTTAAATTTATTAATTTTTTTATTGAGGCTGTATTTATACTGTCCATAGCATATAAGCCTGGGTACCCAGGCTTGTTTTCAATGGTGGCCAGTTGTAGTGTTGGTGTTATCTTACCACACAGTGGCTGCTGATAAGGTATTTGATTGCCTGCATTTCAGTAGCAGATAGATAATTGGTTGGTATGGTTAATAGCCTATGTTAGTTGTTTTTTTTAATTCTTGGATATATGTATTTATTTTTTCTACTCTTATTACTAGACTAGCCTACTCCTATTTACATATCATAGGCTTGTACGTAGCTGTGTGGTGTGTTATCTGGCTACTTTTGGCATGGTTACCTTCCATTGGGCATCCCACTGGTGGGCCGTGACATATCACATGCCCCTTTGCAGTGCAGCTTAGTGGGGGTTTCCTAGCCTTATTTTGCACAGATATTTTTTGTAAGTTTTTAGGTCAGGAATTTGTCGTTCCTTTACCGTTTGGGCATTCCACACCTTGGCAGCCATTTCCAGCGTGCTTCTCTCATGAGCTTTTATTTGGCTTCTGGTCTGCTTTAGTAGTGGCGCATTATTTGCTCTAGTAGCCCTTTGTGGTTTTGTTAGAAGTTTAATGTTTTGACTATAGCTATATGCTAATGTTTTCGAATGAAATATTCTCCAATTTTCTAGTAATTTCACTTCGGTTCTTTTGTGTATGTCATAGGTGGGGTGCAGCTTGTCTACTCTTAGACAGATTTTTAGGGCTCTGTTCTGCAGTGTTTGCAGTTTTGTTAGTAGTTCTTTTCTCGCACCCATGTAGTTTACATCTCCATAGTCAAAATAGGGGAGCACCATGCCCTTGAAGATTTTTATTGACATTTCTTGTGTCATGTAGTCTCTTAGCTTTGCAAATAGCCACAGTTTGTGGTTTACTTTTTGTATAATGTTATTTATACATAGGTTGTAGTTTAGTTGGCTGTCCAACTCAAGGTCTAGGTATTTGTAATGGGATACATTTTCTAGTGTTTGGTTTCCTAACTTACAGGTAGTTTTCTTTCTGGCATTTGTTTATATGAGAAGAGTACTGTTTTTGATTTGCTTGTGTTGATGGTTATTTTGTTGGACTCACACCACTCATCTAGTTTTAGTAGGAGTTTATTTAGTTTAGTTATTACCTCCTCTTCGGTGTGCCATTTGCGTATATGACTGTGTCATCTGCATATAGTTGGAGGCATTCAGTTTGCAACCATTTTTCAAGATCGTTTATATTGATTATAAAGAGTAGTGGCCCTAACACTGACCCTTGGGGTACACCACATGTGACAGGTTGGTTGTCTGATAGTGTATTGTTTATTTTTGTTTTCTGTTGCCTGTTGTTCAGGTAGCATCTTATCCAATCCATAGTGTTGGATTTTATGCCCATGGTTTTTGTTTTTCCAGTAGTATTTTGTGGTCTACTGTGTCAAATGCTTTGCTGACGTCAATGAAGGCAGCTCCAACTAATTGTTTTTGGTTCATTGATGCCATTATGTCATTTGTTAGGTTAGCTATTGTTTTTGATGTGGAGTGCAGTTTCCTGAAGCCCCCTTGTCTTTCGTTTAGTATGTCATTTTTTTCCAGGTGTTCATTGATGTGTCTATGTAACACTTTTTCAATGAGCTTGCCTGGGGTTTGAAGAATTGATATGGGCCTGTAGTTTCCCATGTTTTGTTTGTCTCCACCTTTGTGAATGGGGGTGATGGTTGCCATTTTCCAGGCTGAGATAAAACGCCCCTGCTCAAAGGAGATGTTGAATAGGTCTACTATGGTGGCCGGGATGGCTTGGAGTGCCTCTTTCAGTATTTTGGTTGGTATTTCATCTATTCCACTTGGTTGGTACAAAAACACTTCATAACTAAAAAGCCCAAAGTTGCACGCAGTTTGTTTTTTTCCCTTTATTTCTTACATCAAATCTGAACATGAATATGAAAAGTGTAAGGGAAAAAATAAGTAGAACGTTTTTTTATTGATGTTTTAAAATCTAATCCCATGCTGAACAGTTTTCAGGAGAGTGACAAATGTGTATATGAGATGGATAACGCATTATGCAAAGTATAAAGGCGTGGAAGGGAATTATTGTTACTATATTACTGGTATATGTTATTATTCTGTACTGTGCCTCGACTCCACCCAAGTTACTGGTGGCGCCACCACTGGGCTTCCAGGTCATTAACTGTTGCGCAACATTGCCAGACACACCAGAGGATTACATAATATATATATATATGTATTTTGTTGTTGGTAAAACAGTTTATTACTCAGAAGATACATTTGGTCAGTGCCGAGGCACTGATCTTCCAGCTGTTTACATTACATTGTAAATAAATAGTTCAGCGGGTACGGAGGTAGGGCATATTAGTAGATTATGAAGTTATATATATAATTATATATATAATTATAATTATATATATAATGTGTGTTTCTTACAAACTGTGTACTTCATAGAGGGTGCCACCTCTACCCGCAGCTGGTCCCTGCAGGCAGGTGAGGGTGCAGGGGTAGCCAATAAGGGAAAGTAGCATTAGATATGTGGTGGTAGTGCCTATCGGATCTCGCCTGTGCAGCGATAACCTGGCAGACCTGCCACATGATATGGGTTACCTGTATCCCCTACAGATTTTGGTGTTATTCTTAGTGATACGGCCATACTCCATTTTGTTACGGATTTTTAGTTAAACTTAAGGAAATAAAAATGTTTAGCTGAGACGTTGAGACTGGCGAAATCCGTGACACATGCAGCTGATGTTCAGCCACGGTGATGAATGTTGTAGGTGAATGTAATGTAGTTTGTTGTATATAATGTTCAGTAATACAATTATGTAATTGTATTCTCATGTTTGTTATGGTATGTGGGACATATGTACATGACTTACGATAAATTCTTACAGGATTTTAGGTGAAATATGAAAAATACAGATTGCTATCCAAAAAATGTAGCAGGTCTGATCTGGAGGAGGGTGTAGACAATACTGAGAGCAGAAGGACATAGTGGTTTATGTTAGATGCAAGCATTGGTGGTTTTTTTTTAATGGTTTTTGTTGGTAGATTAGTTGATTGAGCAGGGGACATTTCAGTCATGGACAAGTGGGTCTTCCTCATTTTACTGCTCCTTGCCCTATCCTAATAATGTCAAGCACCAGGATAGGAAGTGAAAAGTATAAATTGTTAAGTCATTTTTTTTACTCGACCAGGGTTCGAACCCACGATCTACCAACACGGGAGGCAGATGCTCTAACTCATTCGGCTATCCCATCTGGTTGTCAATCTAAACTATCGGGTGCAGCAACAGGTTATCCAACAAACGTTCCACTGATCAAATGCATGTTCCAAGGATATAGCCTCAAAAAGTCAAAGCAAGTGTAATCGAAACCATAAAAGGCCTGCTGTGTACACCAATAGCCCCATCACCTCAGTTTGAGGTGTAGGGGCTATTGGTACCCTAGCCTAAGGTCACATATGAGGTAATAACTGCTTATCATTTACTATTTTTGGTAACACCAGTGTCAATGTACGACAAGACGTGCCACTCAGCACTTTCAATTTCTGAAATAATCATGCAATGCTGCCACCCAATGGCAAACAAGGCAATTGGACAGGTCCCCGAACCCAGCCTGACTGCTGTACCATTGAAACAAAGAGAGAGGTTCCTTAGCCCACACTGACTGCTGTACCATCAAAGACAATGAGTGACAATTATAGTAAATTATTATTCAATTATATAATTGTTATTCAATTATTATTCAATTACACTTATAGCGACAATTATAGCAGGAGATATACACTGTGTACCTTTTAATTGTCATTTAATGTGCACCTTGTTTGCCGTGGGATGTATTTTGCAGGAAAGGTCTAGGTGGCGCGTCTTGTCATACATTGTCCTTGGTAACACTGTGAACACCAGGCTAACAACGAAGAGTCGCGACAATATGAACATATGGACGTGTTTATTGAGATCCGCAATGCAATTGGTTCTACTTCTGGTTTACGGATGGACATCATGGAACTGAAACTTGATTAGCAGCGTAGGTCATCTAACATCATAGAGCTTTACTACCCATAGATCTCCAATGCACAAACAGGAAATGAAGGATGTGAATCTGGGCTGCAGCTAGTTGAACGTAAGAAATTTAGTAGTCAGTTCTAACTCGTCACGCAGACGCTTATAGTGCGCTTACATGGCACAAGTTGCATGACTTGTTGCACAACTTGTTGAGCGCAACCCCTGCTGATTGTATGACATGCTGCAATCTAATTGGTCGATGTTAGTGGCTAAGGAAACAATGCTGTCAGAACAGATCCAGTAATCAAAGCTGCATAGTTTGATGAAACATTTTCTTTTTAGTTTTTAATGTTCAAGTTGTTGAATTCTGACAGGTCGTGTAAATTTAAAGTTGCATAGTCCGATGGTTTTGAGTTTCTGTACATTTTCTGAGATAAATATATTAAACTGATTGCTATAACCTCCATTACTTTGAGGTAACTTTTATTTTAACTGGCTAGGTTTTGAGATATTTAAAGTGCAAACAAGAATAATTAATTTGGAAAGCATGCCAAAACGCTAATACCATAGGCTTGTGCAGTTTATTCGGAGCTTGAACATTTAGTTAGTTGGTTGTTGGAGTTTTATATCCTGCCAACATCTAAGGTCATAGCAAGATGGGGACCGACTTGTGAAATTGCTCACACATGGCGTCTTTATAGTGTTGTCCCCCTGGGAAATCAGGCTGCTGGCACCATGACCCAATATCCCACTCAGTAACATTATCCTGACACTGAGCCAACCAGTCCTTGCCCTATCCTATTAATGTTGAGCGCCTGGCTAGGAAGTGCCGTGCATCAGTTTTAAAGTCATTGGTTTGACTCGACCGGGAACCAAACTCCCGATATCACCCCCCACGATGGGCCCGCGCTCGGTGTACGATTAGTAAAACGTGGCCAATGACTGTGAAATGTTATTCTGAACGCACATAGAGCAGCCTTCAAATCGAATATTGAACTCCCACATGGAAGGTCATTGTCAAATCCCATAGCGGCAATAAGTGGCGTGACTGATGAAAACGAGGCTCCTGTGAAATAAACACAAAAGTGACAAGTTTTGTTTGTTTGTGTTTATGTTAAAGCTGATAGAATATTAAATTTTCAAAACCAAGACAATTATCTAAATTTGATCCTACATATCCATCTAAAGCCGTGTTCACACGGGGAATGTAAATCGATTCGTAGAAAGCGACTTGCCTAGTTCGCCTCACATTTGCCGTGTGAACGGTCGTCTGAGGCGGATTAGGGCTGATTCGACTCACGTGATGCGCATCCTGTAAACCACCTATCGAGGTAGTTTACATGAGGCGATTTCTGTGATTCGATTTATTTTGCCCGTGTGAACGCACTGAGGCGGATTAAGCACCTCACACGCATGCGCAGTCGACACCTCAGGTTGTTGACTTTCCGGTCGATCAAAAGCACATATTATATAATTTAATTAATGAAACCGCTATCTATGCACAGATATTTGTTTTATCATTTATTTTTAGGGTTTCACTGCCCAGCAGAAGTTTTGACCGTTCCAAACCAATACGATTCAGTCATTACATATCTAGGTCGAACCCACACTCTCTGGTGCCAGCATCGTCCAACCCAAAATGGCGCTGGTTAGCCTGGACTTGCTCATGCGCAGCATTCAATTTCCGGCCCAAGTACTGCCCGTGTGAACGGGCCGCTAATTCGCCTCACCTGATTCGATTTGTCTGATTCGCCTCACATTTTGCCCGTGTGAACACGGCTTTAGACACTGATCCACTTATTAAGCATTTGTTGTCACACAGGAGGGGATATACAGAGTCAATTTAACAGAACCTGTTACTGCTGAAGCCTGTGGTGCCAGAGTTTTGGCGTGCTTGCCAAAACTAATTTTACATGTTTCCACTTCAAATATCTCAAAGGTTAGCCATTTAAAATAAAAGTTACTTCAAAGTAAAGTAAGGTGGATTATAACAATCAATTTAATATATTTATGTCAGAAAAATTAAAGAAAATCAAACCCATCGGACTATGCAACCTTAAGTCCTGGCAAATTATAAGGGGTCATATCAAGACAAGTGCCATTCTAGTCCAAAAACCTGGGCACTCAACCCTAGTGAAAGGAATGTTATGTGAATGTTATTGAAAGTTATGAACGCCCAAATATCTCATGAACGGACTCATTAGCGCGATCTCTTGAACGGGGCATGACTGACTAACCACCATGCTGCCATGCTGTTTACAACAGTGTAGTGATATGTCTCAAGTAAAACCAAAAATTTAACAAATGTATGGTGTTTGGGCGGTCTAGAAAGCGGCGAGAGGTGTTGATGGTGCGGTATGTCGGTGAGAAATGCTGGAGGCGGCGATATCGCTACCGGAAGAAACATCAGTGGCAACTTCCGTGAGTTCACATGAAGGGGCGGGGCCGCATCATACACGGAGGTGGTGACACCTACTGTAGCAGGTTGGAACCAGGCCGACATGGAGCGGTAGTGAGGTGAGGTTCACAAAGTACAGTACAGATGACGCATGTGTAGATCACTGCACCAGAGGTGGCAGCACCATCTGTCACTTGTCGCGTGACAATTACCCATGTTTCCAAAGCAACATGACTAACGATGAACCTAATTATAGATAGGATAAGTATTTATCGATATATAAAGGGCGAAGCGGCCTATCCTCCGTTATTGTTTATATTATCTACTGCGCAGTAGCCAACCGCGTGTGTGCGGAGTTGTATTGGTTTGGCCTAACCTTGTGCGCCAACGAAAAGTAAGTTGGCTTGGCCTAGGTGGGTCCCATGACTGCTTGCTACTGCAGCGCCACTTTGTGCTTGTGGCTGTGCCTCTCTGTTTTGGCCAGTGCGCACCTGCTTTTCAAACTTTATGACAGGCTGGGCAGTTGCCTAGCCATGAGACTAGTATTAAACTGTTCAACCCATATTCATGTTTGTGTTTGTGTCTAGAGCATAGCCTACTTTATATGACAAATGTCCTTCGCCTCAGTGTCCATTTTGTCCTCGCAAATGTCCTTTGCTTACACAGAAGGCTTCACCTTTCTTCTGCACTTCATCCATAGAAGGACTGCCACCACAACCATGATAGCTGCTATCATGGCAACGCTAGTAGTGAATGAGTTTGGGTGTGTGACTGATTTATTAGACTTGTTCCCTGGCCCTCACTTATGTGACTGCTCACATCACCAGCATTCCGAGGGGCTAAAGCCTAATGCTGATCGGATCCAGGCCATTGTGGACATGCCTGTTCCTGGAGATAAAGCCGCTATGCAGTGTTTTTTAGGGATGATCGGTTATGTGGGTAAATATATTCCGAACATGGCCCAGATAACGGAACAGTTGAGAACAGTTATTAGAAAAGATATAGCGTGGCACTGGGATTCTGATCAGGATAAAGCTTTTCTGCATCTGAAGCGATTGTTGAGTACTGCACCTGTATTGCATTATTTTAATAGGCGGGAAAAGATTGTTCTTCAGGTAGATGCTTCCAAGTATGGTTTGGGTGCTTTTCCAGTGTAATCTCCCTGTGGCGATGGCTTCTAAGGCTTCTAAGGCGTTTGCTTTGTACGTATAATATTTTCACAGGATCGGATGGAGTATTTGGATCTATCTGGTTGGATTAAATTAAAAGAGGGGGGATATGACATTAGGACAAATGTTAACATAACACAATGGTAACCTGTGGATCTCGATGGTAGTTAGGATCATTAAGAGTAAACTATAGTAAAGAAAAGTGATGAACGCATTTCTGTATGAAACATATTTAATGAGGTACCATTTGATCATACAGGTGGTAGTGGACATAAAGACATCATTGGGTAATAATTGTTAATTGATATCTATTGTTAAAAGGGGAAGATGTAATGTATGTAGTTATCCGAACACCCCCACCATAATACTGTATGACGTCATCAGGATCGATTCTAAATAAAGACAGTTACATTACAGGGCCCGTATGCAGGAGCCGATGGTATTCGGTGGTAGCAAGCCAAAACGGTGTTAGGTTTGAATTTCCCGGGTAGGGGCGAAAAATGGTATGCACGAAGCGGTGATAGGCCTAAAACCAAAAGCTTACCCAGTGTTACCCTACCCCTGATAGATAGGTGGTATAGCGAGTTCATTCGGCCCAAATCTATTCAATGCTGTCATATTTAATAGAATTACATACACAATAAGTGAAATTTTATTAAATTAATCCTAAAATCGAAGCGAGATTAATGCTGCTGCCGCAAAGACGGCGATATTAATATTGTCGAATCGACGAATGCAAGCAACCACCGGCGTCACCGCCAGTATGGAAAGTGACGTCGATGCGGCGGCGGCGATTTGTTTACTTTACGTTCGTCGATTCGAAAATATAACTATTAATATCGCCGCCAATGCGTCGGTAGCCTTAATAACGCTTTGAATTTAGGGTTAAATTGATACAATTTCACTTATTGCGTATGTAATTCTGTTAAATATGGTCGCATTGAATATATTTAAGCGTAATATATGGGTCCAGACGCAGAGGCATTTCCCAAATCTATAAATAAATTCATGGGTAGCTATAATCAAAATGGTACGCGCTCCCGCATAGCACTTGACACAGTTCCCGACGTCGGCGATAGCTACCCGGTAATACTAATAGGCTGTACCACCAAACTCCGCTACCACCGGCTCCTGCATACGGGCCCAGACGCAGAGGCATTTCCCAAATCTATAAATAAATTCATGGGTAGCTATAATCAAAGTGGTACGCACTCCCGCATAGCACTTGACACAGTTCCCGACGTCGGCGATAGCTACCCGGTAATACTAATAGGCTGTACCACCAAACTCCGCTACCACCGGCTCCTGCATACGGGCCCAGGGCCCGTATGCAGGAGTCAGTGTTAGCGGGGTTTGGTGTTTGAGCCTATTACCGGTTAGCTATTGCCGACGTCGCGAACTGTGTCAAGTCGTATGCAGGAGCGCGTAACACTTTCATTATAGCTAAACGTGAATTTATTTATAGATTTGGGAAATCCCTCTGCATCTGTACCCATATATTAGGCTTAAATATATTAAATGCGATCATATTTAACAGAATTAAATACGTAATAACTTAAATTTGAGGAAATTAACCCTAAATTCGAAGCAATATTAACGCTGCCGCCGTGACAATGGCAATATTAATATTTATATGTTCGAATCGACGAACGTAAAGTAAACAAATCGCTGCAGCCACCGCATCGACGTCGCTTTCCCTACTGGCGGCGGCGGCGGTTTGTTTACTTTACGTTCGTCGATTCGAACATATAAATATTAATATCGCCGCCAATACGGCGGTAGCCTTAAGGAGGGTTCGGATTTAGGGTTAAATTGATAAAATTTCACTTATTGCGTATGTAATCCTATTAAATATGACAGCATTGAATAGATTTGGGCCTAATAAATTCGCTAAACCTAATATTCTTTAGGGGTAAGGTAACACCGGTTAAGCCTTTGGTGTTAGGCCTAACACTGACTCGTGCATACCATTTTTCGCCGCTAAACCGGTATTCCTGCCAAACACCGTTTTTCCTCGCTAACACTGACTCCTGCATACGGCCCCAGAACTCATGGTGTTAACACGTCTTTTACACTGGCGACATAGATTAAGTGCGCTGACCCACTTCTGGAGCGTCATGTGACTCACACGGAAGTAGGTCAGGCTGCCAGGGTCAAAGCAACGCGGGCGTGTCATATTGAACGTAATGCATAGCTTTGACCGGTCCGACCGGCAGCTAAATAAAACGCTGGTTGGCTGGTTGTTGGAGATTTTCTTCATGGCAACATCTAAGTTCATATCAGGATGGATACCTACAGACTTGTGACTGTGTGCAGTCATGGCAACTTCATAGTATGGCCCATTTGGGAGACCGGCCACTATCCCGATATCCCACTCAGTCACATTATCTTGATACTGAGCTAACCAGTCCTTGCCCTATCCTATTAATGCCAAGTGCCAGGCTAGGGAGCAATAAGTATCAATTTTATAGTCATCGGTTTGAGTCGACCGGGAACCAAACTCCTGACCTTCCGCATGTGAGGCCCGCGATCGACTGAATTGGCCACCACACCCAGTCATCCCTACGCGATAACAGTAGGGGTATAAAACTACCCATTAGAACAAGTGGTGAAAGGCCGGTTAAATGAAAAAAATGATCATGCAGATTCTTAATTTAAGAAGCAATATATATATATATATATGAAGAGTTCAGGTGCAAAAGCACGTAAACGCCAATCCAAAAATAGAGATAAACATTGGAATCCAACTTTCAAAACTAGTTTTATTTAATATTCCTACTTTTCTATTCATTGCTCCATAACCATGTGATCATATAACAATTGGAATTAGTGAGAATTAAAATTATTTTCCGGTAAAAATATGTTATTTAGACTACATTTTTGTACAACTTTAGGCCGAACTAGATAAGGCGAACTAGATGAGGCGAACTAGGTGTGAAAGGTTGCCGTATCCACACATCCAGTGCTTGGGGCGGTTTAAGCCGGAAATCGATATCTGCGCATGAGCAAGTCCATACTAACCAGCACCACTTTCGGTTAGTCAACGTCGCCATGAGAGAGTGTGGGTTCGATCTAGATATGTATAGACTGAGTTGTATTGTTTTGGAACGGTCAAAGCTTCTGCTGGGCAGTGAACCACCTATAAATAAATGATGAACAAAATATCTGTGCACAGCTAGCGGTTTCAGAGACCAAATTATATAATATGCACTTTTGATCAACCGGAAAATCAACAAACTCAGGTCTCGAATGCGCATGCTTGTGACATGCTTAAGCTGCCTCAAAGTAAACCGCTATCATCCACACAAGCAAGATGGGCCAATTTAAGCTAGTTCGCTTCATATATACTACCTCGCGATATGGTTTACTTGAAGCGAATTAGATGAATCAACTCAGCACTAATCTGCTTCAGCGTCACGTCCACACGGCGAATGTGAGGCGAACTAGACAAGGTGAACTAGTTGAGCCGACTTAACGGGCGTGTATGAACGGGGCTTTAGAAGCCTAATTTCACAGGTTTACGGTGCGCAGCTGCGATACTTTGGTCACATCGCTAGAAAGGAGGATGACAGGATGGAGAAAAGCATAATGACTGGAATGATCGATGGCAGACAAAATAAGGTGACTGAGGAGTTATTTTACTGTTTATTATGTGGTTCGAACCCACAGGTTCGGACCCTCATGGAGTCAAACCAATGACTTAAAAATTAATACTTGTCACTTCTTACCTCAGCACTCAGCATTATTAGGATAGGGCAATGACTGGTTGGCTCAGTGTCAGGATTATGGGACTGAGTGGGATCATCATTTAAAAGATGTGGCCTGGTCTCCGAGTGGGACAGCACTATAAAGTCACCATGAGTGCGCACTGTCACAAGTCGGTACCCAACCTGATATGACCTTAGATGTTGCCAGGACGTAGAACTCCCAACAACTAAACAAGTTTAATATGGGAGTCAGAATGTTATCTCACACCGGCATGACTAAATCATGTGGCGCCACCTAGTGGGATGATTCAGTGAAACAGTAGTTCTGATACTAACCGCCAGAGGGAAGCACCACTAGGTATCCCTGTCGACTTAACCGTCTATGCACACACATACCAGACCATCAATACATTCTTTAATTTTAATTCTCTATAGTGTGTGTTTACAATAAACAGAGGTGATACAATAAATGGATACAAATCCTTACAGAGAGAAAGGATCCCAGAAAAGCGATGCTTATCTGGCTGGTCTCCATGATGTGAATGAACAAGTGATGACAATAACAGAGATTAAACCTAAGCTACATTTTTAACTAATGATTATGATGAGATACTGATGCGTCTCTTCACAGATAGTAAATAACAAAGTAATGATAGGAATATTATATGTATATCGTGTCATGGATTCATGTACTTACATGCAGTATCAGTAGTTATTTTGCATATATGTTAATAGGGGTCAATTTTCTTTTCTTTGCCATAGCCACTTGATATTTTAAATTATTCGACTAGTTAATAACAACTATATCCTATCATATATATTCTTTACTGGTAATTGATTTAGTATGCATTGAGATAGCTTTTTTTTAGTTTTTTACAGAAGCTTTTCATAGTTTTAAGGTTTCTAATTTCTACTGGTATTGAGTTCCAGTTATTAGTTCCTTGGTTTTCAGTTGTTATTTTGCCATATTTCTTTCTAGAGTGTTTGTGATGTATGTTATTTATCTGTTGTGTTTTATGGGAATGGACCTGATTGTTTTCTTTGAAGAGATCATCAAATATTTCAGGAAGGAGGACATTCTTTTGCTTGTAAGCAAATTTTGCTACATATATTTGATAAATGTCAATTACTATAAGTAAGTCCAGGTCTTTATGAAGTGATTTAGTTGGGGTGAGATAGTCTTTGCCATACAGTATTTTCAAGGCTCTGTTTGGTTGTGTCTGTACCTTTTTTAGGGTTGATAACTTGGCTCTTCCATACACCTCTATACAATACTGAATTTTAGAGTAAACATATGCATAGTATAATCACTTTTTATTTTCCTCATATACCCGTCATCTGATCATTTTGAATGAGTTAGCTGTTTTAATGATTGAATTATTTAAGTTATCAATATGTTCATCCTAGTTGAGAATTATACCTAGGTATTTCACAGATGGGACTCTTTTTTATTGTGTTATTGTTTATCTTTATGTCCTTCCACCAGTTGTCTATTTCAGATGCTGCTCTCCCAGTGTTTAGAGCAGCTGATGGCAATGTTGTTGGCCAATGTCAGGTCTGCAGCAGAGCAGACAGTGGCCATCATGAGGCAGACCAGTAGGTGTTGCATCGTCTGCCTGATGCCGCAGTCACAGGTTTCCGATGAGTCAGAGTACCCCCACTTCAGCATGTTCACTCTGGACCGGCCAACCTGTGTTCGCAACTGGTTCAGAGCCTTCCAGGTTACCCAGGGGTTCTCTGCGCCAGCGAGGAGGTGTTCTTCGGCACAGATGTTGAGGTGCACGCTGGCATCTAGGGCTTCGAGTCGCTCCCTCCACATCTCCACATGAGTCGCTGTCACTGTTGTGTTGATGGGATTGGTGTTTCTGATGAAGCTCCTACGTGACTTCAGGCGTGGCACCACTGCGAGATGTCCATGGAATGGATGCCCTTGGTCTGTGGCTTGCCGCATCCGTTCTGTGTGGCTGGCCACCGTTCTCCTGATGTCAGGTGGGGCAATTCCGGCGAGTACGGGCAGGCTATTGATGTTCGTTGGCTTCAGACAGCCTGTGATCAGTCGGCAGGTTTCATTCAGTGTCGCATTCAGTTTCTTTGCATAGGTAGAGCGTTCCTACATGGGACATGCATACTCTGCAGCTGAGTAGCATAGCGCTCGAACAGATGACCTGAGTGTGGTTTGAGTGGCTCCCCATTTTGAGTTTCTTAGTTTACAGATGATGTTGTTTCTTGTTCCGACTTTCTTTTTGGTCTTTTCAATATGTGCTTTATATGACAATGTTTGGTCGAGTGTGATGCCAAGATACACTGGGTGGTTGCAGTGGGCAAGGTTCATACCATTCCAGCTGATGTTGAGCTGTTTGCCACATTCCCGATTCCGCAGATGAAAGAGACTGACTTGTGTTTTTGTTGGGTTCACGCGGAGTTGGTTGGTGTAGGTTTACTGTTAATTTGTTATTATTGCACCTGTAAATATATCTGAACGGAATGTTTTAATTGAATGTTTTAGTTGTTTGGGTGAACTTGAGGTTATGAAGCCATTGGTATCATTTGCAAATAACCTTGTTTTGACTTCTTGTTTTGTACAGTTGACGTTATAATTTGTGTACATCAGAAATAGGAGAGGTCCCAGGACAGAACCTTGGGGAACACGATGGCTGACTGAGTTTAGCTTGGCTCGTTTACCGTTTATGTATGTAAATTGCTTTCTATTGCTTAGGTAACTCTCAAACCATTTAAGTCCCTGGCCTCAAATTCCGTTGTGCCTGAGTTTCTAGAGTAAGATGTCATGGTCTATGGTATCAAATGCTTTGCTCAGGTCTAAGTAGGTTCCTGCAACATATTTCCCATTTTCAAGGTCTTCTATTATATTATCTAAGATTTCAGTCAGGGCCATTATTGCTAAGTCGATTCTCTCTAAATCCAATTGGTATTAGTATAATATTTTGTAATTGTTAAGAAATTGGAAAACTCTTTTGTACATTAGTTTTTCCATTAATTTGTTTAGGGTACTGAGTAGGATGATGGGCCTGTAGTTATCAACTAGGTATTTCTCATTTTTCTTGTGAATAGGTATTACCAGACGATGGTTGGTCGGTTGGTGGAGTTTTACGTCCTGGCAACATCTATGGTCATATCAGGACTGGTACCAACTTGTTGGCTGGTTGGTTGGTTGGTGGAGTTTTATGTTCTAGTAATATCTATGGTCATATCAGGACGGATACGACTTGTGACTTGTAACACTGCGCACTCATGGTGACTTTATAGTGTAGCCCCGCTGGGAAATAAGGATGCTGGCACCATGACCCAATATTCCACTCAGTCACATTATGCTGACACTGAGTTAATCGGCCCTTGCCCTATCATAATAATGCTGTGCGCCAGGCTAGGAAGCGACAAGTATCAATTTCATAAGTCATTGGTTTGACTCGGTTGGGAATTCGACTGCACAACCTTCTGAACAAGAAGCATGCGCTCTACCTCTTAGGCCACCACGTCCGGTCCACAATGTGGAAATACATGGGTAAATAAATATATGTCAATATATATATATATATTTGTGTATATATGTGAAGTGGGCGTGTCTACTCGCCTTGAGCAATTTGCGCACTCGTCCCACGAGCGTGCAAATTGCTAACACTTGTGCACGCGAGGGTTCTCGGTGGTAAAGCATTGCTTGGTTACATCAATTGCGACTAGCCAAGCAACGAGAGGGGGTCGGGCAATCGGGGCCAGACCCATCAGACGTGTTTTTGCACGCTTTGACGTTTCAGCCGATATTTAGGCTTTTATTATCGAAATCCTAAACTTATTTAATGAAACTTCATGAGAGGGAAAGGGAAGCATATATTACTCCATTAACTGGACACATTTCGCTGGTATCCTTGTTAGTTACGGTAAGAATAAAGTCGTGAGATCTTGCGAAGGTGGATTGGAACGTTCCTTGCATTCTTTACTATCTTCCAGTATTATTGTAGATTAACCGCTATGGAAAACCTGATATTCGATTGCTTTATATGTAATTAAGGGCCTTATGCCTAAGCAAGCCTTCTGCAGTTACTTAACCCATCTGCGGGAATATAATAACAACACATTAACAGAATTAACATAGCGTTACTTTTGGGGCGGAAATAACAACGTTAACTTAGACTGATTATCAGTGACAGCGGCAGCATCTCTAGCTGGACTGCGTAGTTCTGGATTAATTCAGTAACATTAATAATACCCCGAACGGCGAGGGGGACAGCCAGTAAGTTGAAATAACCTAACTCATAGACATATATATACTTTAGACCGATAAATGCATACTATGGCAAATTCCGTATTTAGACGAAACTCTGGCTATTCGCCTTTAGTACAGGGAGGACACCGACGGCGACAGACTACCGGCAGACGGGAGGAGAGGCTGCAGCAGCCCACGGCAGGCCCAGGAAATTTACATGGAAAATATTAGATAAATTAACTCGTTGGTTCGCCTTAAACGGGGGTGGAATAGCCGAACGGTTAAATATATATAACTTTCTCAATATGGATTTAAAAATGAATGGCTGCTTACACAAACCATTCACCAGATTGTTCTGCGGTAAAAATAAAGAAATACCTGTGGCCCTACTTCGCTACCTATCCCCCCGGAGAAATAAAACATGGCTGAAATATCCTGAACGCTGGCCACAAACAATCATGAATATTCCCGATAGGACGAACACATCCTGACCGACCGATGGTGATAATGATGATGATGATGATGATGATGATGATATATCGCTTCCGGTGATTCAGTTTGATGCGGGGTTAGTAGTAGGGTGGAAGGGTCAGTCAACATGTGGTCGAGCAGGAAACCATTTAGGGGAAGCCTTTGAAGACAAGGAACAACAAATGAACAAAGACATAGGGGAAGACAATTGGAACCAAACCATGGACAGAGAGCGTGTATATAAACAGATGAGAGGGACAACTCCCATACTAGACCGTGTAACAGCTGCCGACTGTGGCGCTCCAAGTGGTGGTTGTTGAACAGTATATGACACAGCTGTCAAACTCAAGGCATTGTCAATGGCCTTGAGCAATCTTCGTACAGAAAAAGTGAAATATCTCTAAAACTACACCATATAGAAACAAACTGTTTGGAACACATATAGAAAACATATTTAACGATGAGACTATATTAAATTCACATGGCTAGGGTTCTATATTTCTATTAATTTTGAATAAAATACACGTTTTGCACTACACGTACGGCAAACTCAAGGCATTGTCAATGGCAGTGAGCAATCTTCATACAGAAAACGTTAAATATCTCTAAAACTACACCACATAGAAACAAACCGCTTGGAACACATATAGAAAACATGTTTACCAAAAGGACTATATTAAATTGATAAGGTTAGGCTTCTGCATTTCTATTAATTTTGAATAAAAACAAATGTTTTGCACTGCGCGTAACAGCAAACTCAAAGCTTGTTCAACACTAACCGCCAGGAACGCCACCGTAGCCTGTGTTACCGATTTTCGCGGCAGTTGTCCCTCTCATCTGTTTATATACACGCTCTCTGTCAGGGGTCTGGTTCTGGGACTGACAGAGTAGAGCTCTATACTCCGGAGCTTAGACTAAGCAGCTGAGGGCAGAGGAGGCTGTTTGTTGGAGTTTTACGTCCTGGCAACATCTAAGGTAATATCAGGATGGGTACCAACTTGTGACAGTGCGCACTACTGATTGTTGGTTGGTTGTTGGAGTTTTACGTCCTGGTAACATTTGAGGTCATATCAGGACATATACCTATTGAGTTGTGAAGATGCGCAATCATGGTGACTTTATAGTGCTGCCCCACTGGAAGACCAGGCCTACTGCTGGCACCATGACCCAATATCCCACTCAGTCACATTAACCTGCCCAGTCCTTGCCTTATCCTAATAATGCCGAATGCCAGGCTGTGTAGTGAACAGTATAAATTTTTAGTCATTGGTTTGACTCGACCGGGAATCAAACTTTCGATCTGCGCTGGAGACCAGCGCTCTACCGATTCGGGCACCGCGTCCAGAGCATTATAACTAGATTGTGTGTTGTTGTTTTACGTCCTAGCAACATCTAAGGTCATATCAGGACGGATACCGACTTGTGACAGTACGCACTCATGGCGATTTTATAGTGCTGCCCCACTGGAAAATCAGGCCAGCGGCACCATGACCCCATATCCCACTCAGTCACATTATCCTGACACCGAGCTAACCAGCCCTTGCCCTATCCTAATAATCCCGAGCACCAGAATAGGAAGCGACAAGTATCAATTTTTAAGTCATTGGTTTGACTCGACCGGGAACCAAACTCGATCTTCCACATGCGAGGCCTGTGCTCTTCCAATTCGGTCACCGCGCCCGGTCCTATAACTAGAAAGAGGGGGTGGGTTAATGTCCAGTCATACATACAAAACATGGGTTATTCTCTAAAACTGGGCACTAAAGTGTGCCATGGAAACCAAATTGAAAACCTTGTCAGAGTTGAACAAGAAAAATCACTTTTTGATTTAGATCTTATACAAATATCACTCGTGTACCATGACAATCAAAGACACATCCAGAACATTATTTTAACATACACCATAAAATCAAACAAGATTTGATTGATTACAGTTAGGCAAACAATATTATGAGTTCCATTCCACACTACACTGGTTCTATGAGGTTTGTTGCTATGAGTTCCATTCCACACTACACAGGTTCTATGAGGTTTGTTGCTATGAGTTCCATTCCACACTACACAGGTTCTATGAGGTTTGTTGCTATGAGTTCCATTCCACACTACACTGGTTCTATGAGGTTTGTTGCTATGAGTTCCATTCCACACTACACTGGTTCTATGAGGTTTGTTGCTATGAGTTCCATTCCACACTACACTGGTTCTATGAGGTTTGTTGCTATGAGTTCCATTCCACACTACACTGGTTCTATGAGGTTTGTTGCTATGAGTTCCATTCCACACTACACTGGTTCTATGAGGTTTGTTGCTATGAGTTCCATTCCACACTACACAGGTTCTATGAGGTTTGTTGCTATGAGTTCCATTCCACACTACACAGGTTCTATGAGGTTTGTTGCTATGAGTTCCATTCCACACTACACAGGTTCTATGAGGTTTGTTGCTATGAGTTCCATTCCACACTACACAGGTTCTATGAGGTTTGTTGCTATGAGTTCCATTCCACACTACACTGGTTCTATGAGGTTTGTTGCTATGAGTTCCATTCCACACTACACAGGTTCTATGAGGTTTGTTGCTATGAGTTCCATTCCACACTACACTGGTTCTATGAGGTTTGTTGCTATGAGTTCCATTCCACACTACACAGGTTCTATGAGGTTTGTTGCTATGAGTTCCATTCCACACTACACAGGTTCTATGAGGTTTGTTGCTATGAGTTCCATTCCACACTACACAGGTTCTATGAGGTTTGTTGCTATGAGTTCCATTCCACACTACACTGGTTCTATGAGGTTTGTTGCTATGAGTTCCATTCCACACTACACAGGTTCTATGAGGTTTGTTGCTATGAGTTCCATTCCACACTACACAGGTTCTATGAGGTTTGTTGCTATGAGTTCCATTCCACACTACACTGGTTCTATGAGGTGTGTTGCTATGAGTTCCATTCCACACTACACTGGTTCTATGAGGTTTGTTGCTATGAGTTCCATTCCACACTACACTGGTCCTCTGCAGGTTGTTGCTATGGGATTCATTCCCCAACTTACTAAATCAAAGCCAATGTTTCACTGGCCACAATTCGATAACTTCTACTTACATTCTAAGTACCATGATATACTCACTTTGATCTGACTAATATTGATGTAGTCATATGACATTACTGTTGCCATATTGCTGTGGAACTTGTGCGTAACAGAATTCTATTGTGTTATCTGAAGAGTTTATGCGCAAAACCATGTAAATGCCAATCCAAAATTGAATTTAAATAAAAGCTATTTACCTGAAAATAAGTTTACAGCTCACTAATTTCACTTTTCATCTGATCACATGGTTTTGGAGCAATAAACAAAACAGTACAAATATAAAAATATAAAGTTGTTGAAGATTTGCTTCCAATGTTTCTCTCCATTTTTGGATTGGTGTTTATGTGGTTTTGCGTCTGAACTGTTCTTATCATGCATACTATTTATTCAACAGGTATTGTATACCTTAGGCCCTACTCTATTATATCGATCTTCAAATTGTGTATTAAAACCGTAAGTTATTGTATTCCTTGCCCTACTATGCCATTTTTGTGTAAATAATACCAAACTGAAAAATGGCTGAACTGTTCATATAATGCATATTATTTATTCACCAGGTATTGTATACCGTAGACCCTACTCTATTATATCGATCTTCAAATTGTGTATTCAAACCGTATTCCTTACTCTACTATACCATTTTTGTGTAAATCATCCCGAACTGAAAAATGGCTCGAATACCAGTGCTTCAGGACTGAAAAAAGAAATTAACCAGCAGTGCTATCCACCACTTTTGGTTGAGTGCTGGGAACAGACACTCGAGAGAATTCAATTAAGAACTGACATACCGAAACAAGAATACCATCTGAAGATAGATAGATATTAACCAATAAAACCCACCTTACACTGATTTGTGTCCTGCGTTGATAATTGTTCATGTTGCAGCGGCAACATCGTTAATTTGGCGCGTGGGACCAAATAGCCCACATAACCTTGCACTCTATAGCAGACGACACTGGCGCCACCTACATTCTTTCCCCATAATTACACATGCCGCAACTGCCACCTGGAGGTTCGGGCCTGCACTGCCGACTTGAGCACTGAGTAGCTCACTTTCGCCAGTCAGCCTGAACCTGCCGTGTGGTTACTGCAAAGCCAGTCTTCTTTTCTTTCTCAGCCATCCCACTCACCCATCTATAAGAACACAAGGTTGAGCACTGGGAACAGACACCCGAGACAATTCAATTAAGAACTGACATAACAAAACAAGAATACCATCTGAAGATAAATATTAACCAATAAAACCCACCTTATACCGATTCGTGTCCTGCGTTGATAATTAGTACCATCAAGCTTAAAATAACTTTGAATGTAGTTACTAGCTCGAAAGGAAGTAACAAGGTAAAATAGCTACCCCTTAGCAACAAACCTCGTAGTGTGGTGTGGGATGAACTCCATATCAACAAATATAGAACCAGTGTGGTGTGGGATGGACTCCATAGCAACAGAATCTATCGTGGATCAGTGTAGTGTGGGATAAACACCTTAGCAACAAACCTTGTAGAACCAGTGTAGTGTGGGATAAGCTCCATAACAACAAATATCATAGAAGCTGTGTAGCGTGGGATGAACTCCACAGCAACAGACCCTATTGGACCAGAATAGTGTCGAATGAATTCCATAGCAACAACCCTCATATACCCAGTGTAGTGAGGGATGAACCCCCATAGCAACAAACATCATAGAAAACCTGCGTAGTGGGGCTGTGAACTCCCTAGCAACAATCATCACTTAATCTATGTAGTAGGGAATGAACCCAATAGCAACAAACCATATAACACCCCTGTAGTGGGGATGCATTCCATAGCAACAACCCTCTTAGAACCAGTGTGGGGGCTGTGAACTCCCTAGCAGCATGCGCTATCAGACAAGTATAGTGTGGAATCAACTCCATAGCAACAACCATCACAACACCAGCGGAGTAGGGAATGCACTTCATAGTAACAAACATCATCAAGTGTAGTTAGCGATGAATTCCTTAGCAACAACCTTCACAAAACCAGAGGAGTGGGGAACGCACTTCATAGTAACACACATCATCAAGTGTAGTTAGCGATGAATTCCCTAGCAACAACCTTCACAACACCAGAGGAGTGGGGACCACACTTCATAGTAACAAACATCATCAAGTGTAGTTAGCGATGAATTCCCTGGCAACAACCTTCATACATTACTGATTCGGCTGCACACTTGGAGCTCACCCACCATCCACCATGGAACTGTTGTACGGGAGGTGTGTAAGTAGGTGTAAGTAGGTGGAGGAATTGGTTGTTTGTTGGGGTTTTTCAACCTGGCAACATCTTATGTCATACATATCAGGATGGGTGGCTACCGACTTGTGACAGTGCAAACTGATAGTGACTTTATTACTGCTGCCCCACTGGGATACCATGCCGCCGGCATCATGACCCAATTCCCCACTCACATCATCTCATCCTCATACGGAACCACCGGTCCTTACCTTATCCTATTAATGCCGAGCGCCGGGCGCGGTAGGGACAAGTATCAATTTTGTAAGTCATCGGTTTGACTCGGCTGGGTTTTGGACTCCCAACCTTCCACATGAGAAGCCTGTGTTCCACCATTCGGCCACCGCGTCCGGTTTGACTAATGGAGTGGCGGCCATTTCACTGTAGTGAGTGATTAGCCCTGTTCACGAAATGTTGGTATTTAGCCCAGTTCTCTGTGCACTGTGGTTAACCTAAGTGACAATGGCTGGATATTTTACTGGCGTTCCTTCATTTTACTTGTTTGTCACTAGCATCGGGACTTAGGCCCTGTTCACAAACGGGCGTTAAGTCACCTCAACTAGTTTGCCTTATCTTGTTCGACTCACATTGGCCGTGTGGACGCGATGCTGAAGCGAATTAGGGCCAAGTCGACTCATCTAGTTCGCCTCAAGTAGACCGCCTCGCGAGGTGGTTTATATGAAGTGAACTAGCTTAAGTCGGCCCATCTTGCTCGTGTGGACGGTAGCGGTTTACTTGAGGCGGCTTAAGCTCGTCACATGCATGTGCAGTCGAGCGCTGAGTTTGTTGATTTTCTGGTCGATCAAAAGCGCATATTATATAATTTGGTCTATGATAGAGATAGCTGTGCACAGATATTTTTTTCATCATTTATTTTTAGGTTTTCACTGCCCAGCAGAAGTTTTGACCGTTCCAAAACAATGCGATTCAGTCGATACAGATCTAGGTCGAACCCACACACTCTCGTGGTGATGTCGACTAACTGAAACTGGCGCTGGTTAGTATGGACGCGCTCATGCGCAGATATCGATTTCCGCCTTAAACCGCCCCAAATACTGCATGTGTGGACACGACATACTTTCACACCTAGTTCGCCTTATCTAATTTGCCTTATCTAGTTCGGCCTAAAGTTGTGTGTGAACAGGGCTTTAGCAACAGTGAGTTGTACACTCACTTCCCGTATGGCAGGGCGTGGCTGCGATGCCCGACCAAGTCAACCGACATTTTGTTGTCTGTTTTAATACAAACTATAAAAGCAAAAAAGAGAAACTTCTGGACAGAAAATACAAAGAAATGCAAGAACAAAAGATACAATACAAAAGAAATACAAGTACTCAAATTTAAAAAAAATTTAAATACCTCGACAACAAATAAAACAGAATTTAAAAAACCTACAAAAAAAGACAGAAAAGTATAACAAATACAAAAAATACAAAAAATACAAATACAAAAACGTTTTAAAAAATCCCCCAAACAAAGATACAAAAAAATACTGAGACAAAAAAATACAAAAGTATACACAAACAAAAATACCGAGAGAAAATATACAAATACCAAGAGAAAATATATTCAAAAGGAAAATATACAAAAACAAACAATACAAAAACAAAAAATAGAAATAAAAGTTTGGTGCCACCTTGTAATTCATTCTTAGTTACTAACTACATGCAAGCATCAAGATGATCTACTCCGTTAGCAAGTCAGAAGCACCATGACAAAGCACCGCACGCACTGCTTACAGTTACAGCTGAAACAACCTTTCCAGAGACACCACAAAGCAGCTTACTCAATCCCTCACCATGCACACTGCACACGCCACTCGACCATCCTGTAGAAAGCCTTTACTTAGCGCCTCGTTGCCTCAGCGGTGGCTGGGGCGAATAGCTGTGAATAGCCATAAGTCTGAGACGCGCTAATTACTTCCGGTTCACGATGATAGACAACATCAGCGTTCCAGCGGCGTGGTGCATTGTGGGATGCATCAAAGATAAACAAACCTGTGCGAAGCACATGGCTAATGCTAATACACTGGGTGCAGCTATGAAATGTGCTAGTTTCAGCTCATCTCAGCTCTTGTTTGAAACATAGAATACCAACTAAAAAAATATATATAATAAATTAAGATATTAATCTTTTATCCAGCATTGCATTTACATCAATATGATATGCACATCTTATGCCATGTGCATTTAGATTTAGACAAATCTGGGCACTCAGACTAGTGTTACAGCCATAGCCAGAGTCAGTTTTACTTATTTTATTCATGTTTTTATTTACATCCTATGGTTAATGACATATGTAGAAATAGAAAATGAGTAGGGTTCATCAGATATTGCTTATGTATTTCTTTGAAACAAGTTTTTGTTGACATATTTGACATTTTAATATTTAGAACAAGAATTACTTCTGGCTAATCAATGGGGATGTAAACATCAGCCTGTAAAGTGACTGAAATTGTATGTTTCTTAGCTCAAAATGCTTAATTATGGAGAGTTGTGTCTTAAACATATTTATTATATTATTATATTGCATCCTTCCATCCATGTTTGTGCCAAATTGTTATGTATTTCTATTTATTTTGAATAAAATGGCAGTTTTGCCCTAACGCGTATCGGCAAACCCAATGTCAGTATGCCTTTGCTTTGCTCCCAATGCCGTTTTCAGCACATGCGCAGTCCGAACCGTGATCCCATCTATAGCCAAACACGGGTAGAGTTATCCGCACTACTGTTGTAACTGCGGACGTGGTGGCCGAATCGGTAGAGCACAGGCTTCCCAGGAAGTGTGGAAGGTCGGGAGTTTTGAATCTCAGCCGAGTCAAACTAATGACTTACTAAATTGATACTTGTCACTACCTATCCTGGCGGTCGGTATTAATAGGATAGCGCAATGACTGGTTAGCTCAGTGTCAGGATGATAATGTGAGTGAGTGGGAAATTGGGTCATGTTGCCAGCGGCCTGATCTCCCGCTGGGGCAGCACTATAAAGTCGCATCACTGCATCAATATAGAAAGGCACCGATAAATCGGTCCAATCTTTGGTTGAAGATTCAACTTCAGGTGGGATGGTTGTATAAGCGGGGATCTCTTTACAACAATTATCGAACAGTCATTGGGGCGGCTCCGAATCACTCTGGCCCGGTGGTATCAGTGCAGGGAGAAAGGGATGAGTAAAAGCGGGTTCCAGCAAAAAGAACAAAGCGAGAGAGCGAAAAGGTAAAAGGGCCCCACCCAAGCAAACAACTCCCTTGATCAGGGGATCGAGTAAGCCCGGTACAAAAAAAAGGGTAGAGTAGAGGAAAGAGAAATGAGGAGTTGAGTCAAAGGGTCTCTTAGCTCTATGGCGACCAGCCAGTGAGCCAGAAACACAAACGGAGTAAGAGTAGAAAGTGAAATGCTGGCCGGCTCCCCCCCCCCTGGAACTCTTTTCAGACATAATCAAGGAAGAGCGAGGTGCAGCGGTGAGGAGAAGAAGAGGTATGGACGAAGTGCGGCCAGGATAGCAAGTCTGGTGCCTGCCATGTCCTAATAACGTAACATCCAGCTCCATGTTAGCTGCGAGGAAGAATAAATAATGTAACAAGTCTTCAGATTGACTCCGTCGGCATTTCGATTGGTTGGTTGGCTGCTGGAGTTTTATGTCCTGGCAACATCTAAGGTCATATCAGGGCAGGTACCTAGAGACTTGTGTCAGTGCGTACTCATGGCGACTTTATATTGCTGCCCCAGTGGGAAAGCAGGCCTACTGTTGGCACCATGACCCAATATCCCAGTCAATCAGATTATCCTGACACTGAGCCAACCAGTCCTTGCCCTATCCTATTAATGCCGAGTTCCAGGCTAGGAAGTGATAAGCATCAATTTTATAAGTCATTAGTTTGACTTGACAGGAAATTCACACTATTCACGCCGCGGCCATGTTGAAACCAGACCGAGGCCATGTACGCATCTGCAAGGCGCGGCTGTATGAAAAGTAATGTGAATACTTTTTCCTTCACTAATACCTCTCGAAATCACTCAAATTTGAGGGTATTCGTTTTTTAAGCTACCATATTCATCTTTGCATACCTGTTTTCTATCTATTGACCAAGGTTCACGAAGATTGGGTGACCCTTGCATGGTGATTTTTCCCATTCTTTAACTACAATGTGACTGTCAACTTCAAGTCTGCATAGTTATGGTGGTATCATGTAATGCAGCACTGTCAGCATAATTATCTGTACAACACAGTTAAACAACTAGTCTTAGTAACTACAAATTAATAAAAGCTTTAAAAGGGTTCAAATATATTTGTCAAATATATATATATTAAGAAAGTTATGCAATTTCGAATTTAAGAAAAGATTGGCAGCCAAGGTGAGCGACTTTGTTGACATTGCCTACTGAAACACATCTGATCATCACTCAATCTTCATGAAAATTGAACAATAAATAGAACAAAATTCTGCAAAAATGATTATGATAGTTTCAAAAGTGAATATCTTCAAATTTGACTCCTTTAATTTCTGTAGTAGTTCATAGATATTGCCACATAGGAGTGTCTTATGTCCATTTCCAATACCGATGCATACTCATTCTCGTTCTGATGCCTTATTAGGTCACGCGTGAATAGTGTGAATCAAACTTCCCATGCTCTGCCGATTTGGGCACCGCATCCGGTACCGGGTTTCCGAATGCACGACCTCCCACATGGGCAGCTGCATCAGCACACTAACTTATCCAGCCAGCCCGTCTGGTCACCAGGGAGAGCAGGCTTCAGTATTGTCCTCACACAAAGCACCAGCTGCACCAGCACACTAACTTATCTAGCCAGCCCGTCTGGTCACCAGGGAGAGCAGGCTTCAGTATTGTCCTCACACAAAACACCAGCTGCACCAGCACACTTACTTATCTAGCCAGCCTGTCTGGTCACCGGGGAGAGCAGGCTTCAGTATTGTCCTCACACAAAACACCAGCTGCACCAGCGCACTTACTTATCTAGCCAGCCCGTCTGGTCACCGGGGAGAGCAGGCTTCAGTATTGTCCTCACACAAAGCACCAGCTGCACCAGCGCACTTACTTATCCAGCCAGCCCGTCTGGTTACCGGGGAGAGCAGGCTTCAGTATTGTCCTCACACAAAGCACCAGCTGCACCAGCGCACTTACTTATCCAGCCAGCCCGTCTGGTTACCGGGTAGAGCAGGCTTCAGTAGTGTCCTCACACAAAGCACCAGCTGCACCAGCGCACTTACTTATCCAGCCAGCCCGTCTGGTTACCGGGGAGAGCAGGCTTCAGTATTGTCCTCACACAAAGCACCAGCTGCACCAGTGCACTTAATTATCCAGCCAGCCCGTCTGGTCACCGGGGAGAGTAGGCTTCAGTATTGTCCTTACACAAAACACCAGCTGCACAAAATAAAAGCAGTTCCATTATTTGACAGGGCACTGGAGTAGTGGTTGGTTGTTGGACTTTTACATCCTGACCGAGTTTTACATCTGACCTGACAGCAGACATACAGATAGGCAGACAGCAGGCACATAGCAGACAGACAACATGCAAACAGCAGACAGACAGCATACAGACAGCAGGTAGACAGCAGACAGACAACATGCAGACAGCAGGCAGACAACAGATAGACAGCAGACATACATCAGACAACAGGCATACACCAGACAGGCTGCCTACAAATGACAAGCAGACAGCATACAGACAGTATGCAGAAAAACATCATCGGAAAAACAGCAGACAGACATCAGACAGACAGCAGACATGCAGCAGACAGACAGCAGACAGACAGCAGACATACAGCAAACATACAGCATGCATACAGCAGGAAGATAACAGGCAGACAGACAGCAGGCATACAGCAGACATAAAGCAGACAGACGACGGGTAGACAGCAGACAAATATCAGGCAGACAACAGATATACAGCAGAAAGACAACATATAACAGACAAACAGCAGGCAAACAGCAGACAGACGGGAGATAGACAACAGGCAGACACCAGACAGACAGCCTACAGATGACAAGCATACGACAAGCAGACATCAGACATACAGCAGACATACAACAGACAGACAGTAGGCAGACAACATGCAGACATCAGACAGAGAGAAGACAGACAGACAGCACACAAACATCATACATACAGCAGGCAGACATCAGGCAGATAGCAGACAGACAGCAAGCAGACAACATGCAGACAGCACACAGACAGACAGACAACACACAATCAGACAAAAGGCAGACATCAGACAGACAACAGACAGACAGCAGGCAGACAGCAGACATACATCAGGCAGACAACAGACATACACCAGACATACATCAGATAGACAGCAGACATACAGCAGGCAGACATCAGACAGCAGTCAGACAACAGCAAAGAGAGCAGAGAGACGGCAGACAGAGAGGTGATAGACAGCAGACAGACAGCAGGCAAACAACAGGCAGGCAGCAGGCAGACATCAGGCAGACAGCAGGCATACAACATACAGACAGCAGGCATACAACATACAGACAGCAGACATACAGCAGACATACACCAGACATACAACAGACAGAGAGCAGACATACATCAGACATACAGCAGGCATACAACAGACAGACAACAGGCAAACAACAGGCATCAGGTAGACAGCAGACAGACATCAGACAGACAGCAGACAGAGAGCATACAGACAGCATGCATACAACAGACAGACAGCAGACAGACATCAGACATACAGCAGACAGACAACAGAGAAGAGAGCAGACAGACGGCAGACAGACAGGTGATATACGGCACACAGAGAGCAGGCAGACAACAGGCAGACAGCAGTCAGACAACAGACAAACAACAGGCATACAACAGACAGACAACAGAGAAGAGAGCAGACAGACAACCGAGAAAAGAGCAGACAGACGGCAGACAGACAGGTTGTAAAAGCTAAGGCTCGAATCAGTGGCTGTGTAGGCAGGCTAGGGTGAAATCAATACAGACAAAGAGAAAGGAAGAGTAGAAAGTGTAAAGAAGAAGAGAGAGTCCAGCCCTCTGGTTTATTATTTATATGGTTACGTGGGTTCATTGTAGAGTATCACTCCACCCCTTTCCCCCAATGCGAAACAAGCATTCTTGGCCCTACCAATAGGGATCCATGGATACCAGTGGTCTGCCCACCACCACCAAGCTGTAAGGCCCCATGGCCACCACCAACCTTGACCTTTGAGTGTGGTTATCCCTATCCCAGCAGAGGGGGTATGCCCTGAGTGCACTCACACCCAGACCTGCCAGCACCACTATGTCTATTTACATCCAACTCAGGCACCACCAACCCATGTCCAACGTTGAAAACAAGCACCCTCACGGGAGCTTATCCGTTATGGGCAGAATAAAAAACTTGTAACAACAACAACAAAAAAATATATATACATACATGCGCTCACGTACACCGATCAGTAATAGAACATCTGCATTCCCCCCTATGCCGTATATAGGAATATTTTACAAAGTGATAGACATCAGACAGACAGCGGGCAGACAGCAGGCAGACAACAGGCAGACAATGGTAAGACAGCAGGCAGACAGTAGGCAAACAGCAGTCAGACAGCAGACAGACAGTAGACAAACGGCAGGCAGACAACAGGCAGACAACAGGCAAACAACAGACAGACAGCAGACATACAGTAGGAAGACAGCAGAGAGTCAGCAGGCAGACAACAGGCAGACAGCAGATAAACATCAGGCAGACATCAGGCAGACAGCAGACAGCAGTCAGACAACATACATACAGTAGGCAGACAGCAGACAGACAGCAGGCAGGCAACATGCATACATCAGACAGACAGCAGGCATACATCAGACAGATAAAAGGCAGACATCAGACAGACAACATGCAGACAACAGGCAGACAGCAGACATACAACATGTAGACATCAGACAGACAAAAGGCATACAACAGGCATACACCAGGTAGACATCAACCAGACAGCAGGCAGACAACATATATACAGCAGGCAGGCAGACAGCAGGCAGAGAACAGACAAGAGAGCAGACATATGGCAGACAGACATGTGATAGACAGCAGAGAGAGAGCAGCAAACAACAGGCAGACAGCAGGCAGACATCAGGCAGACAAAAGGCAGTCAACAGACAGACAACAGGAAGACAGCAGACAGACAACAGACCTACACCAGGCAGACATCAGACAGACACACTATATACATCAGGCAGACAGCAGGCAGGCAGACAACAGACATACAACAGAGAAGAGAGCAGACAGACGGCAGACAGACAGGTGATATACAGCAGACAGACAACAGGCAGACAACAGACAGGCAGCAGACCGACAGCAGGCAGGCAGCAGACAAACAGCAGACAGTGGGCAGACAGTAGACAGACAGCGGACATACATCAGACAGACAGTAGACAGACAACATACAGCAGACATACAACAGGCAAACTGCATCCAAACAGCATGCCTCCAAGGCTGTGGCTGCATAACCCCGTGCCCATTATTGTTAATATTATTATTGTTATTATTATTGTTATTATTAGTATCATTATTTGCAGCTAGATCCAAACGCCCGATGTTTGGCGAGTTCTTCAGTCCTGAAGTGAGCAGGTGTGATTCCCCTCATTTCACGTGAATGGCTCGATCCCCTTAAAAGGCCTTACCCTCAGATGGAGGATGGCACTCCATATATGGAGTGTCCGCGTCACAGAGCAGCATCCGACCAGGCCTCCTCACCCGAGCAGCGGGAAACTGCGCGACATGTGAGAGCTTGGTCACGTGATCTTCAAAACGCCGCTTGCTGTCCGTTAGCTTTACGTCCAAGCAACATCTAAGGTGAAATCAGGTTGTTGTTGGAGTTTTACGTCCTGGCAACATCTAAGTTATTATAAGGTCAAATCAGGACAGTAACTGTTGTTCTTAGGAATATTATTTCTGCTCTGTATTGTAACATTGGGTGGTTGTTGGAGTTTTAAGCCCTGACAACATCTAAGGTCATATCAGGATGACGTACAGAGTTGTGACAGTGCGCACTCATGGCGACTTTATAATGCTGTCCCACTGGGAGACCAGGCCTTCTGCTGGCACCATGACCCGATATCCCACTCAGTCACATTATCCTGACATTGAGCTAACCAGTCCTTGTCCTATCCTATTAATGCCGAGCGCCAGGCTAGGTAATGACAAGTATCAATTTGATATAAGTCATTGGTTCCATTCGGCTGGGATTAGAACTCTTGACCTTCCGCACGGGAGGTCTGCACTCTATCGATTCGTCCATGGCGTCCTGTCTATCTCGACTTAGATGTTTGCAGCTTAGTTCAGAGATCAGACATCCATGTCCAAAAAAGGACTTTGAATTAATCTTTAATCAAAGAAGGCTTTGCCCTCTTTCCGGAGAGGGTTCCATGATACTGTTGTTGAGGTGATCAAAATGGGAAATATGGCGCCTAAAACAGGATTGGAACCCGCATTTCTTGTCATTGCAGGGCTAGAATGCTAACCATTACACCACCTAGGCTCCCGGAACTACTCACTCTATATACGTCTACCTGTCTATGCAGCTCCTTGCCTGAGAGGTGAATTCACAGGAGCTATCAGGCACCACAACATTCAACTTTAAATTCACAGCAGATATCGGGAACCACAACATTCAAAACAAAATTCGCAGGAGATATCAAGGACCACAACATTCAACACTAAATTCACAGGAGATATCGGGAACCACAACATTCAACATTCAATTCACAGGAGATATCGGGTACCAGAATCTTCCACACTGAATTCACACGAGATATCGGGTACCACAACATTCAACTCTAAATTCACAAGAGATATCAAGGGCCACAACTTTCAATTCTAAAGTCACAGGAGATATCGGGTACCATTCAACATTAAATTCACAGGAGATATCTGTTACCAGAATCTTCCACACTGAATTCACAGCAGATATCGGGTACAACAACATTCAACTCTAAATTAACAGGAGATATCGGGTACCTGAACATTCAATGCTAAATTCACAGGAGATATCGGGTACCATTCAACATTAAATTCACAGGAGATATCGTTACCAGAATCTTCCACACTGAATTCACAGCAGATATCGGGTACAACAACATTCAACTTAAATTAACAGGAGATATCGGGTACCAACACAATGCAATTCAAGAGAATCGGTACCACAACATAAATTCACAGGAGATTCGCTACCGAACATCAACTTAAACACGGAGTATTGGACCACAACGTAACGCTAAATTCACAGGAGACGGTATCTGGATTCTGTGTTCCGACTTTCGTTTTCCGGGTTCCATGTTCCATGTTCTGTGTTCTGCGTTCCGTGTTTCATGTTTCGTGTTCCGTGTTCTGGCTTCCGTGTTCCGTGTTCCAGGTTCCGTGTTCCGTGTACGGGGTTTCGTGTCTTGGGTCCGGGCTTCCGTGATCATGGTTCCGTGATCCGTGTTCCGTGTTCCGTGTTCCGTGTTCCGTGTTCCGGATGCTCACATCGGTCCGACTCCCGACTTGTCCGTGTGTGGACTTGCGTGTCGACGTCCGTCCAGCTTCACGCAGCTCGCTGTTGTGCTGAACACGCTCTGGCATTAATAAAATCGTGAGCTAACAATGTCCGAGTGCCCCCACCCTCCCCCCACACCCGCCTCCATCCGCCCCCCCCCCCCCACATACACGCACATCAGTCCTCCACTCCTCTGCCCCCTCCCACCTCCCCCCGCCCCCCCTTCCATCCCCCTCTCTTCCAATTCCCTCTGCGTATCCTCCCTTTCCCTTCCCTCCCTGCCCCTCCCTGCCCCTCCCTGCCCCTCCCTTCTCCCTCTCCCTCTCCCAACATACCTTGTCCCCCTCCCTCTTCACCCCCTCCCTTTTCTCCCCTGCACTCTCTCTCTCCCTCTTCCACCTGCCCCTCACTCGTCCCCCCTCTCCCGCTTCCATCTCCCTCCCCTCACTCGTCCCCCCTCTCCGGCTTCCATCTCCCTCCCCTCCCTCTCTATCTCCCTCCCTTTCCTCCCCACCTTCTTCCCATCCCCCTCCCCTCACACCTTCCCCATCCCCTCCCTCTTTCTCCGCGCTCACTCCCTCTTTCTCCCCATCCTCCCCACCCCTACCCCATCCTCCTCATCCTCCCCATCCTCCCCATCCTCCCCATCCTCCCCATCCTCCCCATCCTCCCAATCCTCCCCATCCTTCCCCATCCTCCCCACATCCCCCAACCTCCCTCACCCGCTCAGCCTCCCCTATCCTCCCCAACCCCTATCCCCCCAACCTCCCTCACCCGCTCATCCTCACCTATCCTCCCCCAACCCCTATGCTCCCCCATTCTTCCCCATTCCCCACCCCCTCCATCCCCCATCCCCTTATCACCCCCACCAGATCATCCTCCCCTATCCTCCCCCTCCTCACCCCATCCCCCCATCCCCAATCCTCCCCACTCCCCATCCTCCCCTCCCCCCCATCCTCCCCCCCCCCTCCTCCCCGCTCTTCCCTCACAGCCTGCGGCAGGACTCGATGAATTGTTGGAATGCGTGTTGAACTATTAATAGAACATGCCACAGCGGCTCGTCGTACTATAAATTCACGACCATTACTTGGAAACATGAGGGTGGTTGGTTGTTGAAGTTTTACGTCCTGGCAACATCTAAGGTCATATCAGGACGGGTACCTATATACATGTGAGAGTGCGCACTCATGGTGACTTCACAGTGCTGCTCAACTGGGATATCAGACTGCCAGTGCCATGACCTGATATCCCACTCACTCACATTATCCTTAGACTGAGCCAACCAGTTGCCCTTGAGGGAGGGAAGGCGGGACAGAGAGAAGGAGGGGGAAGGGGGAAGGAGGGAGAGAGGGGGAAGGAGGGAGAGAGAGGGGAGAGGAGGAGAGAGGAGGAGAGGGGGAGGGAGACAGGAAGGGAGGGATGGTGGGAGAGAGAGAAGGAGGGAGAGGGGGAAGGAGGGAAGAGAGAGAGGGGAAGGAGGGAGAGAGAGGGGGAAGGGACGGAGAGAGGAAGGGAGGGACGGAAGGAGGGAGAGAGAGGGGGAGGGAGACAGGAAGGGAGGGAGGTGGGAGGAGAGAGAAGGAGGGGGAGGGGGAAGGAGGGAGAGAGAGGGGAAGAGAGGGGATGAGAGGGGGGAAGGAGGAGAGCGAGAGAGAGGAGGAGGGAGAGAGAGGGGGAGGATGAGGAGGAGAGAGAGGGGGAAGGGAGACAGGAGGGAGGGAGGTGGGAGGAGGGAGGGGGGAGGGGGGGAAGGAGGGGAGGGAGGGGGGGGAGGGGGGAGGAGAGGGGGGGAGGGGGAGAGGGGGAGGGGGAGAGGAAGGGGAGGGGGAGGGGGGAAGGGGGAGAGAGAGGGGGGAGGGGGGAGGGAGAGGAGGGGAGGGGGGAGGGGGGAGGGGGGGGGGGGGAGGGGAGGGAGGGAGGGGGAGAGGGGGAGGGGGGTGAGGGGGGGGGAGGGAGGAGGGGGAGGGGGGAGGGAGGGGAGGGAGGGAGGGGGAGGGAGGGGAGGGGGGGGAGGGGGGGGGAGGGGGGAGGGGAGAGGGGGGGGAGGGAGGGGGGGGGAGGGGGAGGAGGGGAGGGGGGGAGGGGGGGAGAGGGGGGAGGGAGGGAGGGGGGGGGAGGAGGGGGGAGGGGAGGGGAGGGAGGGGGGGGAGAGGGGGGGGGGAGGAGGGGGGAGGAGGGAGGAGGGAGGAAGGGGGGAGGAGGGGGAGAGGGGGGGAGGGGGAGGGGGAGAGAGGGGAGGAGAAAGGAAGGGAGGATGGGAGAGAGGTAGGGAGGGAAGGGGGGGGAGGGAAGGAGACAGGGGGAGAGGGGGAGGGAGAGAGGGAAGTGGGGAGGGAGAGAAGGAAGGAAGGGGAGAGGGAAGGATGGAGGGAGGAATGAGGGAAGGAGGGAGAGCGGGAATGGGGGAAGGAGGGAGGGAGAGCGGTATGACCTCGGAAAATGCCACTTAATTTAGAGGAGGTGTCTTTCTGGAAGTCGGGCCAATTTATTGCCTTTGATGGCGACCAGAACGAGGCTGGATGCCGCAGACACCTGCCACTCCGTGCTCTGCGGCGGCGAGGTTTGAACTAGAGACGAGCTGAGATAATGACGCGACGATCGCACGAGGC